>JANFAE010000022.1:0-503081 GCA_024613145.1 Pisolithus marmoratus
ATGGCGGACATTAGCAGGGGAGAGCTTGGATGGACGACCTCCAGTGGACTTTTGCAGGCTGGAATGCTCCTTGGAATGAAGTCTAGATATGGTGGAGCGATGTAGGCCAGTACTAGAGGCAATAGAAGCAGGAGAATGACCAGAATCAAGCATAGTCAGGATAGTATTCCTTTGGGTGGCAGAGAGAGATCTCATGGTGGTAAAGGTTGGGAATAAAGAAGTGTGTGAACATATTCAAACTGAGACATAATGTTTATGTGTGTATCTTTGTTTGTAGGACCAAACAACCACAATTATTCCTTTATTTCCCCCAGATTCTACTGCCAAACCAAAAGTGAATAAACATGTGCAATGATGTACCTGTTTTATAATTGACATATCTCAGGGACTACTGCACCAAATCACATGACCCTGGGACCATTTTGTAGCTAGGAGTCAGTGCTACCATCCATCTCACCAAGGCTAAGCAGGATTCCCACGCCTCATGGTACTACACTGGACTTAGTACAAATCAGCCAAACATTGCACACGTTTTTTCACTCACTGTATTGTTTGCATGTGTTGTGACATTGAGAAAGTCTTTGGTGTTCCCCAACATCATGATGTGAAGTTTTAGTTAGATAGTGTTAAGTCAATAAAGGACTTTTGTTTATAGCATATTTAGATTAGATGTTGATTATTATCCCTCACTTTATTGGCTTGGGCTTTTATATATTGTGGGGATGTATTTTAGAATAGTCTACTATCACTGCAAGCATTTCACAATTTTTCTTCAGAAAACATGGTGAAAAAATTGAAGAAAGTGATACTCTTTTTGACAGGTGTTTTTAAAGAGAAAAGGAAAAAATAACCTTTTCTTTTCTTTGCATGACTTGCCACAAAACATTGACTGAGGGTAATACCCATTAGTGTAGAAGCTAATCAGCACTACCATCAGTTCATGTTTTTCCACAGAAAGAACAAAGAAAACAAAATATTGTATGTGCATTTTTTCTTTGAACACTGCCCAAATAAAAGAGTATCTCTTCTTTCAATTTTTTCAACATATTTTGGCATGAAAAATTGTGGAATGCTTGCAGTGTATGATGGAGTGTAGAAAAGGGCTGTAGGCAGCCTCAGTAGTGACTCAACTACTGTATATATTGATGTACCTGTAGGCAGCTACAAGGTATCAGTAAGTAGTATACTATAAAGAATATGTAGGCTTACCCTCAGTAGTGACTCAACTACTGAGGGATTAGTACCAAAAAGTGTAGTACTAAGTGCGCTCTAAGCGCTTATGTAAGCAAGTAAAACTCGCACCAAAATGTACATCACACTGGGGTGATTCAATCTCCAACATGGAGTACATTCAACTACCTTTTGAGTACTTGGTACAGAATGCCAGTATCTACTCTGCAAGACTGACACAAAGAAATAAAAGTGAATCCTATGATAGGGAGTGAGTATCCCCTACATTGCCTTCCCAAAGCCTTCAGCCTTCTTCATTGGTGTATTCATATGCACAGGATGTACCTGTCACCATGACATGCCAGTGTGAGTTCTGAATCCAGACATTGGAGAAGGGTCATGGATGAATGGAGGACATCCTACTGGATGTAGTGACACAACAGTGACATTTATGCATAATCAACTGTCCTGTATTTCAACAGTGTTGCAGCATAGTCAAATAACCTGCAGATGACAGCTGCCACAGTCAAGTCTCATCTGTCATTCAGCTGATTGAGAATAGGCTGAATGAGATCAACTAGTAGTTTTTTGAAAGAAAGCACAATTGCGAAGTAACGATACAGTTATCAAGAGTGGTATGCAGCTACCTGTTGAAGCACAGACACCGGTCAGGCACCTTGCTGGTTCTGGTCATATGTGCAGCCAACTACGGCGCAGCAAAATGGATTACACTGAGTGTTAATACGGGTGATTAGATGCGGCCAACACACCTGCTGCGCATGCTCTGCTGCAGCGCCCCACATCATCCCAGTATAAAGACACTACCCAGAAGCATTTAACCTCATTTCGCAGTAATAATGGCCCAGTCTGGCGACTACTACCGCCCGTGGTCCAGCCTCGAAAAAGGCTGTGAACATCAGAACCGGTCTCTCCTTGAAGGACACGATTTGCACTATGCCGAATACGCTCAACAACACCTTTCACCGCACTGGGAAGAGGAGTCGAACCGGCCAACCGTAAAAAGGATTTTGCTGGCCTGCTGCAAGGGCCTAGTTCTAGGACTGGCTGTATCTGGACTCCTCCATTCGCTGAGGTTTTTCTGGAGGCGTACTCATTTCGTACGTTATCTGTCGTACGAACCCGAGAACGCACTAACAGTGCTGTATCTTCTGTCCAGCGACCTCCCTTCCCTCCCGAAGTGGGCTTTACCGTCCCCAAGGAAGCCCCTCAGCTGCAATGTGTCCATAGCGAGAACTGGACGGACTACTTCGACCAACCGGACTGGAGCGTCGAGCCTTATGGAGCAAGAACTTCATTCTCACTTCCTGTGGATGCTGATTCGCTGTACCTACTTTCTCGAGGGATAAACCAGATGGGCAACTTAAAGATCACTCAGTCCAGTGAAGAGTCTGACGTGGTGAACGTTGATATCCGGGTAGCATATAGATCTGAAGATTCCCTCGACCTTGTTAACGTGTGCCTCACTGGAGGTGCAGAGAACGAGTATGGCGTTAGCATTCTTGTGTGTGGGATAGTCTTGCATGTTTGTCCTTCAGTTGCTAACTGAGGTTACTTGTAGACTCCACCTCACAGGAGCTACCGGTCCGGCACGGGGCTTTTGCATTTCGACGTGGAACTCACCCTACCTGCCATGAACCACGGTAGTAATCTGGGTATAAAGAAATTAAAAACTCACCTTCCCACCTACTCCCAGAACATGGCAGGCTTATCGGAGACCGTCTCCTTCGGGGAAGTCTCCCTTGCGTCGGCTAATGGTCATATCACGATCGACGTAAGGTTCTTGTCTCATTGCATAGTGTAGGTTTTGACTCAGGTCCACTAGTCCGTCGCTGCAGGCATGGGGTCATTCATGACGTCGAATGGTGATGTTTCTGGTCACTTCGAAGGGGAGTCCCTGAGGTTAACCACCATCAACGGCCACATTAATGCAACTGTGGCCCTGCTTAACCGCGAAGGGACCCAGCATTCCAAGCTCGTGATGCATACTGCCAATGGGTATGCATACATTTATTCTCCGTCCATCATAATAATAACAATACAAACTCTGATCGGCCTTTTAGGCATGTTACCGCAGAGGTTGCTTTGATCTCTGATGCAAATGCTGGTGGGAACTTTGGTGTGGCCGCGTCCTCTACAAATGGTTTTGTCGACCTTGCATTTACCGAATCTCCCATTGGATCCGTCCTAAAGGCGAAGGCTGTGACGACAAGCGGGGAGGTCAAAGTTGCTGTCCCAAACACATACGAGGGTAGCTATGTTGGCACTACGTTGGTAGGAAAAGTTTTCGTGATGGAGCAAGACTTCGAAGATCCTGAGGGGAAGGGACGTCGCAGAGAGGTCGTAAGCCATAGAGTTGGGAACCGTGTGGATGGGACTGTGTACTGGGTAGAGAGCGACGGAAGCCATGCGGAGAACGAGAGTCTTGTGACAGCTTCGACTACGGTTTCCTCAGTCAACCTTGTCATTTGATGGGCACACTCGTGTTGTTTTTCTTCCATCACCGTGCTTTTACATGCTTGTATTCATACTGTTGAGTTAACAAATATGAGACGTTCGCGTTAACCTTCGGCAGGTAGTATTAACTTGGGAATTCCGAATTCGAAGACAGCGTTCAGGGACTTTCTGCATAGCCACTGAAAACGCCGAATCCCCAAGCAGTTCAACTGGAGACGACCATATCGAGGTCCTGAGGAGAAAGATTGTTGATCACCAACAGTTGACTTCCAAGGGGGCCAACATGGTATGCCCATCGCGCAAAAACGAACTGCTAACCTGAAATTAATCGACAGCTTCCACTATTGCTCTTGTCGGCTGCCCAAAACAAGTCCCATATGGCCAGCCTCGGGCCCGCCTCCTCACCCGAATTCCCCAACACCATAAACCATGGACATACCACACGAAGCTCATAGAACTGAAAAATGGCAGAACATTTTAACGGCTACCTTGTCCACTGCAACAACTTCATGGACATCACTCTGCAGCACTAGCGGTTTATCAGACAAGTGCATATGGCGATGGATTCTGGAAGCTCAAAAAATGCTATATATGAGGAAGTGCCGTACGCTCACTCTCACTCTCACCCTCTGTGTGTGTTTCCTTCTTTGTTTGAATGTGTGGGAGTGTGCGCGTTTGCGTCCACAGATGAAGTACCTGCCCGTCCTAGATACGCCTATGGATACTGTGAAGGAGGAGCAGGCACGTGCACGCGAGGTCAGTCGGACGCGAGAGGGCCCGGGGCTGGTCCTAGAGGTGCGTGCACGTTTCTATGCGTGCCCGCGCCAGTTAGCGTTAACCGACATGCTCGACGGCATCGACTGGTATCTTGTGTACTGCCCACCCACTGTGCTTTGTGGTGGTTATTGTGACATTTCGTGTTTGTCTATCTTGGCGCTTGTACCCACGGGGTCGGGGAGCTCCAGCAAGGGGTGCGTGTTCTCCCCCTATTTCCCTTCTTTTCTTCATGTTTTTGAAAACGGCATTTCCGGGCCGTGCTACGACGCGGTGCAAAGGGACGAGGCAAGGGGTGAAAATAATAAGCCCCGCCCGGCCATTCTCCCAAGCAACGCCCACAAACGCCTACAACGCCCACAACGCCCACACGGTCACCCACAGGATCAATCAATCAATCACTCAAACGTACACCCATTACTCTCATCTCAGAGTTTTACCGCCTTTATCATATATCTTACGTAGCACTAATCGTCTCTTGGAATAATCCATACGTCAAACTTGACTTCGTTTCCGCCTCTCCGAGACCGGCATGGTTTGCATACTTGTATGTATATATGCATATAATACAGCAGTCTAGGCCCCCTTAGGCAGATAGCGCTCGCCAAAGCGAATTCTACGAAGAGTTTCGATAAACCCTAAACTTATTCACCCGCCGCATCCCTTTAACTTTAACTTGCAATGCTGACGGTCTAATCAGTCGTCGTCTTCCGTTGTCCGACATCGCATCAAATCGCAAAAAAAGATGAAACACTTCTTGCAATCCCAATATTAGAAACAAACGCCGCGGGTATAGTTGCTGCAAAAAGTCTATCTAAAAACGCCGCAGGCAGCTACAATAGGCGCAACCGTTATCACCGCAATCACTTCTCGCGCGAACTGCTGCGGGAAGAAAAAAGAACGAGATAATGTAATCACTAAGGAGGGGATTGTGTTGGGAAGCCTAGATGGGAGATGATATTGATGCAGATGACTCTTTAACTAGGTACATTTATTATAAAGGAACACCCCCCGGCGGGATCTTCTTCAACGCTAAGCGACTGTAATCTGCAGCTGATAAATGGTGAGAGATGGATCAGTTTAGGCGATTGAAAGGGGTGGATAGCTTGAACTTACTATTTTGGTACACCGTATTCCCCCACCAATTAATGTAGACGCCACCGTTCGGGAACTACAATATCGAGCGATCAGTCAGGAAAAGTAAAGAAAAAAGAAAACCGATGGAGCAGGTCGCCGCATCGGACAAGACTAAAAAGACGTACCTGTAAAGTGAAAAAAACTACAAGAGCAGATAATACGGTGCCTGTGGAACGAAAACAGTAAAAACGCTGGTCAGTAAACGCCCTCGTGTGAAACGAAGACGAAGATCTCGTTAACCGCGCGCGGAACGGACGTACCACTATCCAAAGCAGCACTCGTGACATAATTGAACTTGCTCCACCAGGCAAAGTTCTTCTTTCGTATCAGATACTGGAACACGAAGCCCGTAGCGAACCAAGCAGAGTAATTAATACCAGCAGCCGGCGGTATGTACCACACGCCGTTCAGCACGACAGGCGTGCTGACGAATTTGACCCATGAGTTAGGGTATCGTCGTTGCCAGAGCCAGAAGGGAACCGGTAGGAACGCTCCAACGATGATGGCGTACAATTCGGGGTAGTACAGCGCGCCCTTACCAAATTGGCGTGTTGGTCCAATAAGTCCCCTATACATGAGACATGTATAAGCGGATGATATGAGTCGCAAATTTTACATACCAAACCGCTGATGCGGTGAAGTAGACCGAATTGTGCGGGCAAGTAAGGGAACTCGCTTGGTCCGGTGAACATATGTCCTTGACGTTGTCAAACAGCCACTGCTTCGTGCCGACCTGAACGAACGCGGCCATAAATGTGCCAACCGCTTGGACTACAAGCGCGTGAGAAAAAAACGACGTGGTAGAAGGGCATGCTTACCAACAAAAGTCGCTCGTGGAGGCACCTTGATGTAATGACCCAGTTTCAAATCCTGTACGAACGACATGGCTTCCGACAGCGTCTGCACCGAGTACCCTTTGAAAATCTATATTAAGTCGGGTAGTTAGAAAGCGCCGAGGAGCTCTGAAAAGTAGCCCCTACCATGTTGGCAATTGGATTTCCAGCTAAGAGAGTACCCGGAATGATCTGAGCAAGCAAGTTTAACGAGATCTAGAAGAGAAGCCGTCAGGGCAGATCGAAGGGTGGCAGAAATAAAAAGTCGTACCCCTTGACCAGTCATCGCGAATATGAAACCAGATGGAAGCAAGTATAAACACGGTAGAAAGACAGAGAGCAAGAGTGCCCAAACCGGTACCGACGTATCCCATACCTGGAGGGGAAAGTAATCAGCCGACGACACTTCCTGAATTCCCGCCAGTCCGGCTTACCTCCACCACCGCGACCATGACGAGAAAGAACACGATAAACGATATCAAATACCACCAGTCCGGAACCTCTGCATAATTCCTCATGAGTTTGGCGTGTATATCGTCCTGCTCCACTCGAATCCTTTTTACGCCATTCCACAGGCTGCGACCGTGGTATAAGATCGTATGTACGAGAACACACGTTGAGAGTGCAAACGCAAGCAGATACGTCATCGCGTAGGTCGCGGGGAGGTAAAGGCGCGAGTATTCGTTGTACGCTGTCTGGTTGAACCGGCCCTGGCTATCCAGCACACGACTCACGTTGTAGACGTCGCCGTAACGGTCATACGGGTTATCGTCATTCAACGGGAAATAGGCGAGATCCCATGTCTGTGCAAGGAGGCAGGGAGTGTTAAGTCATGATGAATGTAAGCGAGGGTAAGTGACGCACGTTGGTGTAATACATGAGAGGTGTGATGATCCAGAAAAAGAGGACAAATCCAAAAAAGATATGAACTTCTGCCCACCACGGATACATGAGGGGACTGCCGATCCATGCGATTTGGGTCCAGTCGAACGTGAGGATGCTCATACCCAGTCCGGAGCTGATACCAAAAAGCTGGTTGACTGGGATGTTGTTCGGCACTATCCAACAGATCCACGAGAATACCGACAGTGCCTGAAAGAGATAGCCTGAAAAGAAAGACGTCATAACCATCTATTTTGGATGAGTTGAAATAATGGCATCGTACCAGGAATGAACCAGAAAAAAAAGGCGCCTGACAAGACATAGAGGAAATAGCGATAACGCGAAATCCCGCCCTGTTCTTCTTCCTCTGCATGGAGAGTGTTGAGGAGCGTGCAGGTGACGAGGTTCTGCGGCCAGACCATACTAGGTGGTTGGACGAGAAAGCGTCTACATATGCCAGCAAGACCAAAGCCTGTGAGTTGGGTGGCGACGACCAACAGCGCACTGAACCAGTAGTCGACCTGAAAATTGTAGTTCATCTGCGAGACGACGATGGCGTTGAGGGCATAGGGAGTTCCTACGGCCACGTTTGCCATGATATATACCAGTACGTGTTCCTTGATATTCCAAGGCCCTGGGTTGAGAGAAAATTCGAAACCGCCCAACCAACGAGGGACGCGGTATATGGAGATGGGAAGTGCAAAGGCAAAAAATTTTCCTATGGGATAACTGATGATAAGGAGAGCGAGAGGCGAGATGTTGGCCGCTGGTTGTCGGAAGTTGAAGAAAACGTTCATGGCCCTGAAAATACAGAGACAGATGTGGTCAAATTAGACATTTGAGTAAAAGGAAGCCTACCCGCCAACCATGCAGAGAAGGAGTCCGATAATCCACATGCGGATGGTCATGACGGGCATGTTTGGATCATCGATATTCGAGACGGAAGCGCGGACTTCGGGAAAAGGACTGTCCTCTTCGTTGATGGCGTCAAAGTCAAACTCCATCCTGGAGGGGAGGGGGGATGAGAGGGAGGGATTTGGAGATGGGCGGGACACTCACTTTATCGAACCGTCTCTACTGTCCTGTTCCAACATGCTAGGAGTCAGACTGAGAGTTGTGGTGTCTGGACCGATTGTAGAGGAAGGGTGCCGTTTTCGGTGAGGTATCTCCGAGTATTCGACTTCGAGGGTCTTCTCCTGTGGGCTGGAAGGGAGGGTAACATGAATTTGGCGTGAGGAGGTTCTGGTTTCAGCGGTGCCTGTGCGAGGGTTGCCGAGTCTTTGCATGCGATACGGATCATGCGCGCCCTGCTGTGAGGAGGTTGAGGGGGGACTCTCTACGGGCTGAGTGGATATGGGGGGAGTGAAAAGACTGGAAGGACCAGCTGCGTTCGTAGGGAAACGAGCGTAAGGATCGAAAGTGGGTGAGGGATAAGCGACGGGGTGAGGCACCGCGTTGGCAAAGACATGGGCATTGTCTGAGGAGTAACTGTTAGCACGGTGGTGTTCCAACTCTCTCTGCTGGTCCGCGGTAGACGGGGGCAGGAAAGCGAAGAGGTCCCCTGCGTCGCTCTCGTCGTCTTCGTCCTCCTCCCCTATGTAAGTGTGATCGTAGCGGGGGTCGTGATCGAACGCGGCTGCATTGGACGCATCGAAGGCGGGGCCAGTGCGAGGACCGCCAGCTGAGGTGCTGGGTCTGTTGGGCATGGAGAGGGTGCCAGTGCGACGGGGGAGTCAGGGGGGGTCGGGCAACGCACGGGGGCGGGGGGTATCAGGGGGGCGTCGTCGCCGCAGTGGTCGTCGTCGTCGTCGTCGACGGGGAGGGGGGGGGGTGCAAAAGAGGATGAACGGGCGAAGAAGAAGTCCCTCTTTCAGGATCAGCGCTTCAACCAATCAGAACACTTCTAAGGCACATCACAGCCAGTGCCTGAAAGAATGCCATTATTTTTACACGTATTTTATTTTATATATTTTCGTCCTGGATATTTCCATACATGGACATCACACCACCACGGAGCATCCCGGCCCGCACGATCTGCCACGCGGCCTCCAGCTCTCGCCCTCGCTCTCGTGCCTGGGAGGCACACACACACGTACGACAGACGCCCGTCTCTCAGTGACATCCGCGTACATCGCACGCCCCATGCCAGGCAACAACACAGCCTCTCCCAAACCCGCCAGCATTAACCATGACACGCCCTTGACCTCCGTGTCATCATCATCACCCCACGTCACCCGCATCCAGAAACAGACATGCATATATACGTCGCCACACGTCCACACCCTGATCCACAGACCAATCGCATGGCGTTTAGGAGTATGCGTATCACTGCGCGTTGGACCGCTGCGGACGGAATTAGGTCGCTTTGATCACCCTTATCGTGGCTTGCATCCGGCGACCAAAAAAAAAGTATCATGAATCCACTGCCTCCATCTAGAATATCGAAAAATGAGGTAAGCGTATGTCTCAGTCGCAACCAGCCCCCACAGTCATGAATCATGTACATACTCTGACACTGTCATTCTGGCAGGTTGATAAGACATTTCCACCCACTGCCTCCAACAGACCGGAAAGTCGCGAGGATCGAATCGCCACACCGCAGTGTTGGAGCCCTGAATGACATGGTCTTTATCCGTGCACCGCCGGCCCCTGTACCCTTTCACTCAAAAGAACTCTTGTCCCGCGAGCGTACCCACAGGTCTAAAAATACTCAGAATGTCATCCAGTCTTGTTCTATACCCTTGGGTGGCTTTGAGACAGAGTCCCGCTCCCGTTCAATGATCTTGATCCGGATGGCAAAGGCACGACGTTTGCCGTGCCATTGGACAAATTCATTTCCACCCAGACAACGTGTCCAACGTCGTGCTGAAAGTGTTAATGAAAAGCCTGCCATAGAGGCGGCCTCCGAGCCTGCCAGGGTTTTTGCTCACAGCCTGTCCACGCCTTACCTTTTGGACCCAAACGGTTGGTACGAATCACAGGCGCTACCACTGAATCACGACAGAACCATCCTATGGAAGAGAAGGTGCAGTGGTCTTCAATGGTACTAGCGTTGTTCAGCATACCACTTTCCATTCTGACGGACCATCAGAGTTATTCATTCCGATATTGGCTTCCCAATCAGTCCACCTCCCTCAACTGGAATGTGATTCCTACTCTGGAGAACTTAGGCACCAGGCACCTAGGTGAATCCCAGCGACGTATCTCCCTTGCCTTTCGCTCGAGTCGTGGTTTCGCCGTGGTAATATCAAGTGGGAACGATATCATCAGTCGTTCTCAATATTTGACCCGTGTTGACAGAACCTAAGCCATTCGTCGAATGGCGTTTACATCCATCTTCTGTAGTAGTTCCGGAACTCGTTTGTCCCTTTCTTTTCTTGGTGTGTCGAACGGAGATTCAGGAGCAGAGGGAACACCATTGATCCGTGCAGGGGCATGTCGGAGGCGGAGTAATAGTTCAACATGATACGGTCTGTAGACGCGGCCTGCGAGAAGTCCATATTCATTGTAGGACCGCATAGCCTCCCATGCTCTCCTCGTCCACCTCCCTTGGCACCGCCCTAGGCACGGCTGCGAGGACTATTACTTTCTGCCACTCAATCAATGGTGGTGCCCTGTACCACGGGTGTCTACCACTGTTACTCCCAACTTCTACGAATGAGAGGCGTCGCTTGTACGATGTCACCTACGACTTGCAGTCCTTTGCTTTGGCATGTACCCGTCATGCGCCACCCTTGACAGCCCCTCGGCATTTGACAACTGTCTCAGCAGTCTGACCCTCTGGTTACTGTTCCGCCTGTTACTGTTCCGCCTCATCTGGTCACATTGCTCGACTTTCGTTGACACCTCCCGTCCAATATTGCCAGCCGCTCCTCCTACGTTGGACTCGTTGTACAGAAGCTCAGGTAGACGCCCCCCCCCGTTGCAGTACCATATACAAATACGTGCTCTTGTGTCGTACTGATTTCCCCCGCGTTTAGAGAATTTAAAGCAGGCGACACTCGCTATGGTTTCCCAAAGTAATCGAGTTATGTCCGCGCCTCGATTGCTCGGTGCGAAGTTTTCATAGGCCATTTACCGATTGCCCTTCTACCTTGGAAAGAGATGTCCACAGAAGGTTCCACAACAGGTTTCCTCGTGCTGTACACTTCACTGTTCTCCCATTCTCACTATAGGCGGGGCTACAGTGGCTTCGGGTTGCCCAGTCACATTTCTTTTGTTTTTAAATCGTCCACTGAGCTCCGAGGACAGTTATAGCTAGCATGTATGTACCTTAAGAGGACTGGACCTTCGAAGAATTATCACAGCAAGGCATGGACTTGTTTCCGTATGCCCTTCTCAATGTCATGTGGTGTATGGCTGACCCTACTGAAATGCCTGCGAATGGTCATCTAGAACCAGTACACATATGTCTGATGCTAGAGAAAGTGAAGTGTCTGACTTCTAGCGGGGAGGTGATAGAGGGGTCCTGTAATGATGTTCCTAGGGTGTGTGGGACATTCATATGTATACATGTAGCTTAGTTTTTGGGTGGAGCTTCATGACTGTAAGACATAAGCAGGCCTGTGATGATGATGCAGGATAGATTCTACAATCCATTGGTGAGTCTGCTAGACTGGCCCATCCATGGTACAATGGCTGACATTGTCTGGAGTATTAGATATCACAATATGTACAGGCCTGTCCACTATAAATTGGATGACCACTATGATATTGGAATTGCACAAAAATTAGTAGCACATGTCCGTCTGAAGTTGAATTATGTATGTTGTGTGTGGACAGAATTCCCTTGTGCACAAGTAGAATTATCCCAAACATGACTTGTACTACAGTGACTCAAAAAACCCTTTCAATGTTTTGCTGCTTTGGATTGATGGTGATGCCAAAAATCAGGGAAAGGGAAATTCTAAGAAATCTTGAAAGTATTCATACAGATAGCCCTGGGTCATGGCTTCAAAAGGGTACCTTACCCAAGTTATTTGGCTTTGTTTTGGTTGAGATATTGCATGTTTAATCAGGACAACTCATTGAAAGGTTTTTTGCTGATGAAATGGCAGAATATTCATGGCAATTGGTTGGCTGATCTCATGTCCATGCAGGTGCAGGTGTAGGCAATGGAATGGGTGGTGGCAACTGAGGTGGCTGTGGGGGTGGCAGTTCAGGTGCAGGTGGACCTCCTTGCAGTACCTCACAGCCTAAGACATCCACAAATGAGCATGAATGGTAGGCAGACAGAGCATACCTTCCAAAACTACTGGAAGCACAGGCTGGAGGTACAGTGGGGGTGTGTGAAGCTGCAGTACATCATGACCTATGTACCACCTTGGTGAATGAGTGTCAACAGAAGCCAAAACATTACTTGCCTTCAATGCACAAATCAGCATCTATGGAGCATGAGCTTCACATTCTTGACATTCCCTCTCACATCATCTTCATTGTGCATTTGACTGCTTGTTAAGTGCCCATCATGGATGCCAAAAGGCATCACCATTGTTAGGCATCAAGTGAGGTGCTAAATCCACACCATGTTCATGCTGCTGCCATTCTCACTCATGGCAGAGGCATTGTGCTAGAGATTGTCTTTGAAACATCTTTGCAGGCTTAAGAACTATACACCAAAACTATTACTATGAGAGTCTGACTCACTTCCTGTGAAGCCTGGAGACATGTTTGCTGTTCCACAGGTACAGCACACTCCCAAGAGAGTGGGAATGACTATGGTTGGATGCTATGAGGTGCATGTACATTTGAAGACTCAGCAGCATCAGAAATCACACTCCTCCTACTACAGCACTTCTGTGGCTAGAAAGGCAATTCTTTTGAGACATGAGTAAGAGTCCAACATAAAGCTATGTGCATGTGTACTGAGTGAACCATGTGTATCTTCCATTTATGCAACCTCACTGTGAAGGAGAGCATGACAGTGGTGCATCAGTGAACTCATGAAAGCAGACAGACCTGAAAATGTTGGAGATTGAATCACCCCAGTGTGATACCTTAATTTGGTGCGAGTTTCCTGTGATTACATAAGTGCTTAGAGCACACATAGTACTACACTTTTGGTACTATTCCCTCAGTAGTTGAGTCACTATTGAGGGTAAGCCTACATATATTTCATATTAGACTACTTACTGATACTTTGCAGCTGCCTACAGGTACATCAATATATATAGTAGTTGAGTCACTACTGAGGCTGCCTACAGCCCTTTTCTACAGGTTATGAGCCCCACCTAGCATGGAAAATTTTTATTGTAGGCAACTCACAGTAGACTTGTGTTGAAGCTACTCAACAAGACCACAATACTATCTTGACTACCCTTGAGGCTAATGGACTGCTACCTAATGGATCCACCTGAGCTCAGTGATCATGGTGAGAACTGGACCAACTATGGCAGTTGGGTCCTCAAAGCCATAGATGAAGAAGGCCTAACTGGTATCCTATTGGGGTCTGAAACATGACAATGCATCCAAAACAGCTGGAAGGACATGGCCCAGGCTGGGCACCACAGTATGATGAGGAACAAGCTGAGCTCATGGCATGGAAAACCACTGAGTCTATGTGGCACCAATGGAACCTGATGGTTGATCTTTTGATCACATTTGGCATTCCAGACATCATTCTTACCTCACTTATCTCTCTCAACACTCCTCTCAAATGGTTCTCCTATCTCAAAAGATGCTATGGTGAAATTCTGAAGCCAGTTAGTTGGCAGTGACAAATGTGCATGATGGACTGCTCACCAAGACTGTGCCTAGTCAGCACAAATGTGATCATTCTGAAGTCACAAGCATGAGCATCCTTGCAAACACTGCAGCTGTAGAACAGCCTGCAGTGGTCCTAGACAAATGTACTGAGATTACCTATGTGCCCATGGTGCCAGAGGCAGCAATCATAGACATACAAAATCAGGTGGCAGGTAGCTGTGCAGACAGCTCAAATGAGCACCAAGGAGACTATACTGGGACTGCAACTATGAAGCAGACCCCAGTGGAAGGGAGGACACACACTGAGGAAGTCATGCAACAGTGCAATTCACAGCCTGAGTGGGTCATGGCCAGTGAAATGACTCTGAATGACAGTGATATCCATCACAAGCTAGAAGAATGGGGTTCCATAACTATCCCAAATGACTGTGCCAAGATCCCAACTGGGCACCAGGAGCCCAAGATGGAGATCATAGATGTGCAGCATGAGGAAAGTAACTTACTGGTAAATGGAATTGGGGCTGCATCTGCAAGGCAGCCAGATGAATATGCAACTGCACCTGAAGCACCTGACAAGAGTAGTCAGTGCATACTAGATGGTGAGACTGCAACAGGAGGAAACAAGGCTAGTGCTGTAGCTGACATGCACAATCTGCTTGCCTCCATCAGCACAAATGCTGAGCAACAAGACTCACCTAGGTGGAGCTGTGAGGCCCTTGAGCCTGCAGCAAGGACCACCAAACAGGCCAGTGAATGTTCTATTGACAACAGATCACAGATGTGTGTCAAATGCAATGAGCATGTCAAGGTGAATGGCAAGATGATTGCCAACATACCAGATCCTCCAGGAACTCATCTGAGATTCCTATCCCACAAATCAGACATCCTATACTACAGGATAAACTTCCAGACACTCACAGTGACTGTGCCAAGACCAAGACTGGACACATGAAGCCTGAGCCTGAGGTCATAGATGCACAGCAGGTAGAGGGCAACCTACAAATGGTCAGGGTTGCAGCTGCAGACCCAGGATGGCCAGATGAATGTGCAAATGCACTTGATGCACCTGACAAGGATGGTCAGCATGTGTGCAATGGGGTTGCAGAGTGCCAAGACTTACCTGAGGGGAGCACTGAGGCTCTCCCACCTGAAGGTGACACTGCCAGACTGGCTGGTGGATTCTCTATTGACAGTGGGCCACTACTGTCTATTGAAGAAAATCAGTGCACCCAGATGAGCAGCAAGGTGGCTGCTAATGACAGGCTGTCAGTGCAAACTTGTAGCACTATGATCACAGAACTCAAGTTGCCATGTACATGAAGGTACAATGAGCCACATACAAGGAATAACAAGCTGCAAGAGATGAGGCCTCTCAAACTTGACAGCAAGTGCACATCATGATGTGCACAGCAAACCTGCCAAAGGTACTCCACACCAGATATCCCACCTGACAAGGTCTGGGGGGCAGGGGTGCATAGGCTTGCTCAAGCAGATGGGGGGGATAGCACAGACATCAGGTCAACAGTGATGAAGCTGAAGATAAGAGATGTCAGCACTCAAACTGCCCAAGCACTGCCTGACTTACCACATCCAGAAATGTGCCCAAAGGAGCCTGATAAGGCCAAGGGAGCTGGTGGGGGTGACAACACACTCAGCAGTGAGTTCATCAATTTGGATGGAGTCAAAGGATTGATGCTAGCTGGCAGCCAATGTAGAGAATGGGAATTCTCTGAGCATACAAGTAACATTCCATGCACCATGCCTCCACTCATGGTCATACCTGTTTGAGCTTGGAGTATCCCTGGTTTTTGCCTCATGCCTTCCCATGCAGCCTCATGTTCAAAGAATTCTATATGAGAATTCCATCACCTGTTCCACATCATGTCAACTCCCTGATCACCTCACCATTTCCTCCCTGAAATTCTACATCTGATCATACAGACTCAAGCCAGAGATCTAGGCCTTTGTCAAGGTCAGCCAATCACAGTATGCTATGCCCCAACCTCCATACAAGTTCTGGGCCCCCTTCACCCATCATGACACTACCACTATAGCCACTGCACATCCACTGCTGCTGCCCCTTCCATGATCCACCCCCCTCTGAGGCCCCAAGCTGGATGCATGGGCAGGATTTTTGTTGTTTGTATATTCTGGTTTGTTGGTTTTGGTACTGCTATGACTTTTCTTCTTTTCCTTTTCTATGTTTCATTTACACAGTCCCTCCTTACATGTACAGGGCTGTACATACCATACATTTGACAGGTGTCATTTTTTTCCATTCATCACACTTTCTAAAAATTTTCCATACCTAGTCACCTTCTGTACACTAAATATTCTGGCCAAGTTTTGGAATAAAATATCCACCTTCTAGAGGTGTTTTCTGTGTGTCTGAAGAGTCTATGTAAGAGTCCCTAGTGCTGAGTCTTTTGAGTTTCCCTCCATTTTTTTAGCATTGTCATCATGTCTACCCACTCCCTCTGAAACAGTAAAAATCCCATATCAAGCCTCATGTCAACAAGTTACTGTCTCATCTGAGTTTTCCCCTACAGAGTTTCCCCTCATCAAACCCCTTTGCTTTCCATGCTGTAGGGAGAGTACACTCCCTACCAGGATATTTCATTTATTTCATTGTTTTTACTTACTGATTCGTTTTCTTTTACTTTTCTTTGTCTTTTACTTAGTGTTTGCATGCATTGTGGCTTATGTAAGCCTACATGAGCACTTAGAAGTGTATGGTACATACTTAGAATAATAACAGATGTGCTACCTCAGATGAAAAGCTGGAATTAAGATGAAACAGACTTGGAATTTTGTTTCTCCATCCTCAGACAGACTATAGATGTTTTCTTGGGTTTCTTCTGGATTTTTGGGTGCATTTTCTCTCTACTCCCTGAATCTGTACCAGGCAACTCCAGCCTCCTGAGATGAATTCTCCCCTCTCTTCTCACTAGGAGACCTTGACCTACTCCTATGGTCCTTTCTCTCTCTTCCCTACAATGCTTCCCTTTCCACTCAGCACCCCTTGGGATGAACCAAGGAATTTCTTTCCTTCAGTCTTCCCTAGTCCTCACACACTCTTCCTTGAAGTAGTGTCCCACAATTTTTGGAGCCCACCACAAGGGGTCTGCAGATCTGGAAAGGAGATCTCTATGGCCCACTTGTCAATGAACAAAACTTGAAGAGCTCTTAGAGCCCTTCTGCTGCCTCTCTATATCATCTTCAGATCTTTTTGTACCTGTGGTTAACCCCCATGATGTTCCAGAGCTCAGTTCTCTAGACCCAGAGTTTTTCCCTGCAGATCACCCCCACTTTTCAGAACCTTCATTTCCATCCTCAGTGGATATACCTGGAGCTTTTGAGCTTGATGAATCCTTTGCACCACTGCCAGATTGCCAAAACTTATCACCACTCACCAATTTGTCATCTTCTTCCTCCTCAACAGATTCAACTCTTGCCACCAAGCAACTTCTTTTCCCATCACTGTCATTGTTTATCACCCCCAGAGTAATATTCCACTGCCTGTTGAAGCTCTCTCATCACAACCATTCAGAAACTTGCCTTTGATTCAGAACCAGCCTCCACCCTCATCATCAATACCAGTCACCATGTCTAATGCTGCCAACCATCATGAAATGCTGCTTAGGGGCTCTAACAAAGCTCCTAAGTTTTCTGGAAAGACAGAGGACATCTGTGCCTATTTCAAAGATGTTGATCAGGTCTGCACAGATGCAGGCATTACCTCAGAAAAAGCAAAAATCAAATGGGCCATCTGCTACACTGATTGTAATGAATCAGAGCTGTGGTCATCCCTTGATTCTGCCACAGGTGATGACTGGGAGGCCTTCACTGAAGAGGTAACCAGCTTTTATCCAGGTGCTGACATTAAAGGGTGGCAATACACCAAAGCTGACCTTGAGGTGCTTCTCCACCATCAGGTCCAAAAACCTATGTCATCTCTTGATGACCTTGGCAAATATATCCAAGAATTCTGCTGAATTGTCATGCTCATTAGCAAAAAGAAGAAGCTTGTTGATGACTATGTCAATGAGAAATTCCTTGAGGGCTTCCCCCCAAGATTCTGCAACAGCCTCCTTACCTGCCTCCAGCTTAAAGACCTGGATCATGATGTCAATGATCCTTGGCCCTTCAACAAGGTCTACAAACAAGCCACATACCTTCTTAGCAGCTCTAGACAGAATTTTGTACAGCCAGACACCTTGACACTCTTCCCAGAGCCCCCATCCCAGAATCCCACACCACCAACTATCCTAAAACATGAGTATATCCAGACTGCGGAGTCTTTGACACCATTGAGGCAGGTGCAGGAAGGCCAATTCCATTGCTTGTTCAACCCCAGATGTTTCTTTTGTGGTAGTACTGATGGTCATTGTATGGCAGAGTGTGCCCTCTGTCAGGAATATATATGGCAAGGAAAATGCACCTTAATTGGGGGTAGGGTCTTTATGAAAGATGGCTCTGATATTCCTAGGATGGCTGCTGGTCAAAACTTTAAAGAGAAGATTGATAATTTCCTCACAATGTGGGAGTTGATCATGGCCTCAGCTAACCTGGTCTCAGTCCAGCCCACCAGCAATGGGTCTTCATCATCACACAGTAGGGACACCCTGCCACACTTGGTCAGTACCATGTTCTTTGGAACAGAGGGAATGTTGGAGTTCCAGGTCAACATCCACCCATTGTCATACTTGGTTGATGAAGATCTAGAGGGACAGCCAATGAAGAGGATAAGGGAGCATTAGCAAGGGCTTACACCCAGGTCAAGGAATTAAAGAACATGATCAAGAAGAAGAAGACCATATGTTTTGATGGTGTAGAAATTCTGGGTCATCATCCACACAACAATCCTGCTCCTATGAGTACCCTGGCCCCAGCCAGGCCTTCAGTAAGCTCTGGGTTGAGTTCTTCCAGCACCATAGAAGAAATGCAGGTGGGGAAAATGTCAGCAAAAGATGATGCTGCAGGATCAGGAAAATCAAGGGCACAAGCCCAGTCTGCTCTGCAATTCTGTTACCAAAGCAGATTCAATGGGGTAGCTGCCACCAAGCATCTCATTCAGCAGGTCCTAGGTGCCAAAATAGAAATCACTGCTGAAGATCTCTTAGCTGTCAGTCTGGAAATTTGCAAGCAAGTCAAGGAACTTGCCATGATGAAGAAAATTGTGATAGGGAGCTTGGAGGCTGCCTCAGAAACTTCTGTGTCTTTGATGGGGGTGACCCATGAGCAATATCTAGTAAAGGACATGGAAGGGAAGTGCATAGGGCTGGCAATGGCTCCCTTGAGGGCAGTAGACAGAGTACTAATGGATAAGCTCCATGTTGAGTGCATCCTTGATAGTGGGTGCCAGGTGGTCACCTTGTGACATGAGTTGTGGGAGGCATTGGGGGCCCCTCTTCACTCTGATATGTGTATGACACTTGAGGCTGCTAATCAGTCCAAGGAAAGCATGCTTGGTGTCATTGAGAATGTGTCCCTGCACATAGGGTCTATCAAGGTGCACCTTCAGATTCAGGTCATCCACCACATGCCTTTCAATCTTCTCTTGGGTTGCCCCTTCTTTTGCCTTCTCAGCAGTGTCTTATGTGACTTCCCTGACAGGGAGCAGTCCCTGGAAATATGTGACCCAAATTCTGGATGACAAATACTAGTTCCAACTTGCCCTCATAACCATCTACACCCCTTACCTCATTTCATCAGTTCCAAAGTGAAGAGGAGTTCTACACTAGAAGAGAGTTATGCCACCAGATGGATAGATCAGATCAGGGTTTTTAGTATTGGTCAAGGATTCACCAAAGTTGCAAGGAGACCACAATGAGGTTTTCTCCATATGTTCCCTTTACATGTCAGATTCTCCATCAGAGTTTCCCCATTATTCTTCACCTGTTCCTACAGACTTGCAAGATCTTCCTACTTCTATGTTACTATACAATGTCAAGAGTGAAAGTGTTCTGTCTGTGGAGCCTTTTGACTCCAGTTTTATTCCACATGGTGACCAGTTCTTATATTCAACAAGTACAACAGTTTCTCCACTGACAGTTTCTGCCTTACAATCTACATACCAGTTCAACCCAGTTTATCATGTTTTAAAATACAAGCCTGTAGTGAAGAAGGTCCAACCAGTCCTGAGATCTATGCCTGTGGAATTCTGGGTAGAGCATCAGGAGGTTGAGAATCCTCTATCATCCCTTCCTGTACTCCTGCATCAGGAAATTCTCACATTGCTATTTTGTACCTTTTTATGTACTATTGATGACTTATCTCAACTATTTTGTACTGCTTAGTCAAAAAGTACAAAATAGTCACAAATAGTAGGCCAATCTACTTTTTCTGTACTATTTGTTGAATATTTGTTGACATTTGTTGACTGTTTCACTTCTCATTGAGCATGACCAGCTAGTGACTTTTTATGATCTTTTTGACTACTATATTATTCTGAAGTTTCCCAACCAATTTGACTTAGATTAAGTGAAAAAAAGTATGAAAAAGTACAATGAGTAAAAAAAGTCACAAATAGTAGAAAATAGTAATTTGTGAATTTCCTGATGTGTTCTCTCCCCCACCCTTCATTTCAGGTACTTGTTTCACTCAAGAATGTTCAGACAAGCTGGACTTGGACCCAGCAAGGTTCCTGTGGCCAGAAGAGTTGGCTTTGGTCTGCTGGCTTGTTCATACCCATGAAATGGCCTTTGCTTGGGAGCCTCAGAGAGGGGCACTTTTTGTGAAGATGTATTTCTGCCCTTGAAGATATCTACCCTGATGCACAAACCATGGGTCAAACAGAATATCCCTATACCCCCTGCTATCTTTCATGATGTCATTAACATCATCAAAGAGAAGATTGCTGCAGGTGTTTATGAACCCTCAACCTCATTGTACCACTCCAAATGGTTCTGTGTCATCAAGAAAGATGGGAAATCTTTGTGACTCATCCATGACCTACAATCTCTAAACACTGTATCTATTCAGGACTCTGCTGTTCCCCCCTTTGTTGACTCTATTGTGGAGGCATTTGCCTGTCACTCCATCTATGGGATTTTAGATCTGATGGTTGGCTATGACCATTGCATTATACACAATGACTACAGAGACCTGACCACATTCCAGACTCCCATAGGGATGCTTTGGCTTACCAAATTACCAATGGGGTATATGAATGCAGTGCAAATATTCCATGGAGATGTGTGCTGGATCTTAAAAGATGAAATCCCAGAGGTAACAATACCATTCATCAATGACTGCCCCATCAAGGGCCCCAAAACCCACTATGAAAATCCCAATGGTATCTTTCAAATGATCCTGAAAATCCTGGTATACAGTGTTTTATCTGGGAGCACCTACAGAATGTCAACTGGGTCCTTCACCACCTATGAAATGCTGGGGCCACCATCTCCACCAAGAAGTGCATAATTGCAGCACTGTCAATCATAGTGGTAGGGCATAAGGTGTTGTATGAGGGTAGGGTCCCTGACAAAATGAAGGTCCAGAAGATACAGGACTGCCCTTACCATGCTAATGTTACTGAAGTTTGTGGATTTTTAGGGCTGTGCTTGTACTGCCCTATATTCATAAAAGACTTCACCAAGCATGCCCATCCACTCATCAAGCTCATGAAGGACATTCCCTTCAAATTTCATGAGGAGTGTCAAGAGGCCATGGACTACCTTTGCTGGGCTATTGTCTCATCCCCCACACTTTGCATGATAGACTGTTCCTCCAACAGACCTGTCATTCTTGCTGTTGACACCTCCAATATTGCCATTGGGTATATCCTCATGCAGGAAGGGGAAGACAGAAAATGTTACCCAGCCTGCTTCAGTTCAATAACTCTCAACAATCAGGAAAAATGGTATAACCAGGCAAAGCTTGAGCTTTTTGGCCTCTTTTGAGCCCTACATGATGTCAGACTTTACATATTCAGGGTCCAGAACTTGGTCATCAAGGTTGATGCACAGTACATTAAGGGGATGATTAACAACCCTGATTTACAGCCCAATGTGACCATCAATCACTGGATCACCAGAATCCTATTATTTGATTTCAAACTGGTGCATGTTCCTGCATCCAAGCATGCAGCCCCCAGTGGTTGGTCAAGAAGACCAAAGGCCAAGGAAGACCTGGAGGTAGACAATGAGGGCTATGAGGACTGGGTAGATGAATGTGGGGCTTTCACTGTTGAACTTGAGAACCACAGGGAGGTGCCTGCTCACCTGATACCTAGCCCTTCAGAAATTCTGGCATTGGTTTTCAGCCCACCCCAAACCATGCCTCAGGATATCAGTGTCTTCCTTACAACAGAAATGGCAACCATTATCCAAGAAACAGAAATTCCATGATCTGAGCAAGCAAGGCAGAGGGAAAAGAGGTTGGAAGAGGTGAGGGAATTCTTGGAGATGAAGAAGACCCCAGAAGGGATGGCAGAGGCCAAACTGGAGAGCCTGGTGTGCATGGCCCTAAGGTATTTCATAAAAGGGGGAGAACTGTGGAGGAAGGAGCCACAAGGCTGCCATCAACTCATTATCTGACCCCACAAGCATCTGGAAATTATCTGGCAAGCTCACAATGATCTTGGACCCAAGGGTATGTTCTCCACCCATATGTGCCTGCTGACTCATTTCTGGTGGCCTATGCTTGAACAGGATGTTTGCTGGTTTGTCAGGACATGCCATGAGTGCCAAGTTTGCCATCTAGATTGAGTTCATATTCCCCCTGTCATTGCCATCCCTGAGCCCCTGTTCTACAAGGCATATGTCAACATGTTCATAATGCCAAAGTCAAATGGCTACCACTATGTCACCCAAGCCTGCTGTTCCCTAACAAGTTACCCTGAGTGGATGATGCTCAGAGCCAAAACTGGGAAATCCATTGGGAAGTTTATCTTTGCAAATCCTGTGCTGTTGGGGAGCCATTGCTGAAATCATCACTGACAACAGAGGCCCCTATGTCCTAGCCCTCTCCTGGCTGGTAGACCTATGGCATTAACCACATCCACATCTCACCTTATAACTCACAGGCTAACAGGATAGTAGAGGACTGGCATTTTGATGTCAGGGAGGTGCTGGTAAAAAGCTGTGAGGGAGAGGTGTTGAGATGGTCAGAGGCTGCCCCCTTGGTATTTTGGGCAGAGCAAGTTACTGTGCACAAGGCTACAGGATTTTCTCCCTATTATATGGCTCATGGCATTCATCCTAGGCTTCCATTCAACATATCAGAGGTGATGTTCTTAGCACAATTTGAGGTGGAATTGTATTCAACCACAGAGCTCATTGCTAACTGTGCTTGTCAGTTGCAAAAATGCCCTGATGACCTCACATGTATCCACAAACTCATCCTAAAATCCTGGTACACATCAGTCAGAGACTTCATTGCTCATTTTAAGCATACTATCCATGACTTCAACTTCAAGCCTGGCTGACTAGTACTCATCTGGAATTCTAGAATTGAAAAAGAGCTCAACCAGAAAACTAAACCACATTACCTAGGACCTATGGTCATCATTTGTCATACTAAGGGAGGGTCCTACCTACCTCCTCTCTGAGCTGGATGGTGCCATATCAAAATTCCATTATGCCACATTTTGTCTTTTCCCATACCACCCCCAAAACTATTCCCATGTCAAGGTTACACATCTTGTTGACAGACAACACACTGATCTCAATTGCCTTGAAGATGAGTCCTTCCCAGACCCAGACCTAGCTGGTGTGCCAGAGGATGAGCTATATGAGTAACCACTGCTCATGTTTCCTTCTCTCTTTTCTGTTACCTCTCTTTTCTTGTCTTCTCTTTACTTTTCCTTTCCTCTTATTTAATGCCAGTTTAGTTAGAGTTCATTCCCATCAACATACAAAGTTTTAAAAATAAAATAAAATAAAGTTTTGTTCATTACTGCTCAGGCATTACTTATCTTTTGAGCCTGAGAGGTTTTTTTTTTCTGGTTACAAAGGGATGCTAGCTAGGAAGAACAGGTACTGTGCATTGTATATAGAACTTACAGGCATCCTCCCCCCCTCAGATTGGCAGTTCCTTCTGGAGTTCCCAAATCTCCCTCAGCTGATGACATTGCTCCAGAATGGCACTCACAAACCTCAAGACTTGCACTGTAACTCATGCAAGGTCTTCATGCATTTCTGCAACCTTGACTTCATTCATTTTGACAATCTCCTCCAACCATTCAATCTGCTCATCCAAGGCATGCAGCCATGGTGTGGTTCTGGCAGGAGAAGGCAAAGGGTTGTGGGGTGGGGGGGACTCACCACTACCTCTCCCAGGATTTCTTGGGGAATGACCTTGATGGGTGACTCCTCCTTTGCTGCAGGAATTTCTTCAGTTGTAACCAGCATTTCCTCATCCTGCAAGAGTCCCATTGCAGTTGCTGAAAAGCCTCTTTCAAACAGTTCTTGAAGCTCATTGACCCTGGCCAGAGGGGAGAAGTTGGCAGGCATGAGGGTATGGTCTGGATATTGAACAGAAGAAGGGGCCATGGAGCCAAGGAAGAGCCAGGACTGGGAAGTGACAGGGAGTTCTTGGGAGGGAACAGTGGGAGAGGGTGCTGGTGCTGTTGAGGGAGAAGTCAAAAATTCTGGGGTTGGGTCATGATGCAGGGCACAGTTGATTGCCTCTCAAGGAAGCTGAAGGGTAACTTTGATGGGAGGAAGACTTGAAGACAAGCAGGCAGCTGGAGGTGTCAGCTTGGCACATTTGTTTGATGATGATGCCACCACCTGGGGGACTGTTGGGTTCTTGCACTGCATATTTTCATTATTCCAGGCTCTAACTGATTGTATGGCAGGTACTCACCTTTTGGCCCACCTTCCCTGCTGCATGAGAACACTTGTGTTTCAAGCATCTGCACTGCAAGCATGCCTGATGGGGTTCTCCTTCACAGCTTGCACCCCTGCCCTCTCCACTACACTCCTTGCATGGCCCCTTGAGGTCTGCTGGCACCCTGTCATTGCCATCATTGCTGCCACCTTGGATGTCATCCTTGTTGTCATCAGCACCATTGTCATCTTCATCATCCTGAGTCATCTGTGGGCAAGCAAGGTCAATTCATGATGCACAAAAATCCCAGGCCAAACATACTTTCTGTTTTCCCTTACCACTACTCACTGCTGCCCTCTCTGTCTGCCTTCATGCCCACTTTGGCCTGTCACCAAATCCCTCTGTGTTACTCAAGACCCATGCACTGGGCAGAACCATAAAAATCCTAGGTGCCATCATCTGAGCTTTGTGCTCATGATGGAGCAACTGGAGTTTCATGATGGCCAGATCAGCAGCTGCCATCAAGACTTGGATGGCCTTGGGGAGTTCAGGGACAGCTACATGCATCCCCTGCATGTAGTTATGGATACTTTCAGCCTCATACTATGGAGTTTTAGCACAGAAAAGGAGTCAACCATGGAGGCATATGTACATGCAGTTGGTCATACTGGTCCAGCCACCTATATGAGTCCACTGGATCCTCACACTCTGAGGGAACAGTGTTTAATAAGTCTTGTATTGCCATCATCTTGTTGTTCCACATGGTGGGTACCTCAGCCTTGGCATAGTCATGTCTGAAGACTGGTATGGTGGATTGGGACATGCTGTTAATTTTGGGTGAGGCACAGGTTGTGAGAAGGGTCAGAGACAATGGGACAAGTTGAGGGTAGTTTCAGGTGAGCTTTAACCCAATGGAATTCTCCACAGTGTGTGCCACTTACCTCTGGAATTTCCAACACATGTCATCTGCTTCTGGGCACATGTTCATCCCACACATCAATTCCCCTTTATTGCCATAGTGACTTCTTGTACACATGTCTCCTGACCAAGGACAGTCAGTGTTTGAAGAGCTGAGGAGGTGTAGAGAATGGGAATTCTCTGAGCATACAAGTAACATTCCATGCACCATGCCTCCACTCATGGTCATACCTGTTCAAGCTTGGAGTATCCCTGGTTTTTGCCTTGTGCCTTGCTGTGCAGCCTTGTGTTCAAAGAATTCTGTATGAGAATTCTGTCACCTGCTCCACATCATGTCAACTCCCTGATTGCCTCACTGTTTCCTCCCTGAAATTCTGCATCCAATCATACAGACTCAAGCCAGAGATCTAGGCCTTTGTCAAGGTCAGCCAATCACAGTATGCTATGCCCCAACATCTGTACAAGTTCCAGGTGCCCTTCACCCATCATGACACTACCACTATAGCCACCACACAGCCACTGCTGCTGCCCCTTCTGTGATCTGCCCCCCTCTGAGGCCCCAAGCTGGATGCATGGGCAGGATTTTTGTTGTTTGCACATTCTGGTTTGTTGGTTTTGGTACTGCTATGGTTTTTCTTCTTTTCCTTTTCTGTGTTTCATTTACACAGTCCCTCCTTACATGTACAGGGCTGTACATACTGTACATTTGACAGGTGTCATTTTTTTCCATTCATTGCTCTTTCTAAAAATTTTCCATACCTAGTCACCTTCTGTACACTATAAATATTCCAGCTGAGTTTTGGAACAAAATATCCACCTTCTAGAGTCATTTTCTGTGTGTCTGAAGAGTCTAAGAGTCCCTAGTGCTAAGTCTTTCAAGTTTCCCTCCATTTTTTTAGCATCATCATCATGTCTACCCACTCCCTCTGAAACAGTAAAAATCCCATATCAAGCCTCATGTCAACAAGTCACTGCCTCATCTGAGTTTTCCCCTACAGAGTTTCCCCTCATCAAACCCCTTCACTTTCCATGCTTCCCTTTCTACTCAGCACCCCTTGAGACAAACCAAGGAATTTCTTTCCTTCAGTCTTCTTTAGTCCTCACACACTCTTCCTAGAAGTAGTGTCCCACACCAAGGTCAGCATAGCCAGCAGGAGATGAGTGGCTTGCCTGCACTGCCAAATCCCATTCCAAATGGCACTGAGCACCTTCCTAGGACCTACAGGGTGCCCTATCAACATAGAAGACTCAAGATGAGTGCTGAAAGCATCAGCAATGCTCAACCAAGGTGAAATGCCTACTGTGCCAAAGCAGCTCCCATGCAGCCACTGTGGCTTCTCTCAATGCCTGCTGGAGTATGCACCTTGTACCTGGCACCACCATTTCAGCACCTTGAGCACCCAGGAAACATCAGAAACCCCCCTGGGGTCTTCCAGATACTTGCCTCTCAGACAGACTTGGATCAACAGTGAACCTTTCTACATCAAGTTGACAGCAATGAAGCTGGAGATAAGGGCAATTAGTGCCAAAACAGCAGCAATCACCAAAGCATCACCAGACTTACCACAGGTAGAAAGATGCCCAACAGTGCCTGATAAGGGCAGATCAGGCACTAGAGGGTTCAACAACCCAGTTAACAGGGACCCCACCAACTCACAATGAGTGGAGAAAGCAATGCTAACTAGTAGCAGCAGTCAGTATAGCAAGTGAGAGATGAAATGGCTAAACATCTCACCTGCACTGCCCAAGCCATCACCAGTTGGCACTGTGCTCACTCCTCAACCTTACAAGGAACCTGCTCAATGTGAAAGACTCAAAGCAACTGTTGGAAGCATCAGTATTGCTCATATGAGCTGAAATGCCCACCATGCCCAAGCAGCCCCCATGTGGCTACTGCACCACTGCTTGACACCAACCAATTCATCAGAAATCATCACAGAGGGGTCCTGCATAGTGAGCATTTGCTACAACAAGGTCAATGACATTAGAAATGTCAAAATGAAGGGCTACATGCACCAGGGGCACAGTGTCACTGTACAGCCACCATCCACCCTCCAAACAAGCACCAAATGGTCTCATATGTCCATCATATGGTATTGGACAACATATAGGTATGGTGGCACAACTAGCAGTGAGTTCAGTGACTTGCATGGCATTGAAAAAGCACTGCTAGCTAATGGCAGCAGTCAGTACAGCAGATTTGAGCCTGAATGGCCAAATGGCTCACCTGCATCATCAAAACCACTTCCAAATGACCACATGCACCCTCCAGGGGACATCAGCAACCCTTGCCAATGCAGCCAGATCAAGACAAGACCTAAAAATGTCAGTAAATCCAGTCCAAGAGGCTGCAAGCACCTCATGCTACACAGCATCCCTATTTTGCCTCCTCACCACCTCTTGAAATGCCTCTGGAATGTTGCTAACACATACTGGTGGCAGGGGGTGCCTCCTGGATGGATGCAGAATGATGATAAACTCATTATATTCAAAATGGTGACCTCACAATCATGGTACAAGGTCAAGATGCACACACTACAGTGCATTTCTGAAACAGGAAGTTGCCACAATGCAGCATGGCAAACACAACCAAATAATGCTCATTACACACACAGACTTGAAGCTCATTTGCAGCAGAATAGACACTTGCTTTATTGAATTATTGGGTATATGTTCACTTGAGTTACATTTTCTGCATTTCTACTTATCACACAGTGGAGCTTCAGGGGGTGTGTTGGAGATTGAATCACCACAGTGTGATACCTTAATTTGGTGCGAGTTTCCTGTGATTACATAAGTGCTTAGAGCGCACATAGTACTACACTTTTGGTACTATTCCCTCAGTAGTTGAGTCACTACTGAGGCTGCCTACAGCCCTTTTCTACAGAAAATGCATGTGTTACCTTTCTGGGTCATCTTCCCATCACTGATGAGCACATTCTCACTGCCTCATACAGATGCCCAGAGAGCCAATGAGATGGCTATCATTGCTTACATAACAAACATGTTTGTCTCAGTTCTCACAGGACCAAGCTATATTAATATAGAAAGATGGTTTAACAGCATGTAAACAAGGCCAACCATTGAACTTGAATCATTGATCCTCTATCTGATGTACCATCACTCAATCAGGACTATTCTCTCAGGGAAATGTCAGCAAATTATGGTGCTATGTAATGGCATTACCATGAGTAGGATGTATGCCCATCACTATTGTTCTCTTAAAATAGTTGCTAAAATTCATCCCTGTACCATTTCTGCTAATAATGCCTGAGGGGTCCTGACAGTAATCAGTATTGGGAAAGGTGAAAATGTCATGGAAGTCATTCTGGCACTTCAGGACATGAAGAATGAACTAATCTCCTCCCAACTGGAGCATTTCTACACAAGAAAAGGTGGCACCAAGGTTGGGATGAGGCAATGCCCTCCTCTGCACACCAGGAGCCAAGGAGGGTCAGCCAGACTATGCCCTGTATTGAACTATGGATGACCAGGAAAGGATTATTTGGTCACAAGTGACCAGTGGCAACAACTAAGGACAGATGGAAGGGAAAAATTGCACCTTGGCAGCTCAATAGGCTATTCCACCCAGAACCCCTGGAAAGTAAAGAAGGGTTTTACTCCCCCCAACCTTGATACCATCTTTTCTTGCACAGAAATGCACCAGTTCAGAGGGGATTAGTTCATCTTCATGTCCTGAAGTGCCAGAATGACTTCCATGACATTTTCACCTTTCCCAATACTGATTACTGTCAGGACCCCTCAGGCATTAGTAGCAGAAATGGTACAGGGATGAATTTTAGCAACTATTTTAAGAGACCAATAGTGATGGGCATACATCTACTCATGGTAATGCCATTACATAGCACCATGATTTGCTGACATTTCCCTGAGAGAATAGTCCTGATTGAGTGATGGTACAGGATAGAAGATCAATGACTCAAGTTCAATGGTTGGCCTTGTTTACATGCTGTTAAACCATCTTTCTATATTAAAATAGCTTGGTCCTGTGAGAATTGAGACAAACCTGTTTGTTTAGCATTGAGCAGAATTCCTGCAAATGGTCATTTGACACTCAGATCCCCCCCAAATTTTTGGCAGTTCCCCAAAAAATAGCTAAAAATATGAAAAAATGTGGAATCAACTCCTTTTGCCAACCTATTGTTGTTTCTGACCATATCCAGGGCCATGGCTTGATTACTGCTGCAGAAAAAAATGGTAAAGCTGTGGTTAGAAATGGGTGCTGGACTTGCCAGACCTGCTAACATGGCCTATGCCTGATGCCAAATGAGAAGGCCTGTACAATGATGCTGACTAATCCTACTTGTGCTCTGCTATCAACACTGCCTACACCCCTGGCACCTAGACCCCTGACACCCCCTGGCACTGGCACCTCCACCTCTGGCCTCCTGCCCCACACTTCCCCATTACATGTGGCCCCTTCAACATGTGCAAACCTCTGGGGTCACCTCTTTGCCAGCTACCCCTCATGCTCATCCTCCAGCCTGTCCTCATCACTCCACCCCTCAACTCCTTGCCCACTCTCTCTCTCCTCTTCCTCTTTGTCTACTGCCTCCTGCATCTCTGCCAATGCCATACTGTCTTGTGGCACAAACAGCCTCAACCTTCATGCATGCACTAGTCCACTGATGGGAAACCCTTCCAAAGTCATGAGCTTGTACAAGTTTCCTGCCTGCCCTACCACCTGCCTTGGCACTGACCACCTTGGTTGCAGTTTTCTTGTCATGGCAAATGTCATTTCTTGTGTAGTGTCATACACTTGTACCAGCTGCCCCATTTTGAATACAACCTCCCCTGTAGAAGAGCATAACACCCATTTGTCAAATATAGCCTTTCTCCTCACCACATGTAACATTGCTTGTGCCACTCCATCTAACCTCTGTTGCTCCATGTATGCCAGCTGTACATCTATTGCTTTCACCTCCAGTTGTGATGTCACCTCTGCTACCAGTGTTCATGCTGTATTGACCACCAGTCCCAACAACAACTCCTTCAGCAATAGTTGGAATGATGGTATGACATGCTTGTTCATTTGCCTTATTGCATCCTTGAAATGGTCTGGCCACCCTCTTGACATGTCCTCTGCTTTCACACTACTCTCCCCCTCCTTGCCTACTTCTGGGCCACACAACCATTTTAACCTTCCCAGCATCTTCCCATTTGCATTCTCCACCAGCCCATTGATCCATGGTGCATACACTGCCACTACCTGCTGTGTCATCCCATTTGCCTCACACCATGCTTTCACTTCTCCATTTTTGAAGTGTGATCTGCCATCTGTCATGAAGGTCTCCAGCACTCTGAATGTGCAAGCTATGGTTTTCAGCCCCTTGACTGTGGTTTTTGCCATGCCATGTACTTTGAGCTTGAACCCCCAAACATACTGGGAATACATGTCAAGCATGAGCAGTACCATTTGGTACCCTCCTTTTCCTTTTGGCATGGAGAGATAGTTGGTGACTACAAGTTCAAATGGGTGGCATCATGTGATTGGATACAACAGTGTGTGTAGGTGCATTGACCCAAAGTTTTTACACTGCATGCACTGCAGCAATGCTTGTCAGATTGACTGGTCCAGTCATGGGCTGTAGACCTTGTCCATCAGCTTCATCTTTACTAAGTCCCTACCCCAGTGCCCATTTGTCCTGTGTTCATCTTCTGCCATCATCACTGCCTCTTTCTGCATGATGCACTCTACCCTTGGTCTTGCCCACAGAGACTTTGTCATGTAGATGCACCACAGGTGTCCATCTTCAACATGGTATCCTTCCACCCTATGTTGAGCTCTGCACCTAACCTTGTTGTCCTGGGTTGTCTTGAGGTTGTAGATTGCTTCCACCACCTCTAGGAACAAGGGTTCATCAGCAAAATGCTCTCTTAATGCATGGAGATGTGGGTCTGCCTCAACCATGAACAAGTCATTTAAAATCCCTTTTGATGCTTCCCAGTCCTCACTAACTGTCCATGTACTACCATCATCCTCTGTTCTGGGTTTGTCTGCATTTACCTGGCTTAGTGCATCCATGGCTGTGTTGGTTTTGCCTGGTCTATGTCACATGTCTATGATCTGGTGTGTGGAAATGCCATCCCTCCACCTGGCATGCACCAACAACAACCTATTGCTACACAGCATGTCCCACAAGGCTATGCAGTCAGTTTCCACCTCCACTGGGAAACCCCAAATGGTGTTGCTGAAATGGTCTATGCTGAACTTGAGCACTGCAAACTCAAGTATGTATGGCTTGTATCTTTCTTCCATACTTGATGTTCATTTGGATGTGAATCCAATCAGGTGGACTCTGGTAACCTGTTCCCTGTCCACTGACATTGTCATAAACCTTTGCAACAATACTGCCCCAAAACTGTCCTTGCATCTGTCTGTTGTCAGTATGAATGGTGTTCCATTGAACTTTGGTGCTCTCAGTACTGGTTCTGAGGTTAGTACCTGTTTCAACTTTACAAATGCCCTTGTCTGCTGTGTTGTCCAATAGCATTTGAGTAGTCTGTCTCAGAGGTACAGTGAGTGAAAAAATGTGTGCAATGTTTAGCTGTTTTGTACTAAGTCCAGTGTAGCACCATGAGGCATGGGAATCCTGCTTAGCCTTGGTGGGATGGTGGTGCAGTAGTCCTTGAGATATGTCAATTATAAAACAGGTACATCATTGCACATGTTTATTCACTTTTGGTTTGGTAGTAGAATCTGGGGGAAATGAAGGAATAATTGTGGTTGTTTGGTCCTACAAACAAAGATACACACATAAACATTATGCTTGAGTTTGAATATGTTCACACACTTCTTTATTCCCAACCTTTACCACCATGAGATCTCTCTCTGCTACCCAAAGGAATACTATCCTGACTATGCTTGATTCTGGTCATTCTCCTGCTTCTATTGCCTCTAGTACTGGCCTACATCACTCCACCATCTCTAGGCTTTGTTCCAAGGAGCATTCCAGCCTGCAAAAGTCCACTGGAGGTTGTCCATCCAAGCTCTCCCCTGCTAATGTCTGCCATGCCATCCACCTCATCTCAACTCAGAAGGCAGAAAATGCTGTGCAGGTGACCAAAACCCTCACCAATATTATCAACCAACCCCTCCACCCAAATACTGTCTGCCAACACTTGAAAAAGTCTGGTATGAAGGCTGTGGTAAATGAAAATGACCTATCCTCTCTGCCAAGCATCACAAGGCAGGGTTAGACTTTGCCTATGCTCACAAAGATTGGACTTTGGAGGACTGGAAGAGGGTGGTATGGTCTGATAAGACTAAAATCAATCACCTGGGGTCAGATGGGTGCAAATGGGCATGGAAAAAGCCAGGGGAGAAGCTGAGTGATAGGCTAGTAGAGGGGACACTGAAGTGTGGAGAAGGTTCTCTGATGATGTGGGGATGTATGACTTGGGAGGGTGTTGGATATGCTACCAAGATTGATGGTAGGATGGATGGGGACCTATACCTTCAAATTTTGAAGGATGAACTACAAGAGTCCCTTGAATATTATGGTCTCCATCCTCCTGACATCATCTTCCAGCAGGACAATGACCCCAAGCACACCTGCAGGCAGGTCAAGGAGTGACTAGAAGAGCAGGATTTTTGGACCATGGTATGGCCTGCACAGTCCCCTGACCTTAACCCTATAGAACATGCCTGGGGTTACCTCAAGAGGAGGCTTGCAGAGTATGAACACCCTCCCAAGGGGATATTGGAGTTGTGGGAGAGGACTCAGGTGGAGTGGAACAATATACCAGCTGAAGAGTGTCAGAAGTTGATTGAGAGCATGCCTAGGAGGGTTGAGGCAGTGCTTAAAGCAAAAGGAGGCTATACCAAGTACTGATATCCCTTAGATACCCCTCACTTTTCAAAAGTGAATAAATGTGTGCAATAATGTACCTGTTTTATAATTGACATATCTCAAGGACTACTGCACCAAATCACATGACCCTGGGACCATTTTGTAGCTAGGAGTCAATGCTACCATCCATCCCACCAAGGCTAAGCAGGATTCCCATGCCTCATGGTGCTACACTGGACTTAGTACAAAACAGCCAAACATTGCACACATTTTTTTACTCACTGTACTGCCTATACCTGCATTTACTTGTTTTTGTGTCCAGTCCTGGCAGATCTAGATTTCTTTGGAGATCTGTCAATGGTGCTGCAATGTGTGCATAGTCCTTGACCAGAGGGTGGAAATACTGTGTGAGACCTAAGAATCTCATTAGCTCCAGCAGTGACTTCAGTGTTGGCCACTTAGCAATGGCCTCTAGCTTTGCTATGTCTGGCCTGATTCTGTCTCTCCCTACTCTTGTGCTGCCAAACACAACCTCCAACATGAAAAGTTGCATTTTTTGTGGTGACAGTGATATATCTTTTTCATGGCACCTTACTAGGAAAGTGTGGAACCATCCTAGTAGCTCTTGGAACTCATCACCTGCCAAGCTATTGTCATCCATGAATGTTTTCAGGCCTATTTGTACTGACAAGTCCTTGAATGTGATTGCTGTCATGTCTGAGAAACACAACAGTGCCCCTAGCAGGCCCTTGGGCATTTGCTGGTAGCACTGATAGCCTCTGCCCTCAGTATAGATGCACAGGTATGGCTGATCCTTTTCCTTGACCTTGATGGCATAGAACCCTGATGCTAGGTCCATAATGCACATGTACTTGTGTCCTGCCAAGTGCTGTTGTTTTGCTCTTATTTCTCCTTGTGGCATTGGCACAACCTCCATTACCTTGTTGAGTTCATGGAAGTTTTGGCACACTTGCCACTTCAGCTTCCTGGTCTGGCTTTTTGGCCCCATTCCCCTTGCTGTCCATTCTGCTGCTTCCCTGGGATCATTGTTGGTCATGCTCCCCTTGACTTGCTCCCTGACCAACTGCCTAATTTCATCCATTGTAAGCCCTGGTGCCCTGTGCATTTTCTGGGCTAGGACCATTGGATGTACCACTTTCACCTCATCAGTTCTTATGTCACATAGTATTCCCACCTTGTTGAAGTCATCTAGGACCAGTAAATACCATTCCCATTGAGCCTGTGTCAGCAGTCTTGGGTTAACCTTCAATGAAAACTTAGTGTCATTTGGGATTTTCAGTCTGAACTTTATGAATGGCACTGGTCGCACCTCCCTGACCAACAGTGTGAAAGTGTCCACAAACTCTGCTACCTTGTCCTGTACTTGTTTCAGCTTGTCCAGAGGCAGTGGACCACACCTTATTTCCCTGAGTATGGCTTCTACCCTCAATGGGTAGAACAGTCCTTTTGCTGTCAGCCTTGTGAATATGCTTTCCTGCCCATCTCCATTTTCCAGCCTTGCCTCTTCATACCCTTCCAACATGTCCTCTCTTTCTTCCCCTTTCAACATGTCCTCTCTTTCTTCCCCTTTCAACATGTCCTCTCTTTCTTCCCCTGCTGCATCTAACCCTTCCAACCTTACCTGCTTCACCTCTGTCCCTATCTCCTGACCCTCCTCCACCAGCACTCCCATCAGCCTGCTCTCCTCTTTCCCACCTTCCCCTTTGTCTTTCCATTCCCCCTCCACCACTGGTGGAACCCTTGTAGGCAGCACCTCCTGCAATATGTCCCATCCAGCTTGGTTCTTGACTTTGTCATAGTCATTCCCCTTTGGTAACCATATTGAATCTTTCCCATAATCATGCATGGCCCTTAACTGGTCCAGCAGGGGTTTTCCTACAAGCATTCTCCATGAGCCCCCACTTGGGAACACTTCAAATGATGTGTGTTCCCTTGTGCTTCCCCATTGCAGGACACCTGTCCACATGCCTGTGGATGGTACTAGTGACCTGTCTGCCATTCTTAGAACCTGTTTGGATGGACTTAGCTGGTCTAATCACCTCTTGACCCTGCTGTAGGCCTCTGTGTCTATTGCATTTATCATTGCTCCATTGTCCACCACTGCCAGGAACCTGACCCATTCACCTTGTGGTCCTGCCAAACTCATAACAGTCATGAATGGATGGCTGATTCATGACTTAACCAGCTGACCTGTTGCATCCAATGCATAGACATCAGTGACTATATTTTCAGAGCCCTGTACATTACTCATGTCCAGTCCATCCTGACCCTGCTCTACCTCATCCTTCCCTCTATCAGCCCAAGTGCCTGTTGCACTAACCACTTCCTGCCTTTGCTCTTGTGCCAGTTCAGACAGATCATTACTTGGGGCTGACATTAGTCTGTCACATTCCATAGCCCCTAGTAGTTTCCCTGTACTGCCCACTCCCACTGGTTTTCCTGTTGCTTGCCCAACTCTCTGCCTGTTTCCTGCCACCCATCACCTGCTGCCACTGCATACATGTGTGGTGTGATTGTCTCCTCCACTTTCAACCTGTTGTCCCACTGGCCAAACATACTGCACCACTGCTGAGTTGGGCTTGAATTGCATTGTTCTTCATAGCATGCCTGCTACCAGCTGGCACCACCTTGTTTCATGTAACTGCAATGTCTCCTTAGCTGAGCATGTGCTGCCCACATGCAGTGGGTCCATAACCATTCCACAACTGAAGCACTCCCCTGATCCTACTGTGGTTGTTCCTGGCTTGAGTGGATACAGTCTTTTGAGGGCCAGCATGGTTTCTTCACCAAAAGCTCAGTGCCAAGCCTGCATGTCTAACTCATACAGCCATCTTCCTGCCTCCATGTTTGGCCTATGTGGTACTGTGAGCACTTTCTCCAATATTTGGGCTCTTGTCAATGGTACCCTTGCCATTCCAGTGTTTCAATTGACTGTGGTCACTGGCATTGCCATTCTCTGATACTGCCCTAGGTATGTCAGTAGCTTGCTCTCTCCCTCTGCCCATGCTACTGGTCTTGCCATGTACCCTTGTGTGGTCTGCCATACCATGAGCTGGCTGATTTGTTGGCATAGCTCTGTGACCTCATTCTGGAGCTCTTGTTCTCCCTTCCTCATCTCCTGGCTTCACAGCAGCTTCTTCACTTTCACCTTCCTTACCACTTCCACAAACTCATCCCAGCCCTCATACTCATCTTCTAACTCTCCTTGCAGTGCTGCCAGCATTTCCTCAATCACATACTCAATCAACCTTCCCTCTGTGTCTCCCATGCTTAGCACCAGCCACATCACCTTCATTGCCCATACTACATGCCTGTAGTCACCTCCTTGTTCTGTTTCCACCCACTTTCCAACTTCTTCCTTCTTTAACACCAGCACCCTGATGTGCTCCCTCTGCTGTGCCTTTGTCCATTTGGGCCATTTGGTTGGTGGCCACCTTTTCAGGAATGCTGCTTTGATTGTGGCCATGTCCACCTTGTTGCTCAATGGTAAGTTTGTAAACCACTCATCTGCATAACTTCCCACTGCCAGCTGTAGCCCAAAGCAATCCACCCTCATCATCTCAGTCCATGATGCTGGGAGAGAGAGCTGGAACTCTGTGAACCAGTCAGACAGCTCCTCTCTGGTGGAGTAGTCTCCTCAGAACAGTGGAACAGCTTTCACTGTTTCATTGATGTTTATGATCTGGTATGACATTGTCTGTCCCAGGTGTGGTGGTACAGGTTTTGCAGATGCTACTGGATGTGATGTTTGCACTGGGTCTTCCCCTTGCTCATCTTTCTGCTTGTTTTGCTTTGGTGCATCACTGAACAGAGGTGTAAAGACTGCAGGGCATAGGTTATAGTTCTGTGCACCTCCTGTCATGCTCATACTCCAGGGCCTTTGTTGGTTCTGTAGGTGCACTGTTGCCACTGTTAATGGTCTTTGTGGTGTATACAGACTGTCATCCTCACCCCATCTCCAAACAACAAAGATGCTGTACTGATTTCCATAGTGCCTGTACTGCTATCCACTTGCCCATTGCTTTCTCATCTGTCTAGCCCACATATCTTTGTGACTTCCTGTAATGTTGATGACACTATTCTTGTTTGCATTGTCAGGGGTCATACTCCCCTCTTGTCACCAGATGGACTTGCCAGACCTGCTAACATGGCCTATGCCTGATGCCAAATGAGAAGGCTTGTACAATGATGCTGACTAATCCTACTCATACTCTGCTATCAACACTGCCTACACCCCTGGCACCTAGACCCTCAACACCCCCTGGCACTGCTGCCTCCACCTCTGGCCTCCTGCCCCACACTTCCCTGTTACAGTGCCACAGGCTGTAGCAATGCAGCACAGCCACCCCAAGAACTTGAAGCACAACATATCTGACCTGCATGGCCAAGGGCAACCATTGCCAGTCTTGGATCATACCAGAAATACCACTGAAATTGATTTGGGAACTGCTTGACAAACTCAGCTATGTCTCATCCATAAGCACTGTAAGGCCACTATGCTTGAATTTGGGTAGTCTTATTATAGGGACTGAACAGGCTCAGAATGTGGCCTATGATGAGGTGGAAAGGGTTGTAACAGTGATGGGTCAGGTGGTCCAGGGGGGAGGGAGGGGGAGGGAAGGGGTCTGCATGAGGGTAAGTGGGTTTGTAGTGTATTGGTAGTATATTTGTAATATATTCATAGTGTACTTACACATAATCCATTTATAATCTCAAGTCCTTCCTGGTGCCACCTCCATTGTAATTGTAGTGCATTGTGTTTAACAAGATGAGGATGCCACTGACAGCTGACACATCTACACTGGAAGAAGTCAGTATCATCAATGGCATCATTATATTACATACAAATATGGTACACCTCAAGTCCCAGCAGGTAGCATCCTTGCACATGATCTTCTGGTCATTTGCTCATCCATGTTATGTGTGTCAGCACAAAGAAATTTATGGCATGTCATCCCCACAATGCATGTGCTGAGGCAGCTCCAGTTCTGCATTGGTGATCCCTATTGCCAGCAGATTTTAAACCCATTCATCAGATTCAGGATGCTGCCCAACACACATGTTCTGGGTCTGATAGTGGGCCTTCATCTGGGCCCACAGGTTGGAATGGGTGAGTGTAGCAGGCACAATCTGCTCTCTACACTGATCAATCCCATAGATATATCTTTTGTGCACATGTGATGCTATAAGCATCATCATGTGGTGGAGTATGGACAGGACTCTGAGGAATGCAATGAATGTGGATAGGGCATTTGGGAGGATCACTATATTGCTTGATGGAGACTTCAGGTAGACTCTACATACCTATAAACCAGCATGGCACTGGTGTTGGACAAACAATAAACTTGTGTGGCACAACAGCAAACTTGTGGTGCCTGACACAGATGTGCCATGCATGCTTATATAATACATAAAAATTTCATTTTTCATCACATAGGCTCACAGTACACTCTAAAACTCTGCTGCAGTATCACACCCAAGTCAGCCAATAAGAGCAATATGGAAGAATTTAAGTATTTATTTCTGATACAGTCTTTCTCTGTTTAGTTGACACTATATTTATGTCTGCTCTACAGGCAAACTCACCTTCAGCACAGGAAAATCACCACATTGTACATGCTGCAGAGCAGGCACAATTTAGTGATACTGCTATGGTTGTAAGTAGTCACATTTGAAGTGGATGGTGACCTTTGCATAATGCACATCATTATTTGATTGTTGAAATCAAGAATGAGTCTGCATCTTCATGTGCTGAGTCATATTTTCAGGCACTGCCTTACTACATGGAGTTGACTCAAGAGAGAGCACTTGAGATTGTAGGATCTACCTTACCATGTTTTCTACTCATGATTACTACTTAGTGAACATGCTGTTCTTCACTTCAAGCTCTTGTTGTTTTTTCTTCATGGCCCTCAGATTACTATTTCTGCTGCCACTTAGAATTTACATCTGGCTGTGGGTTGCCTGCTGTTTATGCTATGTTCTTTCCATCCAAATGACATACAAAGGAAAATGGAGACTTTAGCTGTTACTTGGCTGCATATGGGGCAGCCTGCTATCACTAAGGGAATACTACAAAGATTCATCATTTATAGCACCCATCCCCCTCACCAGTTCTTCCTCATCTATTCCAACATCCCATGACTTTCTGGATGTCCAATGGCAACACTGCAGCATTCCAGTATCACAAAATGCCATTCCACAACAAGTTTGTATTCTTCAGCATGTTTCAAGAGAATGATATCTGCATCAAATTCATCACTCACCATTTGGATGCAGCACACCATGCCTGTTGTGAGTTAGGACATACACCTGCCCTGTTAGCTGTGAAAGGATCCCTGCCCACAGTGTTTACATCTGATGCCTAGACATGATATATGTAAGAAAATGAAATGGAAGAAATTCTTGGACAAGTTACTTTTATCAGAATGACCAGACAAGTGTGGATGTCATCTGCAATTGGGGGTCAGTCTCATTAGATGGCAGTGTTTGTAGTGTCTTTCCAAGAGATCCACTGGCTCTCCACAACATTTACAATCCTTTGATCCTGCTGGGATTGCATAGCAAGGAGGGCTTCAAATTTGAATCAGGACCTCTCCCAGAAGGTGAAGGTTTGTGCAACACTAGGGACTGCAGCAATATCATCAGGCCACATCAGGCTGATATTGTGCTTCTCAACTGTCAAATCATTTGAAAATGTAGTCTGTTGTGGTTGGTGGACATTGATGTGAGTGTGAAAGGTAGGACATTGATTCATCCATGAAAAGTGCAGTGCAGAAGTGCTGGATGCTGCATTGGAAAGATGGGGGCTTGCAATAATGCATCATGATCAAGTGTTCAGCAATGGATACACAGGCAAGAATGCATAGACTATGAAAACAGGATGGCCCTGAGACTGCTGCCCACTCCCAAGTATGCCAATGGAGGAGCAGTGCCCACAGAAGGAATTAGGGGGACTGTTTGATGAGAGGGTTGAGACAGAGAGTGAGTATGATTCAAGAGGGGGAAAAGCTTTACCATGAGCAGAAAATGTCAAGATTGAAATTGTTCCCTGAATTTCCTTCTGGCATGGAAAACAGCACTCCTTCTCTTCTCTTTCTCACTTACACTTGTCTCTATATTGTCAGAGAGGTCCAGCTCACCATTACCATCCTCATCACCTGGAATAAATTCATGTTTGCCTCATGCATTGTCATCTTGCTCATCCTTCACCTTACCAGAAGCCATAGACTTCATTTGTGGAGGTCAGATGCAGTCTGAAACTCCAAGTAAACCAGTTTATTTGGCAATGTGAGGGGGGATGCTGATCTTTCTCAGAGACATTATGATATCAGTTTATAACCATGGGATAGTGTTCAAACACAATTGTCACTATCTGTGGATTATATTGGTAGCATAAGATTACATTAGCAGTAACAATGAACAGAAGAGAATGACAGCTAACCTGTCACTGACTCTGGGCCACCTCTGTGGAATGTATGAAGAATGCACCATAATGGTGCAGAACATATCAGTGGTGGCTGAACCAGGTGACCACTCATGAGGGAAGACATTGGCAAAATAAATGTAGGGTGACCACCAGCCTCTGTTAAGACCACAAAGTGTAAAAATGTGATCCTGGAAATATTTCCTTTTATGGACAGGACACATGACCTGCTTTCCATTACATAATCCAAAGCAGCACCTACAGTGCATTGTGTAATCACCACATTTGGTAAGTACAGCATTACATAAGCAATACACAAGTATACACCAAACTCAGGACTGTGGCTGTGCAAGCATTGCTGCTTGACTTCTAACTTGGCTAACCCTGCTAGCATCTGGTCCATCAGTACCCTCCATTATTTCTGCAATGCATGGAAGGAAGCACTATGCAGCCTGGTCCAGCAATCTGTCAGCCCTGTGCATTTCCAGGTCAGGAAATATGTGCTAGGAGGAAGGTCAGCTCTCAGGTAATCCAGCAGAACAATAAACTCACCCCCATGGCAAATAGCAGGCCCTCCCTGAAACTGAACTGACCATCCTTGTGCTGAAGGGAAACTTCAAATGTATGTAATGGAAGCAATTGAGATCCAGGTCATACCCTCCACAACTACAGGTCAAAATAACAAGGTATGTGCAGGTGGCATGAATGCTGATGGAAGGATTGGCTGGAGAGTATACAGGGGAACAGACTTTGTGGGGGCTGCATATTTTGCTTCATGAATGAAAAAAAAATGCAGCATCCAGCTTAGGGATGATATCAGCAATGGCTTGAGTTGAACTTGCATCTGGACTAGAGCTGAGCTGAACCCACATTCCATTGCCCAGATTGGCACAGAGAGACCACCTGGGGGTTGGAGATCAAGGTGTAGATCTGGGATGACAGCTGTGGTGACCTCACCAATTGCCAGATGATGATAATGCTAAATTGTATCAAGTATTGAACATCCTGGCCACACTCAAAGGTGAGGAAGAAGAGAAATATTTGGAGCAAGTACACTGTCAAGAGAATGGAAGTTGAGAGCACCACCTCACATGTATCATAATCAACAAGGAGTTGTACATCTGCATGATGAAACTCCTTCACCTGGATCACTTTCCAGACCAAGAGAAAATGCAAGGCTGATATTGGCTTTCACTGCTGACTTCCACCCTCTTGATGTTGCTTTTGCTGTGAACAGGATGGAATTCATCAGGTTTGGTTCATTGCTCATGAACTTTTGGAAACCACTATAATGGAATTATATCTGAGGCTGTTGGTGACCACAAGGGTAATTGTGTAAGTGGTGCAGGTTGGTCACACCTATACTGCCTGATTTTCCCTTTTCATGACTAACCATGGGGGAAGCTTATCCAGTATGGTTGGAATGCTGGTGCTCTGACCATGATGATTCTATTGCACAACATGACTAGACTCACCTCTAATTCCTATGAAGCCTGAAGAAAATGGTAGCATAGATGACTCAGGCCCATCACTCACATGCCTCTTTCTTGTCATTGAGTGCCCCAAGACTAGCAACAACAACACAACTGTAAGTTTTTTTTTTTTGCTTCTGCATAACTCATCAATGAGTTTTGTTGGACCAGAACACCATCAACCAGGCATGTAGAATCATTATTTTTTCTCCCCTGCATAACTCATCAATGAGTTATGCTGGACTACTAGGGTATTGAGAACACCATCACCCAGGTATGCATATTTGTTTTTGTCCCCTGCATAACTCATTGATGAATTATGCTGGACCACTAGAGTATTGTGAACACTGTCACCCAGGTATACATATTTTTTTTGTCCATTGCATAACTCATCAATGAGCTATGCTGGACCATTAGGGTACTAGTAATGCCATGCAGGTATATCATAATACCTTCAGCACTATAACCAGCTGAGCAATCAACAAGCCTGGCTGAGGTGAGTGGTGATAACTCATTGATGAGTTATGCAGACTGATGGCTTGGAATCAACAGGGTGGAAAGAAGACAAGTCAGGCAGAGGGCAAGCAAAGAGCCACTGACAAGGATGGGGAGGGCACTACCAGTGGGCCTAAGAAGAGAATTGTAGAAAAGAAAATGGTAAGTAAAAGATGACTCTCAGCAGTAGTACAGTGAGCAACAAAAACATTGCAATGTTTGCAACATTTTGATTGTGTGTAAGATAGCTTGGAAATGGTTGTGGCTGTGCTAATGCCATAGGGAGGACAATTGTAGCCCTTGGTCCCAGCTTTCTATTGGTGGTCTTTCCAAGCTCAGGAGTGAAGTGGCTGTGATGGTATGGGCCAATTACTAAGGCCTATGCATTGCAATGTTTTTGTTGCTGACATCATGGTGGATGCAATCTACAGTGTGGAGTATGTATTCATGGCAGGAATGCCAGCTATTGCTTACATAATATATCACATGATCAATCCAATGATTTGTCAGCATGCAAACAAAGCCAAACATTGAACTTGCATCATTTATCCTCTATCCTGTACCACAACTCCAAAAACTGCCTATCTGGCTCATCAGGGTTACTCTGTCAGGGAAATGTCAGCAAAATCTGGTCCTCACAGCACTAACATGAGTAGGGTGTATGGCCAGCACCATTTGTTCCTTAAAAAAGCTGCAAAAAGTCACCCCTGTACTGTTTCCCCCACTGATGCCTGAGGGGTCCTGATGCTAATCCATACTGGGAAAGCTGGAAATTCCATGGAGGTCAGTCTGGCACTTCAGGACATGAAGAGTGAACTAATATGCTCCCAACTAATGTACTTCTGCCAAAGAGAAGGTGGTACCAAGGTTGGGTTGAGCCATAGCCTCCTTTGCACACTGGGTGGTCATGGGTGGGATAGCCTACTGGGCTTCCAGGGTGCAGATTCCTTGCTGCAATGTGTCCCTCAGTGTTTCCATTGGTCACTAATGACCAAATGTTCCTTTCCCAGGCATCCACAGTTCAGTACAGGCCATATTCTTGCTGACCCTTGATGACCACCTAGTGAGCTTGCAAACATTGCAATGTTTTGTTGCTCACTGTACACATTCTGATAGACATTGCCCCTTCAGACTCATGCCATCAAGGAGGCCAAAAGGACCTATGTACAAGAGTTTGTGGAGCATATCTGGGGTGGTGTATGTAAATGAGGCAACCCTTGGGTATGCACTTATGACAGTTATGGTTGACAGTGACTCAGGCACTGGGCCCACCATTCAGCACTGCCAAGTTAACCTTCACCCAATTGACCCCACATTCCTGGAAGAATTCACCAAGGGTGTGACCAACCATGGTTTGCACAATACATGGCAAGAACATGACATGGACATTGGTGTCCATAGGAGGGACATTGACCTGTCCAGTCTACAACCAGCAAAGGACACCCTGTATTCCAACAAGGTGAGATAGCAAGCAAGAACAAAAGACAATTGCCATATTGTATAATGGAAACCATTGTTTCACATACATGCTACCTCCAGCACCTCTAAGCCAAGGAGGATCTTCATGTGGCATATCTGGTATGATGTATAATGCATTGAAGGAGGTGGTTCAAGTATCAGAGAAGCTGGTGAGAGAGGGAGGTGTCTGGCTCATAAGATTTTTTTGATCTGGGTGAGTGAATTCAGCATATGTAACTCATCAATGAGTTATGCCAACCCAAGCTGACCAATTCCCATGGCAGATTACATTGATGGTCATAAAGACAGGGCTCTGATTGAGTCCCACTGGGCAACAAATGCAATCCTGCCTGTCCACCAGGACACTGAACAGGATTCATTACAATGATCATGAATGTCCTATTGTGCAATCAGAACCCTGATTCCAGGGAATGATACATTGAAAAATTCTTAGAGACTGAGGCACATTTTGACACTATTTTTGACCTGTTCCAATATGAACATTTCCATTCCTGAGACAACACTAGGACTGCTCTTGGTATTTGCAACATTTACAAGTGGCTCCAAACCATTGGGGGGGAAGTAAAGTATTTAGTCATGATAGCAAGCATGGCTGAGTAGGCACATAGGCTATGATATATATCTCACTATGCTGCAGTCAAATACTAAACTTCCTTGCCACACCCATAGAGTTTGCTGATGTGGACCCAGAGACTCCAGAAGACCAACTGGCTGATGCCTTCTCAACACAGTATAACTTGTTGAAGGGCAACTTTGAAACATGACTCCCACTGTCTGCCTTCCAAGTCCTTGACAAGAGATATTTCAAGGACTGGACAGACATGTACATTAAGATGGTGGAGTCTTCAGGAAAAGAGGACCAGCCATTGCCCATAGAATTGTTTGGGTCCATGCAAGAGGATGAGGCCAACAAGTACTCCAGATACATGGCCAAATACTGGGATGCTATGGTGGCCCATGCTGAAAGGGAGTGGGACTCCACCATTTATGTACCAAGGGATGAGAACACATGTCTCATAAAGAATTCAATGCCCATCAAACCCATCAAACTCAAGGCTCTACATCATGGAGTGGACAAGTTTGCTAATCAGTTCCCAGTCCCCACCAAAGTCCTTGTGTATACTCTGGGTGAGCAATTGAGGAGCATAGAGCCTGTGATCAGAGAAGTAAGTACCATCAACATTGACCTGAGCTTCAATTGATGCCAATCTTTACCCACAGGTTGTGGCATGGATTGAACCACTAGGTAGTTTTTGGTTTGGACCAAAGACCACCAATGTGGCAAGACCATCTAAGGGCTATGGAGCACTTCATGGCCACAAAGTTACAGAAGGGATTGGCATTGAGGGTAAGTCTATCTGCACAACTCACTGATGAGTTATGCACACACACTGACCCATGTACATTACACCCAGATTTACAAGTATATCTTCTCTATGCAACAAAGCAATTTCCTGGGGGTCAATAATTATATTGGTCTTGCCCTAAAGGCTCATGATGATTGGGAGGAAGAGATGTTCTCTTTTGGGAGGCTGGGGCCAGCTCTGGATACATATATCAAAGCTTGCCATACACATGCCCTCAAGGATGGTATAACATCTGCAGAGGCACCTGGCATGCTCTCCCTTCCAGAATTGGAATTGCCAGAAATCATTGAAGATGAACTGGACCACATTCAAGTTGATTTTCTCCACTTTGTGTCACTTGTCCTTTGGCACACCTCTTCCCCTTGGATGGACAGTGCCAGGCTCAAGAAGAGTGACACTCTCCTGAAAAAGCTGGTGCCACTGTACAAGAGCTACAAGTCATGCCATACACTCCTTGCAACTGATGTTGCCTGGAGAATACAGCACAGTCTGCCCTGGGTGTTGCTAAATGGGGTCCAGAAGAAGGATGATTCTGGGAGGTGGGAATAGTTGGATGGGATTGCAGAGCAACCTCAAGTCCATCAACAAGTCAGATTGGATTATGTGGAAGGGCCACTGCAGATAAACCCTGAAGAACCTGATAGCAATCAAAATGTCTGGGCTCAACAGTATTTGCAGCTGCATGAGCACAACCACAACAAACTGAAGCTAATCATGCACACTGCACTGTCACCAGAGTTTGGACTGGAGCTAGGTGAAAGGGCATTGCCATGTGCCTTGGAAATGGTTGAACAGTTGGTGGATGTAAGTACCCCTTCACAACTCATTGATGAAATTTGCTGACACTGATTGTAGGAGCTCATGTTGTGCTCTGAAATGGCAGTACATTGTCTCTGGTCCCCTACTGAAGCCTTCACTGCAGAAAGCAAAAGGGAGATGGTCATTTAGTATCCCCTAGAGATGCCAGAACCCATGTCAGCACATGACACCAGACTATACATGGAAGCCTAGTACCAATGTGGGCACTGCAGGTAAGCCTAACTCATCATACATAACTCATTGATGAGTTGTGCTGATCATCACACTCCTGTTATGCATGCAGGGCCTTCCACACCCAAGGCCAATTGACTTGGGTTATCCCCTAGCCACTGTGACCTTTTTATGGGAGGCATTCAAGGCTGTTGCCAAGGAGACCAGCCCAGACATAGCATTCAGAGGGCTATCAGCTCTGCTATATTGATGCCTCAGGCTTTCTCCTGGCCAGATCCAAGACCATCAACAGTAGATACAGAAGAGCTGGGGGCAAGGCCAATATAATTATTGACCCCCAGGAAATTGCTTTGTTGCATAGAGAAGATATACTTGTAAATCTGGGTGTAATGTACATGGGTCAGTGTGTGTGCATAACTCATCAATGAGTTGTGCAGTTAGACTTACCCTCAATGCCAATCCCTTCTGTAACTTTGTGGCCATGAAGTGCTCCATAGCCCTTAGATGGTCTTGCCACATTGGTGGTCTTTGGTCCAAACCAAAAACTACCTAGTGGTTCAATCCATGCCACAACCTGTGGGTAAAGATTGGCATCAATTGAAGCTCAGGTCAATGTTGATGGTACTTACTTCTCTGATCACAGGCTCTATGCTCCTCAATTGCTCACCCAGAGTATACACAAGGACTTTGGTGGGGACTGGGAACTGATTAGCAAACTTGTCCACTCCATGATGTAGAGCCTTGAGTTTGATGGGTTTGATGGGCATTGAATTCTTTATGAGACATGTGTTCTCATCCCTTGGTACATAAATGGTGGAGTCCCACTCCCTTTCAGCATGGGCCACCATAGCATCCCAGTATTTGGCCATGTATCTGGAGTACTTGTTGGCCTCATCCTCTTGCATGGACCCAAACAATTCTATGGGCACTGGCTGTCATCTTTACCTGAAAACCCCACCATCTTAATGTACATGTCTGTCCAGTCCTTGAAATATCTCTTGTCAAGCAATTCTATGGGGGATGGAGTATCTATCACCATGTCCTCTCCTTTAGGTTCCTTGACACTTTGCTTGAGTTGTTTCACATCATTGTCACTCACTTTGATGATTGCTCCTGATGTCAGCTGGACCTTATGGGTTTTAGCACCCTGCCTCTGCATTGTCTTTGGTTTAGGACACACATGGGCCATGTGCCCAGTCTCATTACAATTGAAGTATGTTATCTCTTGGATGTTTTGGTTCCACATGTTTGGACAAGTGTATTTGTGGTCTACATCCATTGTGCTCAGGTTCCTTGTAGGCTGTGGCCTGTAGGGAAACTGAGGTGTGAACCCAGCTTTCCTGTCATCAAAAATATGTTTGGTTTTGATCAACACCAATGCCAGCCCAGCCTTCTTCACCCATTCCTCCACCATTTGTGGAGCTCTGCCTTGATTCAGGACCCAGTCCAAAATTTCTTTCTTCAATCCATGGCTGAAGGTGGCTTTGTTGGTTGAGTGACATACTTCTTGAGAGTTCTGTGCCCTTGTGCAAGATGAGTGAGCCAAATGGTTGCAAGAGCTTTCTGGTCTTCTGCTTCAAATGTGGCAGTGAGTCATTTAATGAACTGTTTGAAGGAATCTTTATAGTTGCATGTGCCACTTGCAATATGGCTGTTAATGTAGTTTTGTGCACATAATGCAGTGGATCCTTTCATCATGAATGAGAGAGCTAACCTGATTTTGACATGATTGTCATTGTACACATGGGCATTGATTGACAGATACCCATGAATCATGGTTAGCCAGGATTGGTAATGTTCATAACTTCTGTCAAACTCAAAAGGTTTGTTTAGGTTGAACTCACAACCTCCATTAGGCAAGTCTTCCTTCCATGATCTGAGAGTTCAGATACATATACCCCTGTCCTGAATTAATTACAAACCAGTTTAAGACCTGCTGGTCTGTAGCACCTATAGGTGGGAAGGGGACTTCTTTGTGTTCTCTTCAGTCCTGCTGGGGTTCCCAGCTTGCTCCCCAGGGACATTAACATTGATTTTTGTATGCAAGATCCTTTCACATGAGGGATATTTGGTGACTGCTTTAAGCAGCCTCCAGGAGGAGGAATATGGCATATGTAAAATTTTGACACTTCATGCTGAACACCTGGAAGTTAGTACACATAATCCCAGTGCTGTGGCTGGCTGACCTTTTCACCCAATGATTCAGATTTTGCTTTGAGTCTGTTGGTGACACCTGAGAAGGGCATTGTGACCTGTCAGAAGATAAAAGGTTTGTGCATTGAAAGGACCAGCATATGGGAGCAACTACATTGTTGTGAAGTTTGGCAAATGGAGAAGGGTGAAAATGCTGTTTGGAGTCTTGCTGCTGACAGCAATCTTGGCAATGAGCACAAGCATCATGAGTTACAAAAGATTCTTGTTCCAATTGGTGGGCATTCATTATGGTGGTGTGAGATTCTGGCCATGCCAGCACATTATGCATGTGATGCATGATGCTTGGTAAGCACTGACCTGGTTCTTAATATCAATACCTTACATTCTCTTCACCTTTCACTGACATCCCTCTGTCAAGATGCCTTGAAAGAAAGTACCTTCTGGTCTGTTGGAGTTAATTGCTGTTGAGTGCAGCAAGACCTGCTTATGTAATATTGCCATACTCGTCCACCACTTCCTTTTTTTCTTATACCTCAGACTTTGTCCTGACTCAAAGTCTGAGGTAATGTAGTTCCTACTATACTATAGCCTATTTTTACTTATCCTTTGGGTAGTTCACACTCTTAGGTTGGTTAATAGAACATAGACTTTGTCCTGACTTGAAGACTGAGTTCACACTCTTAGGTTCACAAAGTATCACCTCCATGAACATCCTTCAAAATGGTCTACCAAAAAACATTAGTTGTCCCTGGTGTGCTAAGAATTTTTCCACTGCAACAAACATTCATCAACATATGAATCAACCCTCAGGCTCATGTTACCATGCATCTTTGGCTGAATACCTGATCCACAAGGAAGATGTTGAGGTTTGCAGTGCCACTCACTTGAAAGGTGAAGATGATGAGAATATTAATATAGATGTCTTCCCAAAGGTCCACTTCAGTGTCACATTAAGATGCTGAAGTCCATTGACTGGCACTGTTTTTTGACCAGCTCAACACTCACTGCAAGCAATCTGGACACTTAATACAAGTGTCCTGACTGTTTACAGTAAGGCTAATTTCAGAGTTGGGTTGCTCAAATCAAGGATGAGATGACACCAATTTCCTGCTTATCCTCAGATGTCCTTGGGATTTATGTCCCATCCTTCTCACTCAACATGGAATGCATGGTACAAACTGGCTCAATCAACAGAAAGAATGGTAATACTATGCAAATATTGGGTAGGTAGAAAATTCCAGGACTGCTTCTGCATCCTGAAGTTCAGTTGATATAGATCATACACATGCAGTATTAAAGTTTGACACTATTCAGTAACATGCTGTTGAGCTCACTGCTGGAGATGCCCCAATAGGATAGCTAGCAGGGAAATTGGTCAAATATTCATAATTCTAGTATAAATTGCTTACTGAGGCCACCACAGACAAGATGCAATAGTGTAAATCTGCATCTTGAAGAATAAAGCCTTTTCCAAGGAGAGTTAGTGGCACTTCTAGCATATCATGGAAAGTGGGATTACTGAGTGGAATGTGAAAAGCACTGATAGGCCTCTTCAATTGTGGAGGAGGGTGGGTGGTATGAGAGCTGTAATTCTATCTTTCTCTGAGGCAGGGTGTTCACACCCACACCTCATCTGGGACCTGCATCAGAGACAAATTTAGTTTGAACACATATACCTGTCATAAGAGACCATCACCTAAGTTTGATTGTTCATGTGTCAACTTGATCCATGATATCATGTGGAAGGCCTTTCATAGTTTCCAACTGAAGCATCAAGAGGGTATGGGCAGTCATGCCAAGGAAGATATGTCTAGTTTACATGTCATTTAGCCCATGCAACAAAAGTGAAGAAAGTGCTTACTCTTCCAGGTTGGCAGCAGGAGAGCAGAAAACACTCTCCAGGACACCAATCTCATTCTCAGTGAGGTTTTGCAATGGGGTATTGGGTGGGAGTATGCAGCCACTATTGATGACTCAATCATATGGTCATGCTACTTCTTTAGAGTCTGTGCCTTCAACAGCTGCTTTCAAGTGTTCACTCAGTTTTTGCATGCAAAGCACATTGCATTGTGCCATTTGCTCAATATCATCATCACTACTACAGCTAGAAATCCTATGAGGTGTGCTTGAATGTGGACAGTGTGTGTTGGTCTTGGGCATGGTGGTGCAACTAGTGGTGATGAAAACAATGCAAGGACAGTGTGGTGTTGGATACAGTGAGTGCTTATGTGTGGAAAGCCAGACAATTGCATTTTGGCATGACTGAAAATGGGAACCCTTTCAGTGATATGTTGGCTTGTTTGTAAGATGGATGCTGGACACCACAGTATTGTGGTTGTACAGTATCCTGTAGCAGCACCCAGTCCCCAACTCCAATAGTCACATATTGCAGTACTGGACATCAATCCATCTAACAGAAAATAGCAGTGTGCAAGGCCAAGATATACACACCATAGACTGAAACACAGAACAGTGATACATGAAATTTGCATGAGGTAAACAAAAAAGATTCTGTGGGGAGTGTCCACTCAAGACATACTGACCAGTGGGCTGACTGAATAACTGAGCCTACAAAAAAGCACCTGAAACACTCCTTGAATTTCATCATTTCCAAATTTGTGACATGCTGATTTGAGGACAGTGAATGTCTGTGGTGGTGTGAGTGCTGCATGCACCACTTGCTTGATTAAATCTGCAACATGCACAATGACCTATCTTGACATTGCTATCTTTGCCCACAGAAGAGGAATGAAGAGGAACAACCAGGTGACCAATGACTTTAGGTCCATAGTAGTTTGTGCTCATCTGTAGAGCATGAGCAGTGGAATGGTATGATGCCAAATACAAACACTGACATTGCTATTGCTTGACACACTTCTCTCTGGAATGGAGGCACCTGGAAGGCCAATGCCACCTGGGCAAAACTCACCAAATTGATATGATAAGCAATGCTGATAAGGATATGGGCAATACACAAGGGGAAGTTGGTTGCAATGCTGCACACCATGGATGATTCAAGATGAAGGCATTGGAACATTATAGATTATAAAGCCTGAGTACCCTACCCTTGTAGAGGGCACATGCAGCATGAAAGGAGATGGGAGCAGTACCCACCCTGAGGCCAAGGAGGCAGAGCTGTTGCCAGAACTCAGGCTTAAAGGTGGGCTTCCATTGGACTCCAAGCTGGCCACAGCAGGGGGGGAAACATCAACTCTATGCACCTTCAGACTGGTTTGTTATCAAGTGCAAGCAACTTGAAGAGTGGAGATGGGAAGAAGTGTTGGTGCTATTGGCAGATGCTAGCTGTGTCAATGATGATGTGATCAATGACATCAACAAATGGATCAAGCCCAATGTGAAGAGCCTCAAGGGCATCCTGGCCTGTGGTAGATAATGGCTCATTGTACTGTATGACAAAGGTGTGCACACAATCCTTCTATGGGATATAGGGCTGTGAAGTTGCACAAATGATGAGATGACTACAATATTATGAAGTGCTTCCTCACATGTCTAATGGATCTGAAGGACATGTGTAGCTACTGTGAGCAGTCTTATGGTCATTCCATTCATATTGACAGGATAATCCAATCAAGTGGTTGTGGTTCATGTGTCAAGACCTATCTGTCCAACCTCACAGCTTCTGCTGTCAGGGCTAGGGTCAGGATTGTGCCCTGCATTGTTTCTACTGGAATTGCCCCTGGAGGTCACATTGCACATTCTTGCTTCAAGCATCCCACACCTGCAATGAGCAATGTCTATCAAGAAGGAAGACCTCCCTGATTATCTGGGATGAAGCAGCTTCTCAGCATCATCATGTGGTAGAGTGTCTGGATAGGGCATTTGGGGGAGCACTATGTACATCAGGAAAAGTGACTATATACATGATACAGCTCTTTGGTCATCTTTGTTGTTATATGGAGCTAAGGAAAAATTCAGAGCATATATGTTGCTTTATTTTGCTTTTAATTTGGGTGGCATAGTATTGGTGCATCCTTGTCTGGTAGGAAATAACTTGATGCTTATGATGCCCTTAATTAGGCATGCCTGATATAAAGCAACCCATAAGACTATGATATCCTTGATTATGCATCCCTAACATAGAGCAACCCATGAAGCCATATGATATCCTTAATTAAGTATACCTGATATAGAAGAACACATGTTGCCATATGACACCTTTGGTGCTTTAAGGTGTTTTAAAGTGCTCAAGTGCCACAGGTTGGTGCTTTGGTTTTTGGCACAGGCCACAGCCCTATGGACCATTTGGGTTTTTGATGCACAGAGAAAGTACAGTCCTACATGATACAGACCACTAGTACTAGTGTGGCCAGTCAATCCTAATCACAGCTCAGCCCAAACCACAAACTGATTCTAATTCTAATCTTATCCAACTTGAGCTCAAACCCAATCCAGTCCTAACATATTTCTTATCATAACCTGTCCATACCTAATGTAATGTAATCCTCATCCTCATCCAATGCCAGCTTCAGTTACCTAAATTTTGTGGGTGGATAGTAAATTGCCAACTAGAGTAATAGGATATATTGGGTTAGCAAGTGTGTATTAATTTTTGCTCCTTCACAACCAGAGGCTAGTATTGTGGCTATCAAATGTGTAGTATGAGATCTAGTGTATGATTCTAGCAATTGTGATGTAATATTTTGCATTTTTGACTAGTATGTGTCACTAGGAAGTATAGGGAAAAAATCATCCAGGTGGTGTGTTTCAGTGTATTTTTGCAGCAACTGTAGTGTAATATCTGATTAGTAAGCTAAGCCTCACATTTAGACATGAAGTGCCACAGTTGCCACTGGCCACATGACCATGGGAACTTGAAATTTTCAATATGCCATGTGTTCAACTGCACCTGCTTCCCCCTGCATATGTTCTCCCCTGCATGTGCCAGACAAGAGTGTTCCTCTGAACAGTAAGTAAATAGATGCCTTCATTCATGACCATGACTACTACTGACACTCCCCCACCTAGAACCAGCAAAACCCAACCCAGAGGAGCAACACCCTCCCAGGTAATCCCATTCCTCCCAGACCCTCCTTCTCTTGCCCCTCCTTCAAGATAGCTCCCTCAATACCAACAACCATTCCAACTCAACCTTCCCCTCCAGGTATTTTTCCCCTCCCTTCTCCAGTCCACCCACTGATGCCCATTCCCCCTCTCCCATCCATCCCCCCTGGCATCATATGACTCAATAGGTATAATATCATGTAGGATTATTTGAATACATTGCAAATACATATATGATTTAAACAGAGCACAGATGGTCACATATATGTAAATCCAACACTAGTAATTATATATTGGATATAAATTGAAAGATAGGTTACTATATGTACATATTGGTGGTGAGTAGAAACTGTTATATAGGTGAAATCCTTGACAACAAAGAGGACCAAGAGCTATATAATGCCAAACAACTTTTTCCTGATGGCTACATTGCTTGGTGGAGACTTCAGGCACACTCTACCTATGAACCAGCATGGCACCAGAGAGCAGGTTGTGCCTGCTACACTCACACATTCCAACCTGTGGGCCCAGATGAGGGTCCACTATCTGACCCAGAGCATGTGTATTGGGCAGCATCCTGAATCTGATGAATGGGCTTAAAATGCCATGCCGGTTTATAGGTAGAGTCTACCTGAAGTCTCCATCAAGCAATATAGTGATCCTCCCAAATGCCCTATCTACATTCATTGTGTTCCTCAGAGTCCTATTCATACTCCACCACATGATGATGCTTATAGCATCACATTTGCACAAAAGATATATCTATGGGATTGGTCAGTGTAGAGAGCAGATTGTGCCTGCTACACTCACCCATTCCAACCTGTGGGCCCAGATGAAGGCCCACTATCAGACCCAGAACATGTGTGTTGGGCAGCATCCTGAATCTGATGAATGGGTTTAAAATCTGCTGGCAATAGGGATCACCAATGCAGAACTGGAGCTGCCTCAGCACATGCATTGTGGGGATGACATGCCATAAATTTCTTTGTGCTGACACACATAACATGGATGAGCAAATGACCAGAAGATCATGTGCAAGGATGCTACCTGTTGGAACTTGAGGTGTACCATATTTGTATGTAATATAATGATGCCATTGATGATACTGACTTCTTCCAGTGTAGATGTGTCAGCTGTCAGTGGCATCCTCATCTTGTTAAACACAATGCACTGCAATTACAATGGAGGTGGCACCAGGAAGGACTTGAGGTTATAAATGGATTATGTGTAAGTACACTATGAATATATTACAAATATACTACCAATACATACAAACCCACTTACCCTCATGCAGACCCCTTCCCTCCCCCCTCCCTCCCCCCCTGGACCACCTGACCCACCACTGTTACAACACTTGCCACCTCATCATAGGTCACATTCTGAGCCTGTTGAGTCCCATTATCTTGGACATGCATAAACAATGTCCAAACTGCTATTCTCTCTATTTCATGGTGGAAAGAATCAGCAATTTCAGCATTGCAAGGCCACACATGGGTGTGTGTTGCCTCTGGGGTCAGGTCAATTTCCCCCCTATACAAAGGTGGCCCACAGGTCTGCAGGCATGCTTCAAGGACCCAAGGTTCAGGGAGAAGATTTGTCAACATAATGCTGCTCTTGCAATTACTTCCTTAGGTGTCAGTGCTGAACCTCAGATTGTTCAGGGGTCTGGACAAGAATTTTTGGAGCACATCTGTGGAGTCATAAATGAGGCAACCCTTGGGTATGCACTTATGACAGTTATGGATGACAGTGACTCAGGCACTGGGCCCACCATTCAGCACTGCCAAGCTAACCTTTGCCCAATCAACCCCACATTCCTGGAAGAATTCACCAAGGTTGTGACCAACCATGGTTTGCACAATACATGGCAGGAACATGCCATGGATATCAGTGCACATTGGAGGGACATTGACTGGTCAGTCTACAACCAGCAAAGGACACCCCATATTCCAACAGAGTGAGATGGCTGGCAGGGGAAAAAGACTCAACCACCATACTGTATAATGGAAACTATCACTTCACATACATGCATGAAAGATCAGACCATGCAAGATCCTACCTCCAGTACCTCAAAGCCAAGGAGGAGCTTTGCTTGGTGGCATCTAGTAGGATGTATGACACATTGAAGGAGGCAGTTCAAGTATCTGAGAAGCTGGTGAGAGCAGGAGGTGTCTGGCTGATAAGATTTTGTGACCCAGGTGAGTGAATTCAGTATAACTCATTGATGAGTTATGCCAACCCAAGCTGACAAATTCCCATGGCAGATTACATTGATGGTCATAATGACAGGGCTCTGATTGAGTCCCACCTGGCAGCCAATGCAATCCCAGGACACTGAACAGGATTCATTACAAATGATCATGAATGGCCTATTGTGCAATCAGAACCCTGATGCCAGGGAACAATACATTGTAAAAAACTTCCAGTACAGCCACCTCCCAGCTGGGAAAAATTCTTAGAGACCAAGCACTCTTTGACACTATTTTTGACCTGTTCTAATATGAACATATTTGTTCCTGGGACAATACTGGGACTGGTCTCAGTATTCACAGCATTTACAAGTGGCTCCCAATCATTTCAGGGTAAGTAGAGTATTTAGTCATTATAGCAAGCATGGCTGACTAGGCACATAGGCTATGACATATATTTCACAATGCTGCAGTCAAATACTGCACTTCCTTGAGGGTGGCCAGGTGGGTTTCCCCTAGTTTTCGTGGGGTGTCCAGCCAGCAAATTGGAAGCATGCAGTGTAGCAAGCATGTAATCTGCATATAATCCCATTTGATTATTCTGAAAAGCATGACTGAGGCCACTCAGAGCTAAGAAGTTTTGTATTGCTGTAGGAATAGGTTTACAAAACAGACAGGAATATAGTCCTATTTTGAGAACACCTCAGGATAGAGCAGTAAAAATATCTACATCAAAGGGGTAAACAATTTTAAGAAGGCTGTCAGGACTTTGGTAGATCCCTTGACAGCCATATGTAGTTCCTTTTTGTTGCTGTGGACAAATTGGGATGCAGCAGTGAGGTTGATGTGGAGGAGTGGAAAAGCAGCTCTAAGGATGGTCTCCAATATATGAATACAGCAAAGCTTGAGGCAGGATAGTTGTATCTGGTTGTTCCCCACACCAGACTAATGTAATCACAGCCTGGTAGCAAAGAATAAGAGATTTGTTGGAAAAAACTAACAAACCTTCTCCAGAAGCAGATAAATGCTGTTCCTGTACAATTCAAAGGGGTGAATAGGAGTGATATGCACTCTTGTTGCCATCATTATCTCACCCCAATCTGCAGATAGACAGGGTTCTCAGCCACATACTGTACCACATGAGCAAGAAGCTGTGACTCCAGCAACCCTACAGAGGATGGAAGACAGTCAGATGTGAGGGAAGACTGGGGGGTGGTTGCTGATGTGGACAAGGTGGGCCTCCAAGAAAACAGTGAGACCCTTACTGTGGTGCTGATGGATACTGACCCAGTAGCTTCAGTACTTCATCAAATATATGGTGCAGTGCCAGTGTGGTCATGGTCCACACTCTCTGTTGTTCATCTGCAAGTCCATTGGCAATGGAACTGACAAGGTTGCACAGGTGAGGAAGGACAGCACAACCCATCCTGATAGTGATCTGCTGGACAATACATGTACTAGTGTGATGGACCTTTTGCTACTGCAAACAACTTTCTAAGAGGAGTGTAAGAGTGCCCAGTGCAGAGGCAACAGCAGGAGATGCATGTAGTGCTGCAAATGTACTTGTTAACATGATCAATATCTGGACATGTGGACATAGTTGTGTGCAAGGTCAGCAGTCCAAGCCAGGTTAGATAAGCAGATACTATTTGTTTGAATGGAATGATGGAATGTTGCTTTCAGTAATAAACAGTGAATGTATGCATGCCCTTGGGAATACTTGTGTGTGTTGGAGTTGCCAGAGCTGCTAATGCTGCCTGTGCCCTATGCCAAATGTGAAGGTTTGCACACTGATGCTGACCAATCCCACTGGCATGCTGCTAGTATCAACACTGCCATACTAGCTTGCACCTCTTTATAATCTTGCACATCTCACACAATCAACAGGCTCATCCCTGTGGAAATTGGTGAGTCTGTTCAACATTGTCTATAGCAGCTCATTGTAAGCTTACTGATCTAAATTTCAGTCAGCTATGTCAATCAAGCTTCCACAGCATAAACTCCACCTGTCTGTAGGTGTCTAACATTTCTACCCTTTTATTGTTGACAGCTTGTTTCCCTATTAAACTTGCTTCATGCCTTTCAGGCATCAAAAGTGTGGAGACTCAACAGGAAGAAATCTGAGATCATCTGTGCAGTGAAGTCAACCACATGATAGAACCCCCTCTGGAGGATGTGGAGATGTGGATCTGGGAGAGCTTGCCCCCTCTAGTCAACAGCACTGTTGTGGACTGAATAATTGAGAAGCTCAAAGATGATGACACTATGTCCACAGGGATGGATGGAAGAGCCTGAGTCTCCATTCAATGGAGGTACCTCAGGATGATTCAATGATCCAGACCAAAAATGCCACATGGTTAAACACCCTGTTAGAGAAGGGTTATTCATATGTTGATAATCACTGAAAAAAAAGTCATCTTCCTGATGGGCAGATTATGTACATAATGAAGGTCAAGTTTTCTGACAACCACACATTACAGAACATTTGGTTGTCATGCAAGTGGGTCACCTCATTGAATGCTCTTGTCCACAGCCTATGCAAGCCTGATCTTCTCCTCCTTCCTGTGGGCCTTGCCAATAAATTGGCCAACAATGGTTCCTATTTTGAAGACATCACCATCTTCTGCAAGGTCAAGTACACTGATACAAGTGCACTCTGTAATTGAGCCAGTTTGCAGACATCAGAAATTGCTCTGTTCTGCATGTGGAAGCAGGTTGATCATTGCTATCATGTGGCATTCTCTCTGTGTGGCAGCATCCTAACCATCTTCCAATACATGAGAGGAGGGCCCTGTGTGTCCCTGCCAATCAACATAGATAAAAACCCTGCATTATTCATTCATCTTATGCTCCTGCTCACCAGCTCACTTAATGAATTGCATCTTTGGTTAGGCTATGACCCTTGGATAATTAAGGGGCAAATAGGGAATCTGCAATGCAAGCAAGTGAATTTATTCAGCAGAAGAAAGGAGTATCTGGGCAATGGTGATACCAAACTGGTCAAGCCCACAACTTTTATGCTTATCCACCTGATCTTCATGTCTTATGGCCTTAAGGGCAGGGGGACATGCATTTGGTTTGTTCAGGATGCACTTGACCATTATTACATCTTTGCAAGATTGCTGGCTGCCAACAATGTGGGCAAATGATGTCACTATCCACCATCTCCTAAAAGACCAGTCATGTGAAGACCCTCAGTTTGCCTTAGAAGTCAGAGGCAAAGGATATGAAGCAATATTTGGTGACAAGGACAAGTATCATGTATTTAATGATCTGCTCTTCAAGGAAAAGAACTACCCTGGCTCCCTCAAAGGAATACCTCCACTTGTGTGCTGGGATGAGGTGCAGTGACCAGACAGAGCAGGAGCCCTGGTTCTAGAAACCACTGCAATGTTATTGGGGCACCCTTTTGATCTCTCAGCATCAGAACACCACAAAGATCACCTACATTTGAGAGCAGCTTTTTTGGAGTGTGGGATAGGAATCACCTGGTTTTCATGTGTGAGAGAGTTTTTCAGTGTGGTGATGGGGATTTTAGTGGGTATGTTACTGTGGTTGGTGATGAAATGAAACACTAATAGAACACATTATTGACAGGTCACTTTAATGGTTATGTATGCAGAAAGGTCCTCCAATGTGACATCAGTGACACCAATGCTTGGTTGTGAATCCTGAAACCTGAGCCTGAATTTGTCATTCCAGACTGGCCAGAGGATAAGGATCTAAAGTGGTACCCCAAGCAGACAGGTATGCTTGGTGACTGGGGATATGGTGAGGATTTTGGTGGTCATTTGTCTAGGCAGAGGGATGATTCATGCTCTGTCACTGTAGGTGCTCTTTCCACTTGTAGCAGGCTCATGCTTGATCCAAGTACTACAGGGTACCTTTCCCTTCCAGGCCATGCAGATCATGGCATGGGAAGCAAAACTTCCTTGGGCTGGATGGTTTATGGGGCACTCCATGCAGCATGACTTGGAGGCAATCATGTTGCAAGTGTGGGTTTTGTGCATCAACCTGGATGGGCCCTTCAACAAGAGGAGGTTCAAGTCTAGTGATTTTAAAAAACCATTCCACCTGAGTTCTACCATGAAATGAATCAAGTTAGAGAGTAGCAAGGCAGAGGGCAGCTGGGTCAGCTCAGACTCAAGCACTTCAAAATCTTGAAAGAATAAACCTCCCATCAGCTCACTTCCTGGCAGTACCCAGGAAAAGACCTCAGCTGTATTGCCTGTCCCCATGCCCACTAATAGCAAAATGTCCATCCAATTGGACAAACTGCCTTGTTGGGCACATCCCAGGCTTCATTCATGAAACTGTCCAGAGACATGGCATGGTCAAAGTCTGGAATGTCAGGACAAAAGTTACTACTTACAGTGACTCAAAAAACCCTTTCAATGTTTTGCTGTTTTGTATTGATGGTGATGCCAAAAATCAGAGAAATTCTAAGAAATCCTGAAAATATTCATCCAGATAGCCCTAGGCCATGGCTTCAAAAGGGTACCTTACTCAAGTTGCTTGGCTTTGTTTTTGTTGAGGTATTGCATGTTTAATCAGGACAACTCATTGAAAGGGTTTTTTTGCTGATGAAATGGCAGCATATTCATGGCAATTGGACAGCATAATTTATGGTTTGGAGCCTGAATTCTTGGTGGACATGCATGCTAGTGATTACATAATATATCACATAATCAATCTGGTGGTTTGTCAGCATGTAAACAAGGCCAACCATTGAACTTGAGCTATTGATCCTCTATCTTGTACCATCACTCAATCAGGACTATTCTCTCAGGGAAATGGCAGCAAATTGTGGTGGTAATGGCATTAACATGAGTGGGATGTATATGCCCAGACCATTGGTCACTTAAAATAGTTGCTGAAATTCATTCCTGTACCATTTCTGCTACCAATGCCTGAGGGGTCCTGACAGTAATCAGTATTGGGAAAGGTGAAAATGTCATGGAAGTCATTCTGGCACTTCAGGACATGAAGAATGAACTAATTCCCTATCAAATGGTGTATTTCTATGCAAGAAAAGTTTGTATCAAAGTTGGGGTGAAGCAATGTCCTCCTCTGCACACCTGGAACCAAGTAGGGTCAGCTGGACTATGCCCTGTGCTGAACTATGGATGACCAGGAGAGGATTATTTGGTCATAGGTGACCAGTGACAACACCTAAGGACAGATGGGAGGGAAAAAATTTGCACCCTGGTAGCCCAATAGATGATTCCTCCCAGAACCCCTGGAAAGTAAAGAAGGATTTTACTTCCTCAACCTTGATACCAGCTTTTCTTGCATAGAAATACACCATTTGATAGGGGATCAGTTCATTCTTCATGTCCCGAAGTGCCAGAATGACTTCCATGACATTTTCACCTTTCCCAATACTGATTACTGTCAGGACCCCTCAGGCATTGGTAGCAGAAATGGTACAGGAATGAATTTCAGCAACTATTTTAAGTGACCAATGGTCTGGGCATCATACATCCTACTCATGTTAATGCCATTACCACCACAATTTGCTGCCATTTCCCTGAGAGAATAGTCCTGATTGAGTGATGGTACAAGATAGAGGATCAATAGCTCAAGTTCAATGGTTGGCCTTGTTTACATGCTGACAAACCATCAGATTGATTATGTGATATATTATGTAATCACTAGCATGCATGTCCACCAAGAATTCAGGCTCCAAACCATAAATTATGCTGTCCAATTGCCATGAATATGCTGCCATTTCATCAGCAAAAAAACCCTTTCAATGAGTTGTCCTGATTAAACATGCAATATCTCAACAAAAACAAAGCCAAACAACTTGAGTAAGGTACCCTTTTGAAGCCATGACCTAGGGCTATCTGGATGAATATCTTCAGGATTTCTTAGAATTCCTCTGATTTTTGGCATCACCATCAATACAAAACAGCAAAACATTGAAAGGGTTTTTTGAGTCACTGTAAATCAAAACCTTCCTCATTCTAACAGGATTTGCAGCTCTGGATGGGACATCTGGTAAAGGTGGAATTTTGAACCCCCCTTGGCCATCAAAGATGACAGCCAGTGCATCATCCCTGGAGAGATAGTGAGCAATAAGGACAACTGCCATTATTTTGGCACTGCCCAGCTTTCACCAGTCATCTTGCATCTTGAAGCAGTGTTCTGGGTGATCCCTTTGATCATTGTCTCCTGCCAAGCCAAGGGAAATGCAGTACTGTGGGATGAATGCTTGAAGGGTGGAGAACGTCAGTTGACAAAATGAAGGAGGCAAGCCTGCTCATGCTCTGGGTAAACTGCCCCATGGAAATAGCATCTGAAGTCTTGTCCAAGAAATGTTTAGTTTGTGTGGAAATGGCACCACTCACTCAGCACTCACTTCTCACAGGCATTATCATTTATGGCCCCAACTTCTGGACATTCCCAGTCCTGGAGACATAGGACAGCATTGATGTGGACATAAGGAGGCAATGGGATGATAGGTTTACCTTTGAAATTCTTGCTGTGAACCATCCTATGAATCATTCACCCAAGGAAGCATGATTGAAAAATTTTCACTCCATGGTACTGGATGGTACTAATTTCCCTGGAAGTGCCTTCATCTGGCCTTGAAGCTGCAGTATGGCTGAGCTTGTCACTTTTGTGCATTGCTCAGCCTTCATGATCTTCTTCAGTTTTGTTATTTGTCATCATCAGTCTTTTCAGTCAAGATCATCAGGCTCTTGGCTGAGAAAGTACATAATGCCAATAATCAGTCCCAATACAATTATGTCCTATACATCTACCTGTTGGACATGCAATAGCCTTGTTGCAGAATAGACTTAACTTGGGAGACATATGAAGTGGGCTAGCAGCAGTTGCCATTAATATCACTGCTTGGTCATGCATGGCAAGGACAGCCCAATATTTTGAATTGACATTACACATGTGGTGTGCTTCATCCACACAGACATTGAAGAAACTGAGGTCAAATATGGTTGCAGAGGCACCCAGTTTTATCTTAGGGGTGACCCATAATTGCTTGTGGTGGCATTGCTTGTGGCCTGGAAGGTTGAATGCTGCAAGGCATCTGATACTAGCACCTTGGGTGCCATATGAATGAAAGGCACATGAGCAGCAGAAGAGCCACTCATGGAATGGGAGGCAATGGTGATATGATGCCTAGGACTGTACTTGGATGATTTGTATGGCCCATTCTTGGACCAGAACTCTGCCTTTTGCTTCACTGTGCCATTGTAGGTAAACACATCAATGCTATGGGGCTTGAAGAAAACATGGTGTTCATGAAGTACTTGTTCCACAAGAGAGCCTGGTATGACAAATAGGTGGGGAAGATCTGGAATCTTAGACAATCATCAATAAAAGGGGGTCCTAGCTAAACACATTAGCATCAGTCAACATAACTCTTCTGACATGATGTGCATGCCACCACAGACATAGTGTGCCACAAGTCAGATCAACAAGCTCACCTATAGCAGGTGAGAGCACACCACTTGACATCTGCAATTCAGCCACTTGACTCTTGCACTCTCCACAAGAGTGTGGTTCATCTGCTTGGACACTCCATTTTCCTGTGGACTGTACACATTTGTTTTTTCATGGAGTACTCCTTTCAACTTCAAGTACTGCTCAAACTCTTGAGAGCAGTACTCACCCCCTCCATCTGTTTGAAGGTAGTTAGCCTTCTCTGGTCTCAGCCTCTGCTCATGCAAAATATGCCTTAGTCACTGCAAGCACTTCATCCTTCATCTTCAGTAGTTTCACCACCAAGTGGTGCAACTGCTCATCTATAAATGTTGCAAAGTACCTATGGCCAGTGCAGGCAAGTCTCTCCATTGGACCACAGACACCTGAGTACATCCAATGCAGAAGTCATGGGTTCTCCACATCTGACTTCTGAGATATTGGATTCTGCTGTTGTTTCCCCTCAAGGCAGCCTTTACAGTTACAAGTGTCATGCCTCTGTGACCCCTCTATCTCCATGCCTGTAACCATGTCCTGATCCAAGAGTTTCAGGACATGTCTGATTGTTGCATGACCAAGGTGCCAATGCCAAATGGCCAAAGGTGCCTTTGAAGTTCCTACATGGGATGCAAGGGCTGTGAGATCTGAGTGGGATCCAATACTATGTATGCTGAATGGCTGCCAGAGATTACCATTGCATCTAGTATATAGAGTGACCTCTGCTTTACTGCCACTGCTGCAACCTCATTGCCAACTAGTACCCTGCAGACATTTTTCTCAAATGTTACCTGCAACCCCCTAGAAGTGAGACAGGGTACTGAAACCAGGTTTGTGTCTAGGTCCAGTACATAGTAGACATCCCTTAGAATGGTCTGTCTACCTCCACAGCAGGTTCCCTGCATGTCAAGCTCAACTTGGCCCTTTCCTACTGCCATTATAGACCTCCCATCACCAATGACTACTGGTTGCAATGGTTCCAAGACCCTAAAAGTGGTAAACCACCACCACTGGCAGCACATATGTACTGATGCACCCAAGTCCACCACCCAATCAGTCAGACTTGCTTCTGAGCCTGTCTGAGCCATGAACAATTGCATTGATTGTTCCTTGACTTCCTGCACCTGTGCAACCTTTGCTGCAGTGGCACATCAGGGAAATGGTGATGAAATGGTTATGTTATATAAGTCTTTATCTACCCTGTAAAGCCCTATAAGGTATATCATAATGACATACATATTGGTCATGCTATATATTCCTGGGGAGCCTTGGCAGCATAGGTCAAAAGTTATCATTTAGGTAGAGTAGATCACATGTATCAGAATGTGAACAGTAGATCATATATGTCTTTCATTGTCAGACATTACCAACAATTGACATTGACACCATCAACAGCTTAAAAATAAAAATTGCTATAGCAACCTTCAATTGAACCTATCAATCATGATATTACAAGAAAGCAATTTCATTCAATATCATTCACATAATCAGTACCTACTGAGTAGACTACTAAATATGATGAACAACTTAAATCTCCAAAAAAGCAAAAATAAAACAGAGAAAGACACTCACAGATGACTTCACACAAGGCTACACTTACCTGGATATAAACCCTAAGTCTTAGAGTCTTAGAGTAACTCTTGCCCTGAGGTAGAAATCAGAGACAAGAGTGAAGAAAAGAGAGAAGTGGGGAGAGGATGAGTTTATATAACATGTACTATACGGTCATTACAAAGACATTCCCACACTTGTGGCTGGTGAAGAGTTGTTCAAATGATCATACATGACATAAATCACAAGACTAGATATTGATGATCAAAGTGAAATCAGACTGAAAAGAATATTGTCATTGATATGCTCAATCACAGGTTCCCTGATGCACCCAAGATTGGTGTTGTCTCCTGTTGCATCCTTCTTACCATCTGATGAAATTTTTGCCTCATCAAATGCCTTCTGTGGACAATTGTTCTTCATATGCCCAACCTCCTTACACTTATAGCACTTTACTTTTGACTTAGAGCCAGTATGGATACCTGTGTTAATACTCAGGTAGACTCACTTCCTTGACACATCCCTGTTTGGTGATTATTAATAATGGTCAGAATGCAAACATTTGTCAGAGTACTCACTAGTCACTGATCAGCCATGGCCAACAATGCTCAAGGAGAGCATCAGGAACTCATATGAGAGCATGTATTGATGATCACACATACCCTTCTCAGGTTAGTGATAGATCTTGTTTCTGAAAAAATTCCCAGGAGTCCATGGCCCTACCACACATCTTCTCTTTCTGGCAAGTTGTAGTTGGTTGACCTTATCCTTGGTCACCCAGATCACATTCATCATGGGCTGGGTGTGAGTGCTGGCACCTTCAAGGCAGTCATTCTTGAACTCCAGAGTTATGGCCACCATGCCTCAAAGCATGTCTCCCTTGAGGAGCAACTCACTATTTTTCTATATACATGTATGACTGGCCTACCTATTGGATATGTTGGAGAACATTTTCAGAGATCCAATGACACAATTTCCAGGTACATTGCTACACACTCATTCCTGGTCCATACTTAGCATATCTATGCTTAGGTATCTTCACAAAATGGTAGTAATCTTCACATCAGAGCCATTTTACCCCAAATATATATCAGTCACATCCTCAATCACCAACTCCTACCCACAGTTCATTAACAATTACCACTTCTGGCCTTACTTCAAGGATGCTATTGAAGCAATTGATGGCTGCCACATCCCTGCTTCCCCTCCACTCCATGACCATGCCACATATCATAATCAGAAGGGCTTTGTGTCACAGAATTGCTTGTTTGCCTGTGATCTTGGTATGAAGTTTACCTATGTGTTAACTGGCTGGGAGGGGTCAGCCTTGGATGCACAGGTCTTCCAGGATGTGTGCACATTCAGCCTTGATATACCTGAAGGAAAATACTTTCTCAGAGATGCCAGTTTCCCCTTGTCACCAAAAGTCCTTGTACCTTATTGCAACACTTGCTATCACCTGGATGAGTGGTGCCAGGCATCACTGAGGTATGCTCATTGATAATGTAATATGCTGTACTTATCTTCATTTCACAGGCCTGCAAACAAAGAAGGACTCTTCAGTCTGCATCACACACCTGCACAGAACATCATTGAGAGAATTTTTGGTGTCATCAAATGTCATGTTCAAATCCTCCTCCTTCTCCCTGAATATTTGATTGAGGTTCAAGCACTTATTCCTGTTGCACTCTGTGTCCTCCACAATATAATATCAACACATGGCAAGACCAAAGATGCACAAGAACTTTCCACTTCCATGGAACAGGGGGATTATGGAGGATCTGGAAGTGGAGATGTTGAGCAAGAGTGTCAATGAGCTGGGAGATTGGAGTGAGCCATTAGAGGTGGAGAAGAGCAACAATGCTTCATCCATACAACATTCAAGCAAGGCTTTTCATGATGCTATTACTGAAGCTATGTGGAGTAACTACCAGTGCCATCTACAAATGCAAGGTGAAACTTCATCATAGTTTTATCATTTTTTGTACTTTCATTTTGCATACCTTCAAATAAATGGACCTGCTTTATGTTTCACAATCCAGAATACAAATGCATATATTGTACCACAACTACACTGAGGCTACAACACAGAATTTACAATGTATAGTTCTTGGGTACAGGTTTCAAATGACAAATGCAAGTTTGAATCCAGTTTCTACAAAGGACTCTGTCATGTAGCATCATGTACAAATCAATTGCACCCACATCAAGCTGAAACACTTCCATCAAAGCTGATCTAGCTTTGATGGGGAGGACCTGGTCATGCTTCTCAACCATCATAAGGGCCACCTGCAACTTGTCAGTGCACATTTGCTGTGTGGCAACAGGAGACAAGGACACAATGTAGGAAAAAGAAGACTGAGACTGGGGGAGAGTGCTGATAGTCTGAAGGGGAGAGAACTTCCAAAGGGGCTTCTATAGTCTGGAGAGAGATACTGTCTGGTGATGTCTAAGGCTGTCTGAGACTGTCTGAACACAGAGAAAGGCCACTCTCAACCTTCTCAAACTTGAACTTGAACTCTTGCTGTTACTTCATTGTTAGAAAAGTAAGTACAGGCTAGGTAATAAAAAATGCTGACTAAGCAATAAAACCCCACACTAAAGTAATAAACACATAATAACCAGAAAAGCAAGTCAAAAAAAAATATGAGAAACAAAGAATAAAAATAAAATCCTTTGGTAGGGAAAACCCATTCCCTACAGCAACAACTGAACTGAGGAAAGACATGGAACCTTGTATGCTGACTAGGGCAGCCTGGGTGGACTGTTGCTTACTCTGCTTTGCTCTCTTCAATGAGTGCTCTCCATCACCTGCAAGAGAGATGGACTGAAGAGCTGCTTCTGCTGTTGGAACTCATTCACCCAAGGGTGAACTAGATTTGGTGACTGCACTTGTAAGAGCACATTTCCTACTTGAAGAAATAGAACCTGTAATGGGGGAGACAGCAGGATTGGTGGATATGGCAACAGCAGCCAGGGGTGACATCACAGAATGAGGTGATTGGAAGAGGAGAAGTTGCTAATGAAGTCAGGGGATTTCTCTTTTTCAACAGTCACATTGTTAGTTACACCATCAGCAATGGTGCCAGTAGGGCTCCTGACCAAAGGAGGCACAAACTGTAATGGAACAGGAGAAATGGATGGAGTCATGATCAGATTGCTTGAGGTATGACTAGAGTTGGAACCAACATATACAAGGGGCACAAAAGAGGTACCAGGGACAGGAGAGGGGTGTGACCCAGTGGAGATGCCAGAAATGCTGTGCCCAGCAGTGCCAGTCTGAGAAGCAGGATGGAATGCACAACTACCACATGCTTGGTCATTTGGAAACAACTCCTCCATAGCCTCAAGATGGTGCCATCCACTGTTCTCAAACTGTTGCATAGAACTGTAGGTCATTCCTGTTATTACAGCAATTGGCCTTCAGCTGGATGTACTAAAAATGTGGACTGACCTGCAACCAGATGTTAAAGACTTGCTTCTCCTCCTCCATCACAATCTTTGCCCCATTTACATTGTCCCAGTGGGCACTTGACATGCTGTGCCACTGGTTGATGTCCCTCAGTATGACTTTGATCTGCATCTTGATCAGTAGACAGATAAGATGATCAGCATAGAGACATACACTAATGATCTGCCTCTTACAATGTTCACTGTTTTTCATTGGCCCTTTTTGGTTTGGGAATAGGTGTGCCAGGTGGGTGGTGGCAGCATTCAGAATGGATGATTTGAAGGCCCCATCACCCATCTTGCCAGTGCATTTCTGCTTGAGAAGAAAGGATACAAGGGCAGCTCACTTGTCCTCACTCCAGTAGGCCCTAATGTTATCAGATGACATCTCTTCAGAGACAAGGTCCATGCAACACTGACTGATGATGATTGCTAGTGCTGCAATGGTTGGGAGCAAGGGTTCTAATGGATAGTTATCTATCATCATCAGAGCAGGACAAAATACAAACTCTGCTGCATGCCACACATGCAATGGCTGATATTCAAATGTTTGCATTCCAACCATTATTAATAACCACCCAATGGGAATGTGTCAAGGAAGTGAGTCTACCCAAGTATTAACACAGGTATCCACACTGGCTCTTATCCTTCCCATTCCCTTTTGACTGTGACTTTGCACCAGAAGTCCTTGCCACAAGTGTGCTATGTGCCTGTGAACCCTGGTGAGTCCTCTCTTCAATGAGGACTTGAGAGATCACCCCATCAACAGTCAACTTGTCATTTCTTGACATGAGAATGGTCCAAAGGGTTGAGTACAACTGTGGGAGAGAGATAACCATGGCTATGGCAACAAGATTCTCATCAAGAGGCTGTCCTAATGAACTCAGAATGAGTGACTTCTGTCACATCACATTCAGTTGCATTTCTATTGGGCTATCTTTGACTAGAGTGCCTTGGAATAGTTCTCCTAGTAAATATGCAATTGTCTGCTTCCCCCTGCCCTCATAGTGTTTGCTGAGCTTCTTCCAAGTCTCAGTTGCTGATGTGGCATACATAACTCCACTCAAGGGTTCATCCTTGAGTGTCAGGGTAATCTGAGCACAGGCCTCATTATCTTTCATCAACCACTCAGCATAGGCACCTGGGTGGTTTTTTGCATCTGGAGGTGTGATGTCATTTCCACCCACTACCTCCCATAGTCCTTGAATCCCTAGTACTTTCTGGACTCAGAACTTCCACATCTGGTAGTTCAATCCATCATCTGATAGAGATAGAATGTCATATAGGTGACTCAAGGGTGCAATGACTTGGTTTGCAGATGAGAGACTAGAAGCAGTGATAGTAGAGGGACCAGCTGGTCCCACAGATGCAGACTGAGTTGTTTTTGACATATTTGAAATAAAACTTTTCTGAGAGTTGGCAGGTTATGGTTTATTGATTAGTAGAAGTTAGAGCTTGATGGGGCTCATAACCTGTAGAAAGGATATCTGAAGAGGAAGACTTCTATATTTTGTAGAAGGCTGTAGTAAGAACACTTAATACCAGAGAGGAAAAACTATCAACCATAAACAAAGTATTATGTAAGATTTTACTGGTGCAAACACATAAGACAAGGGGACCATGTCACAACAGCTGCAATCTGGTCCTGTATGTGATCTGGGAGGGTAGAATACAGTAGGAAGTACTGTAGTTGCTGCAATTTCAAAAGAAGAAGAGACAAGATTGGCAGGAAGATGGTACAGGAGGAGGGGAGGAAGAATCCATAGGCTTCTTCAACTGGGGCAACAGAAACAACCACATAAGACCTTTCAAGCCTCATCACAGACCTGAGATGACCAAAGAATGTCCTCCTAGATGTCATGCTGACAAGGAGAACTTGCTGTCCTAGATGGACTGGCTGGGAAGGGGTGGACAAGGATGGGATGTGCCAGGAAGTTTTTGAACAGAAGCTAGTAGGAATGCCTGTGAGATACACATAGCCATTCTCCTTGGGAAAAGATCTGAGTGATGAGATCACCATTGAGGCAGCCATTTTTGATGTGATAGGTGAGTTTGTTGGCAGAAATGCTGTGGAAAATCATGGAGTGTGAGGATTGCTTCCAAATTTGGCAGGTAAGATGGCATGGGAATGAGGTATATTTGAGTGTGGGAACAGTCTTGATATCATGTGAATCAGTGGAGATATTCAAAAAACCAGAATGCCATAAATGCATGCTTAAAGTTTTTGACCAGTGCTTAAACTTTTTTTTTCTGCCTTGATGGCAAGGGGACACTCTTCTCAACTCAACCCTACCATGACTTTCCCATTATTATTGTCACCTTCATCCCAGAGGATCTCTTCTTGTGTGAAGGATGACTGCTGGCAGCAAGCAGCCTTCTGATGCCTTAGGGTAATACTCCTGCAGCATTCTTTATTAACCACTTCACCATCTAGCCTAGACCATGTTCACACTGCCAAACACCTTTGGTGTGTGACATCACACAAATCTTTTCTTCAACCCACATTGGGTTGGAAAACTCTTCTGATAGCTCACCATAATAAAGATTATTAGCAAGCACAAAACATGGCATACTTTGCTTGAGAAGAGAGGTCCAACAACAATGACAAACATTTATAGTAGCAGATGTTTTGGTATTGTCAATGACACCTCTCCTGTCAAGCATAAGACCATCAAGACATGGACAAACAAAAGTGAAAACAGTAGAAGAGGGATGAATACAGTGATCCACAGACTCACTTTGTATGCAAAGTCAGTCAAGGTTCAACCCAGATTCATTTGGGAAAATAACTGCTGGGTTCATGCCTGCTTGATAACATGCATGCACAGCACATATAGGGGGCTCTGTCCACTGATAGAATGTGCAGTAATTGTGAAGACATTGCATAACAACATTTTTAGATACTACACATTCCATTCACATTGAAATTGGGCATCATCCTCATGCCTTTCCTTAACCATTTGCTGTCTTTCCTCTTGGCACTGCTTTCTCTTCCAATATGAAACAGGTAGCAGACTGGTGGTCAATGCTTGGATTGTGTCCATACCATATTCAAATTGAAGAATTCTTATGATGACTGATTCTAAGCACATGTTGTTAGTGTCCAAGCCAATAAGATATTGCACAGAGGATGAGGTCCAATAGATAGGAGAAGATGTGCATGGATGACAATATGTTCAACAAGCACTGTACAGTTTCTTGGGTGAGAACAATAGTAAACTCACCCATTCCAAATGTACATATATGCATATGATAATCTCACACATCAGACAACACTGCATCCAGAGGCAATCTCAAAGCAGCACTCACTTCTTTTCCAAATAGTTGCTCAAAATGCAGGGAAACAAGGGCTTGAACATGTCATGCACAACCAAGAAGCAACTCAACATTTTTCAAGAAATCAAGTAGAGCAAGTGGGGACTGTTTGATTAGTTCAATGCATTTGTGGAAAAGACACCAGAGTATCTCACCAGCATAACTGCTTTTGTTATGTGATTTCAACTGCATGGAACCAATACAAGAAATGCATAAAATGAGACTATCATTAGGCAGAAGTGCAATTTTTTCCTTGTAATTGTTGTCAGAATCAAACAGCCACTGTGGAAGGTTATTCACTCTGGTATCAAGGACATATTGCAGGGGAATGCTACAAGAAATTTGACACAAGCCACAAGAGCACAGTGCATATAAGAAGAACACTCAAAAGATGGAATGTCACATGAAACATTTACACCACTGAGAGATAAGTAGATAGTGATGCCATTGAATTTAAAGTTGCAATACCAACATGCTTGTGTATGAACAAATAGGCATTTGATAACCAGTTGCAAAAGTTGGATGCAGTGTCAAAACTGTTGGAGATTGAATCACCCCTGTGTGATGCCTGTTTTGGTATGCTTTTTGTTGATTACATAAGCACTTAGAGCATACACTTTAGAGTACATTTTGGTACTGTTCCCTCAGTAATTGAGTCACTACTGAGGGTAAGTCTACTATTTACCTAGTATTTCCATACTTACTGATTCCCTGTAGCTGCCTACAGGTACATCTAATATTTAGTAGTTGAGTCACTACTGAGGCTGCCTACAGCCCTTTTCTACAAAAACACAAAAGATGATAATGTGGATAATAAAGTGCATCATAGTACATGGGGTAATCACATCCATCATGAGCAATCCCATGAGGAGGACATACATATATGCTCATCAAGCACACAAGCATGACAGCATGGGTCCTTTACAATGAACCTGAAGCAAAGATTTGATGAACAAAACAACTGACAATAGCAAAAAGAACTTACATGGTGCCAGCAAAGCCAGCTGTAATGAGTATTGTTCAGGAGGGAATAATCACACCCTCACAAGGTATGGAGAAATAAAAATGGCAGAACATTTCAAGATGCATGCAGTTGCAAATAGTACAAAATATTGCTGCTGCTGGCAGCACCAACCTTACTTGGTAGTGGTTTACCACTCAGAAAGTGAAGTACTTCAAAGTCATATGTACAAGTGGACTGAAAACAGGCACCCTCACTGTTCATAAACATAAATTGTGTATGTTGTGCATGTACTACAGAGGACTCTAGGATGATTGCTCCCTGGGTGTATGCACATGAGTCCCAAGGCTTCTAGTGCAGCTTAGAAAGGAAATGTTTTTCATCATAGGATGGTTCCCCACTGCCAGGCCACCCACAGGTGGTTTGAATTTGTTCAATCTGTATGTTGCATTGTCCAGGAGCTCAGACCATGAAATGATCTGCCTGCTGGGAGATTTTGATGAGATTGTTTTCTTAAAAACTCACACTCTGGAACTTCTGGCTGAAGATGGTCATCTGGCTGACTTGGATGCTATAGAACCATGGCTTTGTGAATGGCACATCAAATGACCTAAGTTGTGTATGTCAAACATGTACTATGACTAGGGGTTGTTCCTTCAGTATAAGTGTCAATGCTACTGGCTTAAAAAGGAAATATTTTCCAGCACAGGATGGTTCCCATGCACTTATGGGCACAGTAGAAACCTTGCCAAGCAAGGTAATGCATGCAGTTGCAAATAGTACAAAATATTAGGTCACATGATACTTCTTAAATTGGGAAAAAAGATCACAAGAAACTGTGGGAATGTGCCTGCAAGCTGCTTGACAGGTGCCTGGACATTTGCTGCAGACAAAACCCTCCTCTCCACTTTGTGGGAGTTGGGGACAAGACTCACTTGCACTGCAACATGAAAAAACTAAGATAGCCACATGATGCTGTTACTCTCTCACACAGCTACAGTGCAGGTATCATACACATCTTTTTATTTCTCTCACTTATCTCACTGAGGGGGCATGTTGGAGATCACCTACTTACAATGAGTAGTGATTATATAATGTGCCCATGTATTTTTGGTACTTCTTTTTTTCCCTTTGGACCTCAGGCTTTGATACCCATCAGAGACTGAGTTTCTGTTCATATAGTTCACTCTGCTTTTGACTTCACATCAAAAAAAAGTGTACACAACAAATCCCTAATCAAATACTAGTCATCACTACACTTAGTTGGTAATGAAAAATGCCAACTTTACTACACTTTTGGTAAATCCAATATTTACACAATACTTCATTAATCAAACACAAACTGGCTGGGATACTGTCAGGGTGAGCTGTATGGCTGAGGTACTCTCACTCTGTGGGTCACTGTGGGCTGTGTGGCTGGGGTACTGTTGCAAGTGACTGTGGGTTGTGTAGCTGTGGTGCTGTCACACTGTGGGTTACTGTGTGAGAGTGATTGATTAGCTGATGAGGCTACATGCAGTTTTGTTGATGAACAGTAATCCAGCAGCACAAGCATATGCAATCCCAGTCCCCTATTCTTGCAATACCATAAAAAGTTTACTGGGACCCACAAGAACAGGTGTTGAAGAGTGTTGCTTAGTCTCTTGCTGACCAGGTCACATGCATAGGCCATTGAGATCTCATGCCTAGCCTCCAGTGCCATCTACATAGGTTATTAGATACAGTACACAGCCTGGTCACATTAGGACAATTGGACCCCTTCGAATCTACTTTGGGCTCTTGTGCTGACAATCTGCAGTGTGGTAGTAAACATCTGCACAAGTGAGACCCATTGGAATTCACTAAAATCAGGTCAAAGGACAGCTGCAAAAGACTAACACAAGAATATTTTCATTTGGTAGCACAGCTACTGATATGGACTGGGAAAAGTAAACTTCTGATCAGTTGGTACATAATTGTTGGAACAAGAAACCCTCCATGTCACCTAATGCCAAGATTTTGCAGTATAAATCCTGCACAATTCTTGGCATTAGAGGACATGGGGATGACTGGAGTAGCTTCCCAATAGAAAATCAACACATTGAGTGAAACGATTGGACAGCTCTCGCTGATGATTTGGGGTACTGACTGCTTTGGAATGTCAGCTTCAGAAGTATGGCCAACCACTAACGTACCAGAAAGGTTGAAAATCTTGGTAATGAAAGGGGCGATGGCATCTTGACCCCCTGCAGTGAGGCATAAGCTCTCGGAAATTAGTCTTTCTCGCACTGCGGCTACCTTCGAAGCTGTCTCCAAACCGAGGATTCGGGTGTCCTCGACGCTAATCGGTTGCGGTCGCCGGGCTAATTCGTTGACCGCAGGTACGATCCAATGTTGTATCTCGTACTCCAGCGCAAGTGCAAGCTTCTCTACCACACTCTTTCGTACGGCAGAGTACTTCAGACGGTTCAGTGCAGCACGATGAAGTTCGTCCATCTGCCACATCCGTGATAACTTCAGGACAGAAATCCATCCATCATGGTCACCTTTGGACAGCCGTGTGCCATAGTAACTGCGTGGATCAGACGCATCGCAGAAAGGAATATGCATTTCTCACCGAGTCGGGAGTAGCACCCTCAATAACCGCTTGAAGTCCTCTACTGTCACGAGGTCTGGTAAAACAATCGGATGCTCGTCGCCCGAACCCTCTACATCTACACCAGGGGGAGGTGGAAATGTAAACATGTCATTGAACACAGGTGATTGCACTTCCAGGGTATGACGGGGCACTCTAAATAAGCGGTCTTCCACCTGGAAGCCATGAGCTTGTATTTGCTTGAGTCAACAAGGCATACCTGGAAAGTGACCAACGTTATGTAAAACTCGTCGTCCTTGAACTGAGCCATTGTCGATCCAACTATCAGTGGTGGTGGGAGGGTGGAAAGTGAGACGGAAGCTTCGCTGAAGCTTCAAGATGGCTTTTAGGACGGGGCTATTGAGCGCCCAGTGCCATAACTGGACAGTGCTAGATCTTTCAAGAACTTGACCACCCAAATTTGTTCGTATGGATTACATTTTGTACACGAATAATGAAGCTGGCTTCGTAGTCGTCTCCATGCCATCGACAAGGGCGTAACGGTGAACATGACAAGTTCCGAAGTATTTTCGGGTCCAGCGCGTAGGTTCACGATGTCGACGTCCTCCAGACAAACGACATTAGATTACAGGTATCTAGTAGCACCGGCAGTCATATCCCAAGTTTTCGAGCTAGCACCTACATGAGAACGGAGTGTTGAGCACTTACGTCCCAGAGTCTCTAGTCGATCAAATCAAGTATGGCCTTCTGTGATTACATGCTGCCTGCAGGATGTATGACGCTAAGTTGGTATGTTCGCCGCACACCTCCTTTGGATTGGAAAAGTAATGACAGATGGAACAACCGGAGTGACTCCAGCATATAGCACCTTGGGGTACGGCCGCGCGACAGCTTCAAGCTTCGCTGATCGTTAATGTAGCTTGCCAAGCGGCAGAAGTTAAGACTTACGGTATGGACAATGTGTTGTGGCACAGACAGGTGCATGGTTTCCGCTCAAACAGGGCACTGCATTGCGTCTGTCGCATTCTGGACGCGTCGCTTCCGAGGAATCCGAAGTTTCGGTTTCAATCTACAATGTGAACACGAAATAGAAGGCAGGTTCAGAGTGGAATGAACACCGCCGGAAAGACTCCACAGATAGCAGTAACGACGTTTTAAAAAAAGACGGCTGCCGGACGGTGAAGAATCCATTTCTTGTATGATCCTGGTATAGTCACAGGAGTGGAAAGCCGCATAATCGTGTCTTAGCAGTTGCTGATTTCCGGCGGAACGACGGACGTGGAGCACTATTTTTCCAAGTTCGCTTGGCAAGATGGTACCGGACACTTGTGGTTGTATCAGTCGTTGGGCAGTGCAGCCATCGGTGTGCTGGCGTGAAGATTTCGGACGTGCCGCCGGCGAGATTGTCTGGACAAACCATTGCCAAATTGGGGCTACATGTACTTATCTTCGTTCTATTACTTATGTACTCTCAACAGCAAGCCAGTAGCGATGCCTTGTCAATTCTTCGTCAGTGGAAACTTCAAAATGAACCCCAATTTCTGGGAACAGCAGAACTTCATCATATGGAGGAACTGAATGCTGCCGATCTATTATATTAGATACCGACACCGACTCTCCAAATAGACGAGATGGACAAAGTGCCGCACGTTTGTAGAGGTCGTCATTGCCTCTTCCCCTGAAGGACATCCTGTGGAATGCCATTCAGGTTTCCGCTCCACAGTGCCACTCCTGAAGCGCATACCGGCAAGTAGAACAGCATACTTCGCGGTAGGTGTAGCCGTACTGCATCTTTACACTCTTAGGCCAGGCCAGCTCGCTGATGCTGGTGTTCCCTATGTGATCATTGGTAAGGTTTATCCTTCTATGTAACCACACCATTCCATTAATACCAGTTCGTGCACAGGCCATTCCGAACGTCGAACGCTCTTCCTTGAAGCCTCCGAGCTGATCGCGCAGGGAACCAAAGGCCACTATAGACACTTGTCGGTCATTCTCTACGTCGGAGAAACCTTGCCGTAGCTTGAGCAGGGAAGACTACCCATGTCGTCGAGAGATAGTTATTACTGTTCTGAACGAAACTGACTAGAGGCTGGTTCCATCTTACTCTCGTCGTTGTCTACAGTGCTAACAAATTGTAGCTGAATTGTCATCGCATGTGAGCCGGTGTGGGCGATAGGGTCGCTACTACTGCTTAGGCTCAGGAAGTTCACGCCTACGTCCGCCAATATTTGTCTACCGTTGTGTCTCCTGCCGCTGCTGAGAATATGAGGATCGTGTGCGGCGGCAATGTCACGGCGCCGGGCGTCCAACTGCAAGGAGTTGAGTAAGTACTGTGATTTGTCTCGGACAGGCCGTTAGGTTACATGGGCACAGCTACTCAAATTGATGTTGATGGATTTCTCATTGGTGGCGCATCGCTGAAGTCAGAGTTTGTGGACCTCATCAACGTGAAAAGAAACTCGATTATAGTAGAAGATTTTCCGCGTAACCTTCAACCTTTTTATGAATCTGAATGCCTCCGTAGATGGCGCCAATACGAAGTGACTCTACCTGCAGCGTTCACGATCAAAAGCATTCTGACACCTAGTCCAACGCACACCCATACGCCTCGCTCGCAACGCGTCTCCACGTTTCCCTACACACAGCATACTCCTCCGCGTACACCACCTCCATATGGTGAAGCCTATTCCCAACGATAACGAGACTATGCAACGGCTCTCCGAAAGTCTCCGGAGGCTGCTCACTAAGTTGCTCGAGCGTCCCGCACACGATGCGCTGCCGGTTATTACCGGTACCCACATCACAGCCAACCCGCGAAAGTGCGACAGCGAGGGTCGTCTTGAGTGAGAGAACGTGTTCGGCGCGGAGAGATTCGATCTCCATGAGTTGAGATACGGCTTGAGGAATGGACATGTACCGAGGTGGTTCATATATCTTCCTTCCCCTAAAACCATCTATCAGCCCTATGTGTTTACGCTCCGAAATGAGAAACGCACCGTGCAAGATTCTCCTCGTTCTGTTCTTTCACTTTAATATCCAGCAACACGAGCGTATGCAATCCCAGTCCCCTATTTTCCCGTATGCGATCGTAGAACGAGTCGGGTTTCCATGTGTCGGTGAAGAATACGAGAGAGACGGTCTGTCCGAAGTTGTATAGTTGGAGACCGCACGCGCCGACGGCGTTCATGATCGATGCATTGTGGATCACGCGAACGGGGATACCAGATGAGCGTGCACGAAGGACGATGTCGATGTGGGTCGTTGCGCTGATTTGGGATGTATTATACTCGTACGGGTTAGTTAGTTAGATTGGTGACGTACCCGAAGGGATCGCCGACGACGAGTAGCGATACGTCTTGTGTGTCTGCCCCACGCAAGATCTCCTCAGCCTGTGTCTCGACCATGTCGCGGTCGGCGACGATGATGTCTTTTCCATAGAACTCTTCCTTGCAATCAGTGTGGTCACCCCACAGATCCATGCACACGTTGGACGGTACACTCACCAGTCGTTCCTTGTTGACCAGGAGGATGCTCGTGTACGCTTCCAGATACACCCGTGACGACGATTTGACCGCCTGGCAAGTCCCTGTCAGGGCTTCAGCAGCGACAAGGCGACCTTGCAGCGTACCTCCAGTCCGCGTACGGTGATGTCTTTTTCGTCGCAGAGACCCAGTCCAATGATGTACAACATCTAAAAGATAACCCTAATCTCTTGATCGACTTGACTAATAACCCAATCGTATCGTATCCTATTACTGTAATCGCCCGTAGTGGTACATACATACGATCATACAACATACACGTTCTCTTTCTGTAACTGATACCCTTCCAGTCGCTTGAAATACTCCTGCCGTTCGCGTCGCTGTTTTTCATATCTCTGCTAAAGCATCAGCATCGACATGCCTTGGAAGGTAAAGACAAGCCACCCACCTCGCGTGTATCATCTGACATGCCGAGTACATCTTCCAGTGGTCTTCCCTTCCTCTTCCCCTTGGCACCGACCGTCTTACCCCGTCCACGCCCACGGGTGGTAGCACCCTCTTTCGCCTTCACAGTACTCTTCGTTCCCTTGGTGGATTTTGCCTGTTTAGTGGCCACAGCCGCGGTTGCTCGAGAACGTGTAGTTGGTCGCGCAGGAGACTTGGGCTTTGCGTCTGCAGCGGATCTCAACCGCGTCCGTATCCTCCCACCACTCCGTTCAGTCTCGCTGCTATTTCGCACTGGATGTTTGGCTGCTGCAGCCTGCCGCGCACTCCGTCGCCGCGGCCTGACGGGGGTAGGCACGTGTGATGACGGGGATGACTCGACGGTGCTTCGTTGATGAGCGGATGGTGTCGAGGATGGTGTGGGGATATAATTGCGTGTCTTGGTCTTGACACGCTTGGGAGCGGGTGCCACCTTGTCGCTGTCTTTTCCTACTGGCTGCTTGGCTTTGGCGGTCTGAGCTCGTGTATGCTTCCGGGTAGTCGAAACTACATTCTGCGCCAGCGCTTGATTATCACTCGTACGAGGCCTGCTCGTAGTAGTGATAGACACTTTGACAGGCGAAGGACTAGAAGGCTGACTACCGCCCTCTGTACTCTCTTCTGGCGTCGAAGACGCGACCCTTTTGCGCTTGCGAGGTGTGCGCAGTGGATCTGGGAATGTAGTCTGAGTGTGTGTGGTACGAGGTTCTGGTATAGGTTCACGTGCACTCTGCTGTGCCAACAATGGAGCGGAGGGTATGAGTGGGTGAGACGACGGGCCTGCGACAGGTTCGTCGAGGTACAAGTCTTCGATATTTTCGTAGTTGGTGGGAATGGGCCCTCCCGCCGGCCGCTCAGAAGACGACCGCACGGGTGCAGTGGGGGTATCGGATAAAAGAACCGTACTGCGCGGAGGTGACTTGACAGCTCTTGTGCTCACCCTCACTGCGGGCAGAGGTGGGGCAGCTGCAGCCCGCTGCGCCTTAATGGCACGCTCGATGGCAAGAAAGCCAAATGGGTCTGAATCGGACGGTCGAACGGGGGTACTCGTGAGTTCATATTCATATTGGGCGGTGCTGGAGATATGACCGTGGGCGCGTCCGTTATCAGACGTGGGTAGCGGTGAGCTGGGCGGGAGAGAAGACGATGGCTGAGTGGAGTGTACCCAATTAGGTGGATCTGCGGGGTACGCGTGTGGCCTTGGTTTCTTCGGTCTTCGTGGTGGCTCGAGCGTGCTCTGGGCAGCTCGTTTGAGCGTGTTCTTGGATATGCGAATGGGCGACGGCGTGGGTGGGAAAAAGAACTGGTCCGTGATGTCGCGAAGAACCAAATCCTCTGAGATGGTCGGCGTACGCAGCAACGACGAGCGCGGTGCAAAGGACAGGGCTGGCAGGGGAGCCGCGTTTTCGATCGGCGCGTTCTCGTCGTTTTCCATTTCATCCGCTGACTCGATATTCTCAGCGTGCTCTGTGGCTTCGCTGGGCTCGCCGTCGTTGTTGTCGTCGTCGTCGTCACTCGGCTGAGCTGGCCGCCGTCTGCGGGTGCGGGGTAGTACTAAGCGTGCAACCATCGTGGGTGGAGGTGGACAAGGCGTGGGAAGAATGATGGCTTGAGAGTTTGGGTTTATTTGGCTGTCGATGTCACAATAAAAGGCAAGTTCGCGGAGTTGCCAGTTTTAATTGTGACCGCTTCGAAGGTGCTGCAGCTTCGTTCGGGAGATCACGACAATACTATGTACTGAACTTAGAGTAAGAGTTCCATGCGTGCTTCATTCAACTGTGTACGACAGCTTATACTCGTGACGCAACTTTACCAGTCCAGCCAGGTCTAACAAAGGAATCCGAAGGATGCGCACCGACGCTTCCTCTCGCCAGCATTGAACGTCCTTAGATCTGACAACCCCGTATACAGGACAACACCCGAGTTACAAAGGGCCCCCAAAAAATATCAGAGTGCTAAAAAGCATGTTCGTACCAACCCCTTCAGTTTACTACTACGCCTGTTACTATTTGTTACATACGTTCTAACAGGCCCCAATTGTTAGGGATCGCTTCCGGTGTGTCGCCAGCAAGGTTTATGATCAACCGACTGTCGTGGTCATCAGTGGGTGCGAGAGATCTTTGAGAAGGAAGGAGCACCTGCGGGAGGTCAACCAAAGTTGGTGTTCTTCTTGAAATGGACCTCGTTGTTGATCGTTATTATAGGAGACCTATCCCGCCCCAATTTGGACTGTGCTTGAACGTTTTGGTTACTACAGTCTGCGACAGGAGCTCAATGGAACCAATATACATCGACCCGAGAATATCATGACAATGAATCCGACCGTTCACTAAGAATTTGACACGATAGAGATTGGGTTTACTGCCATGGTACGAATGATGTTTTCTCTGCCTTTGTCTATGGGGTCTAAGCAATGGTGCCCGATGTCTGTAGGATGATACATTGAACTTGGTTGTTAAATTCCCTATGGTGGGCGAAGACCAAACCCACCCTGGGCACGCGCTTTTATTTATGTAAAGTCCGTTCTATCTTCCTTCCAAGAGTCAGCGCAATCTTCCTAAGCTCATCAAGCTAACAATGAACGATATAACATGCAGAACCGTAGACTCGCTTTGCTGCCGTGCATACGCCTGAGTTGGAAAGGACGAGACTATTGATGGCAAGAGCTACAGCGGCTGGTCCACTTCCATTCGATGCACCACCCCAAAGCATGCCAGTCCACTCAGAATAGGTCCGTCACCGTAAAGCGAGGCAGAACGACACTGACGGAATGGATTGTACCGGGGTAACCACGAACAAGGACATCACATCTGGCCGAAGGTCACTGAGCTGCGTGACGAGAACTTGACACCTCCCCTCTGTTTGGATCCTCGACCTTCGTTGCATTCGAGGAATTGTGGAGGATCCAGCGGAGAACAAAGTTCTGGGTCAGGCACGGGGACTCATCGAGGCATATAAAGACCCAGTCTGCAGCGACAGCCACGACCCTTGCTACGTAATCGTCACCGAGCCTATATCCTCAGCGCGTACAATGTATGTCTTGGACTTTAAGCTTGAAGAAACAACTCAACATGGAATTGACTTGGGAAAGGAACTGAAGGAGACATATACTGCAGAGCCCTTTATTACATCTTTCACCATTTTCCAGCACGCACAATCGTTAAATTGAATTGTTGTTATCTCCCGAACAAGGGCCGTTCGGGAAATCACAACAATTCGTTCTGACGAAAAACTGCTGGATCTGGGGGAGCACTGCTATGAATACGTCATTAAACTGTGTACGGTCTCGCAGCTTGTGCTCGTGACATCCGTCTTTAACGACCTCGTCGGTAGGATAACGTCCAAGTTGCAAGAGACACTTAAAAATCATCCATCCACTAGAAAGCGTGTTCGTACCAACCCTTTCACTCTTCTACACATATGTATTATTGTATCTTATATATGTCCTGATCAGGCCTTCGTTAGGGATGGCTTCTGGTGTGTCGTCAGCAAGGCTTACGATAAGCCCACCGCTATAAGTGACATTACGTTGCAAGGGACCATCGAGAAGGAAGGAGTACAAGTAGGAAGCACTCAGTCCACCCGATTCATATATCACGTCAGGCTCCAACAAGGTTGGTTTCTCACCTAGACTTCTTCGTTGTTAACTGTTGTTTTAGGAAACATGTGCTGCCTTTGTCTAGGCCGTACTTGACTATTCTTGCTACCAGAGTCTACGGGAGGAGCTCAGTAGAGTCAACATACACCCACTCGAGAATGTCATGAGGTTGGACCCGACCGTTTCACAAGGAGTTTGACGCGTTGAAGCTTTATTTTACTGCCGCGGTGCGAATCATATTTTCTCGACCTTTGTCTGTGGGCCCATGTTGTAGGACGTGCCCAACAAGTATAGACTTGAAACAGTTAACAACTTTTCTATCTTCGCCACTGCCCAGAATATGTGTCGTTCTCAACACCAGATTCGGAGAAGTGTCCTCTTCCTAGTTCAACCTACCTTGCTCTCCATGCTGCATGTGTCAAGGTCGCCCATCTCTCTGGGGCAGCTAAATAAGTTGAGAATATGTTCAGGCGTATGGAAGACACGTGCCTTAGCGAAGGGTGGTGGGTCGTCAGGATTTTTACACGAAACACTTTTATCTTCGACGTGTGTTGTTCCAGTCTAAGGTTTTGTGTAACTTTGACAATCATGATGTCTGTAGGATGATACATTGAACTTGGTTGTTCAATTCCCTAAGGTGCGAGAAGAAGACCCAGCACACCGTGGTGGTGCTCCCACTAATCGATGATAGTATTTCAATCTCTCCATTACGGTCCTCTTGGATGGACGGGTTGAGCACGCACTTCTTTTATGTAAAGTCCGTTCCATCTCCCTTCCAAGAATCCATGCCAACTTCCTTCCAAGAGTCAGCGTCATCCTCCCTAAGTTCATCGAGCTAATAAGAACAACAACACGCAGAATCATAGACCTGCTTCGCTGCCGTGCATACGCCCGAGTTGGAAAGGACACGACTAATGATGGCGAGGGCTGCGGTGGCTGGTCCATTTTCCACTCAATGACAGTCCGCTCAGAATAGGACAGACCTCTTAAACGTAGCGCAACAAACGTCCATTCATGTTGAATCTACAGAGTGGGTGAGATATAATCAACCTTCGACACTCCAATGTGACTACACCTATTCCCCAACACCTCACTCTTTAAACTTAGCATCCATCCCAGAGGCAACTGTCGCATTCTGTTGAGGTTGTCCCAACGAAAAGCGGCCATGTTCGCTAAAACCGCCACTGTAACCAGAGACCCGCGTATATATAGGGTCCAGTGTTTTGTCTCACTCGTCATTGGTTTCCGTTGTCGCGCATATGCGAAATAATTGCACTATGGGTATTGTATTTGTTAATCTCTCTTGGGTGCGTGCAGTGGCGATGGGTGCTCCGCAGACGTAATAAACCGCCTGGCCATCTACCGTACCGGGGAATCCTGCACACTGCCCTCTAAGCACACGTGTGCACTTGAAGAGCCAAGGGAAGTCGTGAGTTGCATCACTGTGGTTCCTTATGGTTCCTCCATCCTAAGACTTGATCCGCAGAAGTTCTAGTTTCTGAGCATAGGTCTTTACACCCAAAAGGTAGTGTCAAGATAGGGGTAGCACACGCCACCGGGCAGTATAGTGATAAGATGGCGGGGTGATGATCCGGGAGATCACATCCGTAATAAAACAATTCATAGTAAGTTTCGCGTTGGCAGCCTTGTCTTCTTGCGTTACTTACGATAAACAAACGCTTTGTTTTCATCTTACAAAGACGGCCGCGTATGAGAGAATTAGAGGATCAAGATGTCCCATGCAGCGAGCAAACATCAGAGGGCATGAGCTGATGCTATATATAAATGCCTACAACAACCAGAAAAGAAACTCCCTTATCCGACTTAGGACCCTTTTACCCCCTCTATCCTGCTTGCAACCTTGAATCGCATGACGACAACAGTCGTGGAACCAAACTTGATAAGCGACAGCATGTCCATACCATGTGCCACGGGCCGCCACCCAATCTGCCTCTCGATTACATATACTAGTAACTAACTACGGATAAAGACCAAGTAGCATGCGGTGGCGTTTGGTTCCCTTCTCTCCAACACCAGTGTCTCTTAGCCTGTGCTCGAAAGGTGGTAGAGTCAGCCCTGCGTCCACTGCTTAAACTCGTATAGTACATCCAAAGATTCCATCCAAACCATGTCCCACCTCGTGTACTGGCCAGGCCGAATTTTCTTCTATCCGCTCGGCAACACGTCTGCTATCTGCCTCACGGAGGATTTACCTCCGGAACACAAGGCAGATGTACTGCTCCTTGGATGCGGTGATCCTAGGCACATCTTGTACACCGCGTATGCTGATGTCTCGACGTCGAGTGGTATGGCTGCAGCATTATCCCCGTGAACCGTCCTTCTGACTACAAGAGTAATAGAACCTCGCAAGCTCGATGTCACTTGCTGCGATGTCGACGCTGCTGTGCTCGGTAAGTGCAGGCAGTTTGAGCAGGTGCCACTTTGCCAATGTCTTTTTTTTTTTCTTTTTCTTTTTTTTTTTTTTTTGATAGCCCGCAACACGTTACTCTTTACGTTCTTAGCCGATGATGGCGCTGAAGATAGACTTTCCAGCATCTGGAACGTCTTTTATCATATGATGCTGGACGACAGCTCGCTCTCTTTGCTCATAGAACAATGTCGCAAACTCGTTCCTCTTGCGGAAAGTCTGGATTCGTGGAGACAAGGTCCCTACTCGCATCTCGTCACCATGTGCAACTCAGACACCCTTTCCGAGATTGGTCGATTCTGGAAACTTTGGCTCGGGACATCCAACTTCAATGCTAAACAAGCTAGGCGTTTCAAGGAGAACTTCCAGGATGGCATGAAAAACGTGCGAAAGCGGACCAGTGACGGTATCGTAACGACTTCTATGCGTTCAGCGGGGCCTCTTGCTCCCGTGACACTATTCGCTGTTTCGGAACAGTTCAAGCGCTTTTGGATGACCGGCGTCACGGATGACGGGTTTCCAGCTGTGAAACCGGTGGACAGACCCAACCCCACCTTCGCTTTCTCCTTGTTTGGAGACGAGTTTGCTGTGCACTATGGTACAGACCCTGTCTCGGGTTTTCACCTTGCGGAAGCTCTAGCATCTTCTGGTCTGGAATTATCTAACCAATCAGCATCGGCAATCCACAAATTGGTGCAGGCTGCACGCCAGCAGTTTAGCGCCTGGTGCAAGGCCGTCATACCCCGTGTCCAGAACTCAAGTGCATCCTCAGCATCCTTGACGGTGCGGATGTATGCTGGAGAGGCACTTGCGTTCTGTCAGGCACTCCATTCTGTCAACACTTCCGTGACGCACACACCGACTTTCACTGCGCCGTGGAGGCGATCAGTCGTACAGCTCGACGATACATCATACTCCCCGAGCGCTCCATCTCCTGCTCCCACTTCTTTCAACGTAATCGAGACATCTAATCTGCTTGATCATCTTGGATTCCTAAACCTGCTTTCCGTTACTATCCCTCTCCTGTCTGACTCTTTCTCGTCGACACTTTACACAGAAGCTTTACTGCCTGCAGGTGATTCACCTGCCCAAGGTATTCTGGACCACGTGTGCGGTGATCTCTCTACCATCTCGCTGCTGTTAGGTGTCGTCCCTTCTGCCTATGTTTCCCGTTTCACCACGCGCTCCAACACCTCCGAAACCATGATGCTGGCGATCTCCGACTCTGCGAACCAGTATCATGAACGTCTTGCCTGGAAGCATATCAATTTTGGCCATCCCTCCAATGGTGTATATGAAGCGGACGTTTCGTTCACCGCTCCCCAACTGGCCAAAGCGCTATTCGACATATACTTGAAGATGTTCTCTGATGAAGATCTCAGAAAGCGGATGGCCTTCATGTCTCTTGGCAAGTCTCAGATGCGGCGGAAGATACAGTCTTCGGGGCTCCTCCATTATTCGCGCCGCAGCTTTGCTTTGTTGCTTGCATACATCAGGACAAGGGTCCGCTGTGACTGGAACAGAGTCATCGACGATCTAGAGGCGCTGATTCTACAGGACAATACACTTCTCACTGGGTCCAACTTTTACCAAGAAATGGTCTGTCAACTGCACCTCGCAGGTTTCCATCTTTCCTGGTTTACCTCCGCGGCTATACAGGAATTTCGCTCTCAAGAAGACCCTCCCATTTTCCGGTCGTGGACTATGGTTCCCAAAGTCGTTACAGTCGTACTAGTGGTTCCCCGTCATGTTATCGCGAAGGTACAATCTGACTTGTCGGACGCCGGCACTCCCATTTTGCAATGCGAATTACGAGCTGGCTTCAAACATAATGCCTTCGCATGTATCTCGGCACTGTTCGGAAAGCTTGAGGTATCGGGCCAGGACGAGAATAAGGTAGCAGTCATTATCGAGGACAGAGCGGGTATTAATGGCGCGTCGCCTTTGATCGTCTCCTTCCCTGTTCTTTCTACCACCCTCATCCTCTCGTCTGGTGGAACGGTTGGCCTGGCCGTACGCTCCACGTTGTCAACTGCGATGTTGACGCAAAAGTTAGGGCTAGAGATGTGCCTGTTCAAGGCTCTGTTGACCGATGAACAGTATGTCCATATCCTAACAAGGACACCAACAACCAAAAACGACACGATCAACTCGGACCGCCAGCTTGTACCTCAGTTGGACGCGCAGAGTCAGGGACATCCAATCCACGTGGAAATGAACAAGTCCAATACGCAAATCCAATCGCTCACTGCGCACGTCGACATCACAGACCCTGCAGGACAGGCTTCACTTACTAGTGGCTGCGCCGTCACGGTGGAGCAGCTGTCTATGAATACAGCCAAACTACACGTTGATCAATATCAGCATACCATCTCCTTCCCTCTCCCTGTTGACGCAACAAATGCCAAACTTCGCGTAGCACGTAAATCGAAGTACGTCGAGGTGAGTGGCGTACGTACCTTGCATTTACCAGTGACTCACGTCAGAACAGGTTATTGTGCCGATGACACTGACACTTAATGTCAAGGAAGAATCTGATGTCGCGGGGAAATTCAGAACAACCTTTGATGGCGGCGTACCGACACTCTGGAGTGTTCACCGCGTTAACCTAGACCGCTGCCCTTCCTTCAAGCCCTCTAGGAGTCGCAAAGCGTTCGAATGGCTCGAACGGCACATCGAACTCATATTTTCGCAAAGGGAGCGTAGGCTGCGCGCACAGAGCACTATTCCGGGATCTATACCCGACACATTTATGAATTTGAAGGACTCCCTTTACACTTTTTTCATTACCGCTACCGGAACGCAAGGGCCGACGACTCGCACTGAATTTGCCTTGTTGGACCCTGAAGAGAATAGATGCTACGCAACGATTCTCGTTACCGATGTCCGACTTGATATTGGTTCCCACACGGTCGTAGCTGATTCGTGGATCGTGCCGTGGTCGAAAGATGTCCAAGACAAAGTAAAAAGAGAGGTACTTTGTATCAAGACAGACGCCTACGAGTCCGAAGCATGGAGACATTTGCTTCCACTCTTAATCGAGCGATGCCGTACTTGGAAGCACAAACCAGGCTGCGAGTATCTCGTTCACAACTCAATCCCACTCTACCCGGGTGCTGGGTCGGACCCAAAGAAATTGCCGTGGTGCTCCTGTGGGATGGGCATCGGGACGGAGGTACTGAAGGAACGCTATGGCAATGTCCTGGCCAAATGCGCAACGAGGGCAGCAATCGGGCCGTTATTCCCTGTCTCATATATGGAAAAGGTAGGGCTCAACATGGATGACCTGTCTGAGCCCGCCTGCAATAGGTGTATAGCATGTGGGAAAGGGGGCGTTCCATTGTCTGCGTGTGCTAGGTGCAAGAGAGCCAAGTACTGCTCCAAAAATTGTCAAGTGAAAGATTGGAAGACGCACAAGATGAGCTGCGTCTCAGAGTGAGTCATGACAGCACCGATGTCATTGTGTTTTGTACCTGTCTAGTAAATTCCCTCCATAACACTGTCAGCACTCTAGCACGTTTCCTTCCATATTCTTGTCACTCGTACTCCTACCGTTCCGTCGTGACTGAGGATGAAATGTTGCGTGATTGTGCTACACTTCAGGCAGCCATGTCATGTCATATGGGTTCCAATGCCAAACTGGACACGCTTTCGCTGGCGAGTACTACTCCTCTTTCATCCCCTCAGAGACTATCTCCTGCCCATGCGGCGAACATGCCCAAACTTGCGAACACAATCTCACGTCATGCCTGCCTTCGAGTCCAACCATAATATATTACACTCTGCCTCAGAAGACCTCATCATAACAGACATCCTAGGAACAGAAAAAGGCATCGAAGCCCTTTCCGACTTCCTCAAGGAAATGAACACCTTCAAGAAATTGAGGAGAGCTGATCCAAGCCAAGCCAACCTGCAGCCATTTTCAACATCAGAGTAAAGCCACTAGGCTATCTGATACCTATTGCATTCACATCATGCTGTATGGTACATTCTTCAGCTTGTGAAAATTACTCATATATACTCTTCACATGCTAACTCTGAACTGTATGCCTTACTCCACAATTACTGTTCTGTAGTACCTACTTTGCAACTCACTCCACAAACCCTTCGTCAGTAAATTGACCCTCAGCTGGACAGGGCCCCAGGTCCTCCAGGCACTTCCAGCAAGGTACCCAACTGGCTAGACTTGTCCAGGACTGTCCTAGACTAGTGGTACTACCCACACTATTGTACTATTACTGATAGGAGTCCATGACAGAATGTGGCAGAGCTACCACAGGTCTATGATAGGCTGTCACAGTCATCAACAATAGTTGTGATAGACTATGGTTGGTATGGGACAGCAGGCCTCCCAAAGGTGACTAATGAACTCTGACAGCTTCTGTCCAGCTAAAAAATATTGCCCTATTTCAAATAGTAGGAACAAAATGTTTACCATGCATGGGCAAGATCATCAGGAAATGCACAAGTCCCTTATCTGGTCTTAATCTTACTTCTTCTCACTTCTTCTCACTTATTCTGTATACCTGACAAAGTGGAAGAAAAGGCCACACAATTTCTTAAATTACACTTAGTAGTGCACTCTTAGATCAGACTTATTCTCACTTTTTCTGTACACCTGAGAATGTGAGTGAAGCAGAAGAAAAGGCCACCCCATTTCTTAAATTACACTTAGCACTCTTAAATCACACTTATCCACACTTTTTCCACCAATCCAAGTCAGGAAAAGTAAAAAAGCACCTCAATCACATTGGATCATCTACCAAAAGATGGATACAAGGCTCAAAAAAGCAAAAAAAAGTGAAATTAAAAGTGTATGCAAGGTACTGCAAAGTCAGAACAAGGCAGAATAAGGGCAGTAAGAAGGATAGCAAAATTAAAAAGCAGTTAAAAAATTGCTGATATACCTCTCAGAAATGGAAAGGTACACAGATAATGAGGATCAAGAGGGAGTTTGCAAGGGGGGACAGGATTGAGAATGGACTGTGGATGAGGGCAGTAGGGGCCCAAGAACAGATTCATAGCATTGATGATAGTAGGTACATTTCTGAGCATACTCAGATGAGGACATAGCAAAGGCATCTCTGTAATCTATACATCAGTAACAAGCATAGCTCACAATATATATATGTATATAATGACATACCACAACAGCACATGGCAGTCAACATCTGCTGGCATGCTATTGGAAGCTTTGGGTGTGGAGGACTTCTTGAGGAGGGCTTGAGCAGAAGTGATGATGTCAACTGTATCTCATCCTCTCTACTTGCAATAGATATGTTGTAACTTTGCCCCAGTTGCTGACTGAGAACATGTATGGTCCAGAGGTCTCCTTCCTGGTGGCTTTGTTGAGCATCTCCAGGAGCCTGATCTCCAACTTGCTGCCATTTGCTTCCATGTGCTTGATAATTGCCTTGATGTCAATAATGCCATCCCTGACAAAAGAAAAGGCATGCTCAAGCTTCAAGTTCATGTTCAAAAGTTTGTTAGCATTTTATTGTACTGGGGTCATGTCATTTACTGCTGCAGTAGCAAGTGTGATGACACCATCCATCCAATAGCCTTCTAATAACTCCCATGTGCAAAGAGTGGGGATATCCACAGTGTCAGAGTCCTTTGACAAGTGTGCATTTGCAATGAGTTGAAGAATGAAGTGGGAGCAAATATTGTGGGTGTGGTTTGGTTCATCCATGTCATCATGAATGAAAATGTAGTCTTCAGGGAGCTGGGATGCTACCTCCTCATGTGGCTGCTTGTCAATCTTGGAAAACAGGTCAATTACCATCACCAGCACAGTGGAACCAAACCCACTTTGCCACTCTGTGAGGCATTGAGAAGCCTGTGAATTTTGATATGAAAATGCACAAAAAAGTAGGGTAGTGGTAGAGTGGTGCTTATGACAGCAAAAACAGCTTGGGAACCATGGTTCTTGACTGTATACACTACATCAGGATAAATAGCATTGAAGATCTCCTGGAGGTAGCAACCATGGCATCCTCTGGAATAGTCCAGATGTTGGGTTGGCTGCCTGCCCAGAGTGTTGCCATGTCCAAAAATTGGTTTGTCCACCTAGAATCAACAGGAACTGGCAGATCACTGTTTGAGTACTTGCTGCAAGGCTTGGTCTTGTGCAGTCCCTGAGAGACTGGGGAAACCTTGCTGTTGGAGTTGCCTGTCACTTTGAGCTCAACCTTCTTTGACAGGGGGAGCATGCAATGTGTGATGCCAACAGAGGTCTGCCAGTGGTGTCATATTGAGCCAAAATCAGCAGCATCAGATAAGAGAAAATATGAAAATGCACTGTTGATGTGGTATGAACTCCATGTTCCTTCTTCACAGAGAATTTTTCTGCTAGGACCCCATCATCCATGTCAGCACTATTGGCACTGATGACTTCACTGGCTCCAGAGTTGCTTCTCCTATCATCCACAGCATGGGATATCTCAGGTTTGCTGTCAGACATGGCATCAACCTCCTTGGCTTTTCTTTTGCCAACACTGGGGGATACTCAAGGGACTTGCATGAAGGGGGGGCTCAGCCTGGGAATGTGCTCATCATCACTCTCTCCTGCTGCTGTGACCTCAAAGCCCAAGTCAGTATTTTCCATGATGTGATAATGACAGTTACCTTTACTATGGTGCATTGACCCCTTTTGGGAACATTGACCAACTGCTGCCACTGTAGGGAGTCTATGTACACTCCCTAGGGCTGCAAGGTGCTTATAGTGGCCTTTCTCACTCTCAATACTTGCTCTTCACATGACTCTCTACAGTCATGGCACAACCTCAGCTAAAAATAGTGCTAATGTTACACCTTCCCCTTTTGTCATGAGTACCTATTCCCACCAGCAACATCACCACCTTCAACAAGTCTGTCTCCCAGTGTTCACAGCTGTCCATATGATCCCTGATCACTCTCTGTCAGTGGTCCCTGCCTAGCCTTATCTCCTTGGCACCTATATCCTCTCTACTAGCACTGAAAACTGCCTTGCCCTTGGTAATGCTGCCTTCTGCATCCCAGACTGGTTGACAGAATCACTGCCAGCCTCCAGTGTGTGCTTCTGCTTCCCAGGCATGTAGTTATATCACTTCTACTGCACTTACTTTCATCCTCTGGACTCTGTTTGTTTACCTTCATCTATGTCACTGCAGCACATGTGATTTTCCACATGTCAGCCTTTATATTTTCTCTTATTGCTTTTGACATGTGATAGATCTGAAAGTTTCTGACTTCTTACCTTAGAAACCACTGTCTGTACACTACAAAAGTCCAATGTACTTAGAAAAATACACCACCCACCTTTTGGCATCACTTTGTGCGTTTCTGAGAGTCCCCTCAAGTCCAAAGAGCTGATTTCTAGAGTATTTTTGAGTCCTCAGAACATCCCCAGAGTCCCCAGAGTCTTTTGTATCATCTATTTGCCATCCTTGAGTTTTCCTCCACTAGAAAAATCACTGCCACTTCATTAAACCAGTCCCCTGTGTCTATGAAAATTTTCCTGTCACTTACAAGAGTCTACAATTGCCACCCTCTGGGTTCCAAGCATCCCCAAGCTTCAACTGATCCAGAAAAACTCCCTGTTGCCCATTCCAAAGCAGAATTCTGGGTTCTTCATTGCTACACTCCCCTAATCACTAAGAAAAAACCTCCTTCACCTTCTAGTCCTCTTTACTATCTCCTTCTGAGAAGTTCTGACACAGCACCCCTTGGGAGTTGGGATGAGCCTAGGACTTTCCTACAGCTTTCCCCACTTTCCCCTTGCACTGTCACAAGAAGAGTTGCCCACACCACTTGCAGGTATCATCCTCAGAGTCTGAAATAACACTTGTTACCTCAGTGTATGCAGTCTTCTTTGAGATGGTAGACATTAAAATTGTGGATGGAGGCATGTCACAGTGGGAAGTAGGTGAGTTCTTGGATCATCCAGTGGTGGAGTTGCTGTTTGAGTCAACTACATACATCAGCTATCCAGGATCTGACCTGGGTACCAGAGGCCAACTTCTTGCTTGTCCTGAGGTTGGAGGCACAATTGAGAAAAAATAGCATAGATTTGGCAAGCAGAAACATGGTTGGGGGTTAAGTTGACTTACTGAGAAGTTTTCCCATTAGGGACTGCACATGTTGACTTCATACTGATTGGTATGTCCTTTTCCTTGTGCTGGCCACACACCAACTCTGCCTTCACATGTGCAACAATGACCTTCAGAGAGGTCTTTGAAGGAAGGTTGGATGCTGTCAGTAAGCCTGGATTTCTGCATCCTGTCTGGCTGACTGTCAACATTAATCTCCCCTGCAGTCCCGCTTGTGAGATGGCTAGCATCTTCAGCAATTTTACCCTTTCATCCAGGTCAAATTGACTTCACCTTCTTTGATGCCACCTCAGTGGCCTTATGTCCATCTCTATGGCAGCAAGGTGCTTGACACCTTCCATCTCAGCTCTCTTCCATACCTTTTCCTCCTCTTCTGACCATTTGTTATTGGCTTGAATTTGCACCTTTGTCTGTCACTTCACTTTGGCCTCAAGGACAATAGCACCAGGATGGGCTGTCACATTTCCTGTATGTGTACATCATGGAGAGATAGTTGTGGTAGCTGGAGATGACATGAGGAGCTGACTTGGAGGGTAGTGAAGCTTAGAAGAATAGTGCCACCAGGCTTTCACTTTGTACTTCACAGTTTAAATATCTAAGTGAGTGTGTACCCTGGAAGCAAACAAATAACTGACCTACATGCCCTTGTAGCAAGTACATTCTACTATCACCCACTGTACTTAGTGCATTTCTAAATGTCATTTGGATCCTCCAATTCCCATCCACCACAGCAAAGATGCAATCTCCTACAGCTTGCATGTGGCCATCCACATTGTTGCTACTATTTCAAAACTCCAGCAGGTCATATGAAACACATACTTGCTATCCACCCTACTATAACATGTGTACCCTCTCCTCCTTCTCCTGCAGCACATCCTCCCTGTCCTTCTGAAACACTGCCTCCCAATGTCAAGACCAGTTCTCAACAGTCTCCAAGAAGTCTGAGGTCATAGAAAGATGGAGGGTCAAAGTCTGGAGGGTCAGAGTTAGTGTACTACCTAGCACACTAAGACCTGCAGAGTTCCTGAGGTCAGAGTAATCAGAGAGGTGTGAGATTGAAGAGTATCTTATTCAATATTCAAACTGAAGTGCTACAATGTATGTACAAGGGGTTTTATACTACAGGGAATGTTCTGAGGCAATGTCCAGGTAACAAAACTCCAGAGGGCAGTGCAGAATGTTGACAACATTCCTACAGGCTGTACAGGAGTATTGGACAATCTGAAAGTCTGAAGGTTAGACTGAAAACACCAAAACAGTTATACATATAGTGGCAGGAAGAAACTATTCTAAATATGGAATGGAATGGAGTAATGGATCAAAACTATAAATGGAAATGGAGCAGAGTTCCACAATGGACTCCCAAGAGCCTGGACTGAGCCAGAAGCACTTGGACTTAGGCCTGGGGAGTGTACATGTGTCACAGATGTGACAGTATCCCCCTCTTAGGGCTGAGCCCTTGAGGTGTTGGAGTATCAACACATGTGTGTTGGTTTTTGAAGTCCACATTGTTGGAGTCTGAAAAATTTTCATAGCACTAAGACTCAATGGAGTTCTTTCAAGTCTTGACTCCCATCTCTCAATCAAGATGTCCTCACCCTCACCAAATGTCTCCACTACCAAGCCAGCTGTCATGGACTGGTCCACTCTGGCCTCAGAGGAATTAGAAGACAAGCCCAGCAACAGTGTGGCCACCAAACTGGCCAAGTACAATGAGCATCAGAGACAGCAGCAGGCTCAGCTTTGGAAGATCTTAGAGGCAGAGGAAGAGGAGTGGAAGGCCCAGGCTGCAGTGGCCAAACAGGCCTGAAAAGCAAAGGAGGCTGCAGATGCAAAGGCAGTCAAGGTGAAGAGAATCCAAGAACAAGAGGCTGAGAGACAAAGACTTGAAAACAAGACTTGGAAGGCACAGGGGGTGGGGTCATCAGTGAGTGGTCCTTTGATTGTCTGCAGGGTTTTACTAACAAGTCCTGACTGACTTATAGCAGGCTGCAGCTGGGAGCAGCATGGTGGGTGGCAGGCCCAAGGCCTGCTCTGCCTGTGTTAAGGCAGACAAAGAGTGTGTACCCAGCACAGGCCATAGCAAGTTGTGTCTGCAGTGCCAGAAGAACAAAGGGAAGTGTGACCTGACCATCTGAGCAGCAGAGTCTGAGAAATGCATAGCAGTGGTGACATCCCCCTGAGGTGGAGAAAGGAGGAAGCACCAGAAGAGAGTGGCACCATCTGGGGATGCTGGAGATGGTGATGATGAGGCTATGGATGAGATGCCAGAATGTAGAGATTGTGCCAAAGCCTCAGACACTTTGCATGTTGCCTCCACAGCAAGACTCTGTGGCTGAAGTCCTGGACAGGCATCTCAGAGAAATCATGCAGGCAATCAATAAGAACACAGCAGCCATCAAGTCCATGTCAAAGGACTTTAAGGACCTTACTGGAGTCCTTGATGAGTTGTTTGAGGTTCTAAAGGCCACAACCACTGTTCTGATCAACCATGCTGCAAACAAGGATGATGCTTAGGACCAGCAGACTTTCTTTTCCTTTTTCTTTACTTCATTTTTTGCATATCATAGTTGCACTGTAGCTTGTGTCTACCCCCATCTGAATTTCATTTTCTTTTCCCCTCTTAAGTTCTGAGTGATGGGGTTTGTGCTTGGAGAGTCTGAAGACTCAGAGGTGACATATGACAGAGTTTAATGGACCAGGTTTGTCTGGGTAGGCCTTGTGGAAGTCTGAGACTAGGTCAGGGGCATTTTGTAACTCAGTAGCTATGAGCCAGGAAGTTTCTTCATCTGTGCCTTCATGGCCAGCCCACTTGACCAAGTACTGTAACAGACACCATCTTTGGCAATCCAGTTTGGAGTCTAAGATTCTCTCTATCTCAAGCTCTGGTTCTCCATTGACTTCAACAGGTGGAGGTGGAGGTTGGACATGGTTAGGGATAACATTCAGAGTTGCTGGTTCTAGTTGGGAAACATGGAACATGGGGTGTATGGACTTCATAGAGTCAGGCAGTTGAATAGTGAAGGACAGTGGTCCAACATGGGCAATGATAGGGTATGGACTGAGGTTCTTCTCCAAGAGTTTCCTTGAAGGTCTAGTCAACCTGAAATACTTGGCTTTGACATATACTAAATCTCCAATCTGAAAGTCCAGAGCTGGGGCTCTTTTGGCATCAGCTGGACCTTGGTATCTCTTTTGGGCTTCTGCCATTTCTTCCTGGAGGTATGCATGCAGAGATTCTAAGTCCACTGTGTAGTCTCATGCCCAAGAAGATGTTAGATCTCATTCCAGATGAACAGTGATATTCAGGTGATACCCCTTATTGGTGAAGAACAGCAAAACTCCAGTAGTGGCACTCAGAGCATTGTTGTAAGCAAACTCTGTGAGTGGCAGTAACTCAGACCAATTGTCCTGTTGATAGTTACAATACACCCATAGGTACTGTTCCAAGGTTTGGTTAGTGTGCTTGGTTTGGCCATTGCCTTCAGGGTGGTATCCAGAAGTGAAGTGGAGTTTCATATTGAGAGCCTTGCCAAGTGATTGGAAGAAGTGGGAGACAAACTCCATACCTCAGTCAGAGGTTACATGGGAAGGGACTCCATGTTTGGAGAACACATGGAGTAGGAAGAGTGGGGCAAGTTGTGGGGAGGTGGTAGTGTCATTCATAGGGGTGAATATTGCTTGTTTCAAGAGACAGTCTACAACAGCCAATATGGTGGTGTGAGACCCAGAGTTTGGAAGCTGTTCAATGAAGTCCATAGAGATGGAGTTCCAAGGTCTCTCTGGTATCAGTAATTGCTTCAACATGCCATACAGTTTGTGTCTCAGAGTTTTAGCACATGCACAGGCAGTGCAGGATTTGATGTAGTCTTTGACAAAAGTTCAGACACTTGGCCATGTATATTCATGACAGATGAGCTCAAGTGTATGATTTTGTCTGAAGTGGCCTGCAAGAGGATGATCACATTTATGACAGAGTATGCAGAGTCAAAGGTCATCAATATCTGGTATGTAGATACAACCATCCAGATGTAGTAGTCTGGTATTGTCTAGTTTCCAATGAGGATTTGACAAATCAGAGAGGTGGATTTGGCTGGGGGGGTCTGACAGTAAGGTGGACTTTATGTTGACATGGAGTACTGGGCTTTCCAGGTAGGTAGCCCTTAGGGAATTCAACAGTTGTTTGTTGGTGAAGACAGGACAGAGATTCTGAGGGTTAGCTTGAGCATAGTCCCTATCCCCCTCTTTGGGGTAGATGTCCCATTGTCTAGTCAGGGCATTGGGCTTTGCTCTGAGCTTACCAGGGTGGAAGTGGATAATCATATTGAATTGTGAAAGGTACTCAGACCAGCACACTTGATGCCTGGTGTGAACCTTAGAAGTCAAGAAATACTCAAGATTTTTGTGGTCAGTAACAATGTCTATAGGTTGTGCTGGGCCCTTGAGGTAATGATGCCAAGTCTGGAAGGCTTTGTAAATTGCTAGTAGCTCCTTGTTGTATGTATTGTAGTTCAACTCTGGAGCAGTCAAAGTCTGAGAATAAAAAGCCATGGGATGGATTTCATTGTCTGAGCATGTGACAATGTAGAGATGAGTGATGGGGACCCTGGGTATAGGTCAAGGTCTCCTAGTAGAGAGAGGGAGGTGAATTTGTCCCAGGAGGCCTGAGTTGCCTGGTATGGAGTCAAGGAGTAAGGAGAAAAGATGAAAAATGTGCCCAAAATCCAGAAGAAACTCAAGAGAATGTCTGTAGAACATCTGGGGTTGGAGAAATATTATTCCAAGTCTCTTTTGTCTTAATTCCAGCTGTTCTGTCTGAGGTAGCTTGTCTGTTATTATTCTAAGTATGTACCATACACTTCTAAGTGCTCATGCAGGCTTACATAGGCCACAACACATGCAAACACTAAGTAAAAGTGAAACAAAAGTATAGTAGAAGAAAACATAAGCAAAAGAGAATAAAAGAAATATCCTACTAGGGAGGACATTCTCCCTACAACAGACAGAATACCTGCAATGGCATAGTCTGAGGCATCAGTCTCAACCATTATTGGAAGTCTGGGTTGGAAGTGGGTGAGAATAGGAGCAGACAAGAAGGCTTCCTTGAGGTGGTTAAAGGACCAGTGGCACTCCTTGGAGAAACTCCAGGGTGTGTTCTTTCTGGTAAGACATGTCAAAGGCACCACAATATTGGAGTAATTGTAGATGAAGTGATGGTAGAAGTTGGCAAAGCTGAGGAAGGACTAGATATCTTTTACCTTGTGGGGTTCAGGCCAGTCATGAATGGCCTTAACCTTGTCCTCAGACATTGTCAGACCATCAGGAGATAGGAAGAACCTGAGATACTCTACAGACTCACAGTGGAACTCACATTTCTCTGGTTTGGCATACAAGCTGTGTTGCTGGAGTCTGCAAAGTACCTTGTGAACATGTTTCTTATGATTCTCAATACTATTGGAGTAAATTAGGATGTCATCCAGGTAGACAACAACACAAACATCCAAGAGGTCCACAAAAACAGAGTTGATGAAGCATTGAAATGCTGCTGGGGCATTGGTAAGTCCAAATGGCATCATGAGCCATTCATAAGATCCATAATGAGTCCAGAAGGCCATTTTCCACTCATCTCTGTTGGCAATGCATACCAGGTGATAGGCATGGCAGAGATCAATCTTGGTGTAGACTTTGGCATGGCTGGGCAAGTTGAGCAAGTCTGAGATGAGAGGAAGAGGGTAGCAATCCTTCTTCATGATCTTGTTGAGACCCCTGAAGTCAACACACAGGCAAAGAGATCTGTCCTTCTTTTTGACAAAAAGGACCAGGGTGGCATAGGGAGAGGATGTTGGTTGGATAAAGCCAGTAGCAAGGTTCTCATTGATAAAAGTCCAAAGAGCAGCAAGCTCAACCAGGGAGAGGGAGTAGAGGGTTCCCAGTGGTGGAGTAGTTCCTTCCTCCAATTCTATCTTGAGATCAAACTCTTGGTGGGGCACAAGCATGGAAGCCTTCACCTTACTAAACATGTCAGCAAAGTTGTGATAGTCCAAGGGTACTGATGACAAGTTCAGTGTGTCCTGCACAGTGGCAGCCCAGAGTTTGGTATTGCCTTGGGGTTGAACCTGGAGGGAGAACTGGAGTGAGCCATCTAACTTACAAGCACACAGGAAAGCTGCTGCATTGATCAGAGAGATGTTAGGTGCTCAAAGGCCAGGTGGAGAAGAGGTGTCAACCATGGAGGGTGCAACAGAGTTTGGAGAACCATGGAGGGTATCTCTGGAGTCTCTCAGAGATAGGTCTGAGGCAGAGGGCAATGTTGGCACTGGCAAATGAGATGTAAGGCTCTGGAATTTAATACTGCCCAATACCCAATCAATCAACAGATTGTAGCAGGTGAGCCAGTTATGTCTGAGAACAATCTTACACTCAGAATCCAACAGAGTTACATAGAAGGTCATGATGGTGACATCTCTGGAAGGGAAATGGACAGAGAGATTGGCAGCTTTATTGACAGAGGTCATTGTCACACCATCAAACAAATGGAGGATGAGAGGCAGGATGGAATACATGGAAAGATGATGAACATTGGCAAAGATGGAATCTACAAAGCAAGGGGTCAAACCCAAGTCTATTAAAGCTGAAATTTCCAGAGTATCATAAGAGTCAAGAGTCACAGACAGCTTCAAAGAAATTGGACTCAAAAGAGCAGATGCATTGAGGCATGCCTCCACAGGTGCACAGTTGGTATCAATGCAACTCCCAGGCTGTGCAGAGTTCTGAGAGCTGCTCTCTATTTTTTTGCCTCAGCAGAGGCAGTTGGTTTGGGTTCTGACTTGGTTGCCATGGCTGCACAGGCTTTGGCTGTGCATGAGGTAGATCTGGGGCATTCCTTAGCCTTATGTCTGGCATTTCCACAGAACATACAAAGGTTCTGCTTGAAATGTCTCTTTCATTCTGCTGGAGTCAACTTTCCATCTTTCCCAAGCTTGTTAGTGAGAGCAGAGGTTTGTCTGGAGTTTGACTGATTGTTGGAAGTTTTTGGAGTAGAGCTGGATGTGGCTGGAGTACTAGTCATAGAAGACTGGGTTCCATTACTGGATTTCTGCTTATCCCCTTTGTTACTGGGGTTGGACTTATTATTGGTATTAGTTCTGGAGTTTCCTCCAGAGGACTTGGCCTGACATGCAACCTTGTCCTTGTGTTCCCAGTATCATGTGTTGATTTCCTGTGACAATGCATGCAAGCCATTTAGGGTGTTAGGTTTACCAACCCTACTAATATTGTCTTTGATACAGTCTGGAAGTCTGGAGTAGAACAGGTGATGGAGAGCACCATCCCCATAGCCTTGGACCTGAGAGGCCAAATGGTTAAAGTCAACCACATAGTGATTGATGTGATGGTTCTCTTTCATATGGAGGTGGTTGAGTTGATGCTTGGCATCAGCAATGGGGTCATGTGGTCCAAAAGTGGTTTGGAGTTCTGCTATGAAGTCCAGCCAGCTGTTCATCCACAGAGGATGGTTTGCTGGATCTCCAGTGTGAAGAAGGTCCAGCTTGAACCACTCAAGGGCCATGCCCTTCAGGTATGACTGAGTGAACATGACCTTATTTCTATCCTGATGGAATGCCTTAGGACAATCTTGGAAGCACAATTCACACTGGACCAAAAAGGTCTGGAGTTTTTTGGGGTCTGTTCCATCAAAAGTGTCTGGTTCACAGACTTTGGCTCTGGAAGAGGAGGGCTCTCCTGAGCTTCAAGCAGAGCATGAGAGCTGATCAACAGCAGCAGCTAGATTGTGTAGAACTGCCAGTTGGGGCTCCAGCTCATCTGGGGCATCTACAAATGGGTTGTCATCTTCATCTTCATCATCTCCATAGTCATCTGGATTATCATCTCCAGGATCATTGCCTCCTGGGCCATCACCACCAGGTCTGTAACCACCAGGGAAGTCTGGGGTGTGATGGGGTGCTGAAGCAGATCATCTGCTGGATGATCCAGTTCTTTGGGTGGATGTAGGAGTAGGCTCCCCTCTAGCAGAGAAGCTATGGAACTGGTCAACAGAAGGCAGAGCACACCTATTGCTGGCCAATGTGATGTGAGCATTCAATCAGTGAATGTTGGTGATTGCTGCTTGCTCTGTGGCTTCTGCCACCATTGAGTGAGTGCAAAGTCAAGTAGTCATAGTCATTGGTGTGTGGGTGGGTGAACTCATGCAAGTGTGAGTTCAAATATACTGTCAAGACTGGTTCTCAACAGTCTATGAGAAGTCTGAGGTCATAGAAAGACAGAGGGTCAAAGTCCAGAGGGTCAGAGTTAGTGTACTACCTAGCACACTAAGACCTGCAGAGTTCCTGAGGTTGGAGTAATCAGAGAGGTGTGAGATCAAAGAGTATCTTATTCAATATTCAAACTGAAGTGCTACAATGTATGTACAAGGGGTTTTATACTACAGGGAATGTTCTGAGGCAATGTCCAGGTAACAAAACTCCAGAGGGCAGTGCAGAATGTTGACAACATTCCTACAGGCTGTACAGGAGTATTGGACAATCTGAAAGTCTGAAGGTTAGACTGAAAACACCAAAACAGTTAGACATATAGTGGCAGGAAGAAACTATTCTAAATACAGAACAGAATGGAGTAACAGATCAAAACTATAAATGGAAATGGAGTGGAGTTCCACAATGGACTCCCAAGAGCCTGGACTGAGCCAGAAGCACTCAGACTTAGGCCCAGGGAGTGTACACATGTCACAGATGTGACACCCAACTTGAGCCCTACACAACCCATGCCCAGTCCATCTTGTGGAGAACATGATGTACTGGCATATTCTGATGACAATCTAGATCATGGTGAGAATGAAAACACTGTCAATGGTACTCATTTCACTGATTCAGAGGTCATAGATGTTGATGCTAAATTTTATGGACCTGGCAATAAGCTCTATCAAAACTACAACAAGTGCTTGGATGGTAAGCTCTTCTTGGGTACAGATTACAAGAGACTCATGGGAGTACAGTGCCACAGCATGACCTTGTAATGAAGATGGCAAGTTCCTACCACCTGGTGCACCTCTATTACCACCAAGTACCAAGACCAATGATGATTGGAGTCCATACTACAGCCACTTGGCATTCAAGATGGCTGAATTCCTATTCCAGTGCTGCAAAATGTCTGCCTGCCAAATTGTCACTCTTCTTGACCTCTGGGCTGCATCACTACTCAAATATGATGATCAGCCACCTTTCTCTGACCACAAGCAGCTGTACAATACTATTGACAGCACACTGCTTGGAGGTGTGAAATGGGAATGCTTCAAAATCAACTATCTCAGAGAAAAGCCCAGTCAAATTCCACTGTGGATGGACCAGGCCTTCAATGTTTGGTTCAAGCTGCTTGCCCTGCTTGTCATAGCTCCTTAGAGGAATGACTCAATACCCCTGTCATTGAAGAAGCCCCCACTCTGGTAGAAGAGGAAGAACAAACCCTCTTTGCTGAAGACAGCAACTACAGTCCCCAAGATAATGACTTCAACTTCAATGATGATGCTGTTGCCAATATGACTGGCAAACCTTATGGAAGCTCTCACCTTTAGAGAAGGATGAGAAGCCAGCAGCTTCTCCCCATACAAAGGGGGTAATGTTATGATCTGAGCCTTGCTGTGGGACACCATTTTTTTTCTTGTCTGTTTGTAACCATTCATCTTGTCCTATGCTGTTCTTTTGTTTCCTTTGACTCATGCCTTGGCCCAGCCAATGGCTGTATTCCCTCTTAACACATGCTCAACACATGTAGGACTTTGGCCAATGGCCTTTCTTTCTCTAGTTACACAAGGTCACCCTGAGGCCTCTCTTTTGTACTATAAATACCTGACTCTAGTCCTGAGGAACCCTCAGACTAGAGCTGCCCAATATACAGGACAGTTACTCAGAACTATGAACTTGAGCCTCCAAGCTCTCACTCAGAACTACAATAAATCCTTCAGGACAGAAGGTTACAACCATTGTGTTGTAGAATGACTACTTGGGCTCAACCTACATTATAGACTTCAGTCTTAGCATAACAGATGTCAGGGGGAGGAGGAAAGGGTGTCAGTATCCAAACTCCAAAATATTCATTAAAAACACATAAAACAGAATAAGGAGGACTCCAAGGTGTTATATCATCCAAATATAGGCCTAGTATGCCCTACAAGAGTGCCACTGGGGTGTTCAACTGCACCTGCAACTGTGTGACCTCCTTCTCAAGTGGGAGCAGTTGTGGCTGCATGAGTCACATACATACATAAGCAGTCACATGCACACTAACACAGGCAAAGCATACACTTGATTAGTCACCAGGGGGTGTCCCACAGCCTGGGCCTTCCCCACTCTGCAGCTGTGTCATACCTTCCTCCCACTCCGCTTTTTTGATTATGTAAGCAAAAAAGCGGACTCATGGGCTTTATTTCTGTCTCACCACACTGTCTCCTTGCATTGTAACATGCTCCAATGTATCCAAATACATCTGGAGCATTTTTTCCTTTGATTAGACTCACCAGTCTGATACAATCTAGGCCATTGAACAGGTGCAGATATACATAGGGGTAAAAATGTGAAATCTGTTCCCCATGTTGCAGTTCTTGGCATATCATCATGAAAATTTCAGCCCAGGCCCACAGATATGCTCCTACAATCTATCAAAATTACTAATCCACAGAGAAATTCCTTCTTGAGTTATGATCAGGTCTCCCCCTCCCCCTGCAGACTTGTAACCTGCAACCAGGTGTGAATTCCAAGGCCTGGGAGGAGGGGGGTACGTGTTATAAGGTCCATGCAAAACCATTTGGGTGGTTTAGATGCCAGATGAGGTGTTGGTTTGCTTTTTCACCTGTTTCTTGAGAGGGGAACCACATGCCCTCCTCATTAATAACTTCTGTTTTAATTCCTGGGGAGGGTGCCTGCAGCATATATCTATGCATGTACAAAGATTCAAATCCATCCAATCAGTGTAGCATGTGCTAGAAGGCAGCTGATTTTTTGGACCATGGGAAAGTGGCCAAAGATTTTAGGACATCTGCAAACCACTGTTTTTGACCCAGTGGTCACAGCACACCACAGTATGCCACAGTGTGACATGTGACAGCCTCCCATGGCTCAGTGACCCACAGTAACCCAGTGCCACAGTGCCACATCCACACAGTGTCACAGTGGTACAGTCCACCAGTTGATTAGGATTTGATTAGTAAAGTGTAGTGTTATTAGTGTAGTGTTGTGTCCCCTTTTGATTACCAAAAGTGTAGTAAATTTTGCATTTTTGACTACCAAGTAAGTGTAGTGTTTATTAGTGTTTGATTAGTGTAGTGTTGTGTACACATTTGATTACCAAAAGTGTAGTGTAGTTTGCATTTTTGACTATTAACTAAGTGTAGTGTTGATTAGTGTTTGATTAGTGAAGTGTTGTGTACACTTTTGATTACCAAGAGCATAGTGAAGTTCACATTTTTGACTAGTAACTGAGTGTAGTGTTTATTAGTTTTTGATTAGTGAAGTGTTGTTTACACTTTTGATAACCAAAAGTGTAGTGAAGGCCCTATTTTTGACTACCACTGATATGGGCCCAGCAATTGCAGCTGCCTTGAATACCAGCCTGGCTGGGGTGAGTGGTGCATAACTCATTGATGAGTTGTGCAGACTGACCATGCAATAAAAAGGATTCTGCTGCACCCATAGAGACTGAGGGAAGGGGAGGTGATTCCAATGCTGAACCAGAGATGATGGTAAGGTCAACCCAGCTCATTGATATGATGCAATGATTGATTGTGTGGTTTCAATACAGGAGATCACCAGGGAAGATGATGCCAACACCAACAATGAGGTGAGTCTGAATTTGCATGAGTCATCAATGAGTTATGCAGACTGATGGCTCAGAATCAACAAGGTGGAGACAAAACTGGCCTGAAGGAGACAAGTAATCCAAAAGGGAAACAAAGAGCCACTAACAGAGATGAGGAGGGTGCCAGTGGGTCTGAGGAGGAGGGAGCTGATCCCAACACTGAACCAGAGATAATGGTAAGTTCAACCCAACTCAATGATATGATTCAATGATTGATTATATGGTTTCAATACAGGAGATCACCAAATAAGATGTTGTCAACCCCAACAGTGAGGTGAGTCTGCATTTGCACAACTCATCAATGAGTTATGCAGGCTGATGGCTCAGAACCAACAGGGTGGAGAGAAAACTGCTCCCAAGAAGTCAAGTAAAGCCAAGGGCAAGCAAAAGGCCACTGGCAAAGATAAGGAGGGTGACATCAGTGGGTCTAAGAGGAGAGTCACAGAAAAGAAAATGGTGAGTAAAAGATGATTATTGGCAGTGACACACATTCTGATAGACTTTGCTCATTCAGACTCATGCCATTAAAGAGGTCAAAAAGACCTCTATACAAGAGTTTGTAGAGCATATCCAGGGTGTCATCAACAAGGCAACTCTAGGCTATGCCCTTATAACAGTCATGGACAACAATGACTTGGGCACTGGGCCCACTATTCAATGTTGCCAAGTTAATATTCATCCAAATGACCCCACATTCTTGGAAGAATTTTCCAAGGGTGTGAGTGAGCATGGACTCCACAATACATGGCAGGAACATGTCATGGATATTGGCATACACAGAAGAGATATTGACCTGGCCAGTCTAAAGCCAGCAAAGGACATGCCTTATTCCAACAAGGTCAGGTGGCAGGCAAGGGCAAATGAGTCCACTGCCATATTATACAATAAAAACCACCACTTCACATACATGCATGAAAAATCAGCTCATTCTATACCCTACCTGCAATACTTAAAAGCCAAGGAAGAGCTTCACAAAGCAAGCTCTGCCCAAATATATGATGCCTTTAAGGAGGCAATGCAAGTGGCTCAAAAGGTGGTGAGGGATGGAGGCATCTGGCTCATAAGATTTTTTAACCTGGGTGAGTGAACTCAGCATAACTCATTGATGAGTTATGCCAACCCAAGCTGACCAATTCCCATTGCAGATTTCATTGATGGTCATAAAGACAGGGCCCTAATTGAGCCCCACCTGGCAACAAATGCCATCCTGCCTGTCCACCAGGACAGTGAGCAGGATTCACTTCAAATGATCACAAATATCCTGCTGCATAATCAAAACCCTGATGCCAGGGAATGATACATCAAAAATTTCCTTGAAAAAACTTCCAGTGCAGCAACTTCCCAGCTTGGAAAAATTCTCAGAGACTGAGCACTCTTTGATGCCATTTTTGACCTTTTCCAGTATGAACATTTCTGTTCCTGGGACAATACTGGGACTGGCCTCAGTATTTGCAATATTTACAAGTGGCTCCTGACCATTGGGGGGGGGGGGGTAAGTAGAGTATTTAATCATGATAGCAAGCATGGCTGACTAGACACATAGGCTATGATATATATTTCACAATGCTGCAGTCAAATACTGCAGTTCCTTGCCACACCCATAGAATTTGTGGGTGTGGACCCAGAGACCCCAGACAACTGACTGGCTGATGCCTTTCTAACAAAGTTTAATTTGGTGAAGGCTGAATTTGAAAAATCACTTCTACTGTCTGCCTGTCAAGTGCTTGACAAGAGATATTTCAAGGATTGGACAGACATCTATGTCAAGATGGTGGGGTCTTCAGAGAAAGAAGACCAGCTAGCCCCCATAGAATTTTTTGGGTCCATGCAAGAGGATGAGGCCCAAAAGTACTCCAGATACATGTCAAAATACTGGGATGCTATGGTGGCCCATGCTGAAAGGGAGTGGGACTCCACTATTTATGTACCAAGGGATGAGAACATGGATCTCATAAAGAATTCCACACCCATCAAACTCAAGGCTCTACATCATGGACTCATGAGGAAAATTTTGGGGGACAAGTTTGCTGATCAGTTCCCAGTCCCCACCAAAGTCCTTATGTATACTCTGGGTGAGCAGCTGAGGAGCATAGAGCCTGCTATCAGAGAAGTAAATGCTGTCAACATTGAGCTGAGCTTCAATTGATGCCAATCTTTACTAACAGGTTGTTGCATGGATTGAACCACTAGCTGGTTTGGTTTGGACCAAAGGCCACCAATGTGGTGACCATCTAAGGGCTATGGAGCACTTCATGGCCAAAAAGTTACAGAAGGGACTAGCATTCAGGGTGAGTCTATCTGCATAACTCATTGATGAGTTATGCCACAATGCTGACCCATCTACATTACACCCAGGTTTACAGATACTTCTTTTCTATGTGGCAAAGCAAATAGCTGGGGCTCAATAATTATATCCCCCTCACCCAAAACTCCACAAGTGACTTGGATGAGAAGAGATACACTGTTGGGGCTCTGAGGCCAATCCTAGACACTTATGTGAAAGCATGCCATACATGCACACTCAAGCCAGGCATCACAGCTGCAGATGCTCCTGCCAGACTAAGCCTCCCAGACTTGGAACTGCCCAAAATTATCAAAGATGAGCTGGAGCCAGAGCAATTCAGGTTCCTTGAGTTTGTATCACAAGTCCTCCACCACACTTCATTCCCTTGGATAGATAATGCCAAACTCAAGAGGAGTGACACTCTCTTGAAGAAGCTGGTGCCACTCTACAAGAGTTACAGGGCATGCCATACACTCCTTGTGACTGATGTGAGAATATGGCACATTCTGTCCTGGGTATTGCTAAGTGGGGTCCAGAAGAAGGACAAGTCTGGGAGGTGGGAATGGTTTGATGGTATTGCAGAGCAACCTCAAGTCCATGAACAAGTCAGGTTGGATTATGTGGAAGGGCCACTGTGGACAAATGGAGATGGACATTTTGGATCTCCTAGAGATGCCAGAACCCATGTCAGCACATGTGGGTTGCAGTGGGTTCTGGCATCTCTAGGAGATCCAAAATGTCCATCTCCATTTGTCCACAGTGGCCCTTCCACATAATCCAACCTGACTTGTTCATGGACTTGAGGTTGCTCTGCAATACCATCAAACCATTCCCACCTCCCAGACTTGTCCTTCTTCTGGACCCCACTTAGCAATACCCAGGACAGAATGTGCCATATTCTCACATCAGTCACAAGGAGTGTATGGCATGCCCTGTAACTCTTGTAGAGTGGCACCAGCTTCTTCAAGAGAGTGTCACTCCTCTTGAGTTTGGCATTATCTATCCAAGGGAATGAAGTGTGGTGGAGGACTTGTGATACAAACTCAAGGAACCTGAATTGCTCTGGCTCCAGCTCATCTTTGATAATTTTGGGCAGTTCCAAGTCTGGGAGGCTTAGTCTGGCAGGAGCATCTGCAGCTGTGATGCCTGGCTTGAGTGTGCATGTATGGCATGCTTTCACATAAGTGTCTAGGATTGGCCTCAGAGCCCCAACAGTGTATCTCTTCTCATCCAAGTCACTTGTGGAGTTTTGGGTGAGGGGGATATAATTATTGAGCCCCAGCTATTTGCTTTGCCACATAGAAAAGAAGTATCTGTAAACCTGGGTGTAATGTAGATGGGTCAGCATTGTGGCATAACTCATCAATGAGTTATGCAGATAGACTCACCCTGAATGCTAGTCCCTTCTGTAACTTTTTGGCCATGAAGTGCTCCATAGCCCTTAGATGGTCACCACATTGGTGGCCTTTGGTCCAAACCAAACCAGCTAGTGGTTCAATCCATGCAACAACCTGTTAGTAAAGATTGGCATCAATTGAAGCTCAGCTCAATGTTGACAGCATTTACTTCTCTGATAGCAGGCTCTATGCTCCTCAGCTGCTCACCCAGAGTATACATAAGGACTTTGGTGGGGACTGGGAACTGATCAGCAAACTTGTCCCCCAAAATTTTCCTCATGAGTCCATGATGTAGAGCCTTGAGTTTGATGGGTGTGGAATTCTTTATGAGATCCATGTTCTCATCCCTTGGTACATAAATAGTGGAGTCCCACTCCCTTTCAGCATGGGCCACCATAGCATCCCAGTATTTTGACATGTATCTGGAGTACTTTTGGGCCTCATCCTCTTGCATGGACCCAAAAAATTCTATGGGGGCTAGCTGGTCTTCTTTCTCTGAAGACCCCACCATCTTGACATAGATGTCTGTCCAATCCTTGAAATATCTCTTGTCAAGCACTTGACAGGCAGACAGTAGAAGTGATTTTTCAAATTCAGCCTTCACCAAATTAAACTTTGTTAGAAAGGCATCAGCCAGTCAGTTGTCTGGGGTCTCTGGGTCCACACCCACAAATTCTATGGGTGTGGCAAGGAACTGCAGTATTTGACTGCAGCATTGTGAAATATATATCATAGCCTATGTGTCTAGTCAGCCATGCTTGCTATCATGATTAAATACTCTACTTACCCCCCCCCCCCAATGGTCAGGAGCCACTTGTAAATATTGCAAATACTGAGGCCAGTCCCAGTATTGTCCCAGGAACAGAAATGTTCATACTGGAAAAGGTCAAAAATGGCATCAAAGAGTGCTCAGTCTCTGAGAATTTTTCCAAGCTGGGAAGTTGCTGCACTGGAAGTTTTTTCAAGGAAATTTTTGATGTATCATTCCCTGGCATCAGGGTTTTGATTATGCAGCAGGATATTTGTGATCATTTGAAGTGAATCCTGCTCACTGTCCTGGTGGACAGGCAGGATGGCATTTGTTGCCAGGTGGGGCTCAATTAGGGCCCTGTCTTTATGACCATCAATGAAATCTGCAATGGGAATTGGTCAGCTTGGGTTGGCATAACTCATCAATGAGTTATGCTGAGTTCACTCACCCAGGTTAAAAAATCTTATGAGCCAGATGCCTCCATCCCTCACCACCTTTTGAGCCACTTGCATTGCCTCCTTAAAGGCATCATATATTTGGGCAGAGCTTGCTTTGTGAAGCTCTTCCTTGGCTTTTAAGTATTGCAGGTAGGGTATAGAATGAGCTGATTTTTCATGCATGTATGTGAAGTGGTGGTTTTTATTGTATAATATGGCAGTGGACTCATTTGCCCTTGCCTGCCACCTGACCTTGTTGGAATAAGGCATGTCCTTTGCTGGCTTTAGACTGGCCAGGTCAATATCTCTTCTGTGTATGCCAATATCCATGACATGTTCCTGCCATGTATTGTGGAGTCCATGCTCACTCACACCCTTGGAAAATTCTTCCAAGAATGTGGGGTCATTTGGATGAATATTAACTTGGCAACATTGAATAGTGGGCCCAGTGCCCAAGTCATTGTTGTCCATGACTGTTATAAGGGCATAGCCTAGAGTTGCCTTGTTGATGACACCCTGGATATGCTCTACAAACTCTTGTATAGAGGTCTTTTTGACCTCTTTAATGGCATGAGTCTGAATGAGCAAAGTCTATCAGAATGTGTGTCACTGCCAATAATCATCTTTTACTCACCATTTTCTTTTCTGTGACTCTCCTCTTAGACCCACTGATGTCACCCTCCTTATCTTTGCCAGTGGCCTTTTGCTTGCCCTTGGCTTTACTTGACTTCTTGGGAGCAGTTTTCTCTTCACCCTGTTGGTTCTGAGCCATCAGCCTGCATAACTCATTGATGAGTTGTGCAAATGCAGACTCACCTCACTGTTGGGGTTGACAACATCTTATTTGGTGATCTCCTGTATTGAAACCATATAATCAATCATTGAATCATATCATTGAGTTGGGTTGAACTTACCATTATCTCTGGTTCAGTGTTGGGATCAGCTCCCTCCTCCTCAGACCCACTGGCACCCTCCTCATCTCTGTTAGTGGCTCTTTGTTTCCCTTTTGGATTACTTGTCTCCTTCAGGCCAGTTTTGTCTCCACCTTGTTGATTCTGAGCCATCAGTCTGCATAACTCATTGATGACTCATGCAAATTCAGACTCACCTCATTGTTGGTGTTGGCATCATCTTCCCTGGTGATCTCCTGTATTGAAACCACACAATCAATCATTGCATCATATCAATGAGCTGGGTTGACCTTACCATCATCTCTGGTTCAGCATTGGAATCACCTCCCCTTCCCTCAGTCTCTATGGGTGCAACAGAATCCTTTTTATTGCATGGTCAGTCTGCACAACTCATCAATGAGTTATGCACCACTCACCCCAGCCAGGCTGGTATTCAAGGCAGCTGCAATTGCTGGGCCTATATCAGTGACCTGATTGCTCAGCTGCTTATAGTGCTCAACATATATTATGATATATGTACCTGCATGGCATTGCTAGTACCCTAATGGTCCAGCATAGTTTGTCAATGAGTTATGCAGGGAACAAAAAAAAATAATTCCACATACCTGGTTGATCACTGGGGGCAAAAACCAATGTTTAGTAAATAAAACATTGAAAAAGCAGATACTATGTTTCAAAACACAAAGAGAACATGGTAAAAATATTTAATCTTCCTAGACATAGTATCTCTTTCTTTCATGTTCTTTTACTGTTTGTGGCTCAAATATTGGATAATGCCTCCAGTGTGATGGTGTTCTGGTCTAGCATAACTCATCAATGAGTTATGCAGAAGCCCAAAAAAAACACTTGCAGCTGTGTTGTTGTTGCTCTGGGGATTGGTTATTATTTATGTAAGCCATGCTTATGCAAACTACTCACAGCCATTGGTATATATTTGTGATTTGTTTGGATTTGTTTGGTGTTGGCTCAAAGACAATGGTGGTGGTTCAAGTTCAAGAGGAAGAGAATCAACACAGCCACTACCCATGTGATTTATATAAATAATGATGTAATCTTTTCCCACAGTCTCATCAACTTGGAATGGCAAAATCAATGCTATGCAGCACACCTCATTGATGATCTGGGAGATCACATCCTTAATAAAATAAATTCATAGTATGTTCAAGTTTCACTTTGGAAGTCTTGTCTTCTTGTGTTACTTATGATAAGCAACATTTAGTTTTCATCTTACTTGAAAACAACCACATATGAGAGTATTAGGGATCAAGGTGACCCATACAGTGAGCACAATCAGAGGGTATGGACTGATGCTATAAATACCTACTACAACCAGAAGAGAAACTCCCTTATCTGACATACCACCCTTTGCCCTCTATCCTGCTTGTGATCTTGAATCTCATGGCCACTTGCCCATCGTTATGGAACCGTGACAGCAATGCTGCCCATACCATGTGCCATGGGCGGCCACCTAATAATCTGGATTACATGTAGTAAACTGCATATAAAAAGCCGGCAGTCTTGCCTTCACTCCAACACCAGTGCCTAGCCCGTGCTTGAAAAGCGATAGAGCTAGCCCTGCTCCCAGAGACTGACCTTGCGCTTGACTCGTATAGTATATCCAAAGATTCGATCCAAATTATGTCCTACTTTGTGTACTGGCCAGGCCAAATTTTCTTCTACCCGCTCGGCAACACGTCTGCTATCTGCCTCACAGAAGATTTACCTCCGGAGCACAAGGCAGATGTACTGCTCCTTGGATGCGGTGATCCTAGGCACATCTTGTACACCGTACATGCTGATGTATCGACCTCGAGTGGTATGGCGTCAGCATTATCCCTGTGACCTGTCCCTCTGACTACGAGAATAATAGAGCCTCGCAAGCTCGATGTCACTTGCTGCGATGTCGATGCTGCTGTGCTCGGTAGGTGCAGGCAGTCTGAGTCGGCGCCACTTTGCTCACGTTTTTCTTTGATAGCTCGTAACACGTTGCTCTTTACGCTCCTAGCCGATGATGGCGCGGAAGATAGACTTTCCAGCATCTGGAACATATGATGCTGGACGACAGCTCGCTCTCATTGCTCATCGAACAATGTCGCAAACTCATTCCTCTTGCGGAAAGTCTGAATTCGTGGAGACAAGGTCCCTATGCTCACATCGTCACCATGTGCAACTCAGATACCCTTTCCGAGATTGGCCGATTCTGGAAGCTCTGGCTTGGGACCTCCAACTTCAATGCCAACCAAGCTAAGCGTTTCAAGGAGAAATTCCAGGATGGCATGACAAACGTGCGGAAGCACAGCGAGGATATCATAACGACTTCTATGCGTTCAGCGGGGCCTCTTGCTCCCGTAACACTATTCGCTGTTTCTGGACAGTTCAAGCACTTTTGGATGACCGGCGCCACGGATGACGGGTTGCCAGCTGTGAAACCGGTGGACAGACCCAACCCCACCTTCGCTTTCTTCCTGTTTGGAGACGAGTTTGCTGTGCACTATGGTACAGACCCTGTCTCGGGTTTTCACCTTGCGGAAGCTCTAGCATCTTCTGGTCTGGAATTATCTAACAAATCAGCATCGGCAATCCACAAGTTGGTGCAGGCTGCACGCCAGCAGTTTAGCACGTGGTGCAAGGCCGTCGTACCTTGTGTCCAGAACTCAAGTGCATCCTCAGCATCCTTGACGGTGCGGATGTATGCTGGAGAGGCACTTGCGTTCTGTCAGGCACTCCATTACATCAACACTTCCGTGGCGCACACACCAATTTTCGTTGCGCCGTGGAGGCGGGCAGTCGTACAGCTCGACGATACATCATACTCCTCGAACGTTCCATCTCCCGCTCCGACTTCTTTCAACGTAATTGAGACATCTAATCTACTTGATCATCTCGGATTCCTAAACCTTCTCTCTGTTACTATCCCTCTCCTGTCTGACTCTCCTTCGTCGACACTTTACACAGAAGCTTTACTGCCTGCAGGTGATTCACCTGCCCAAGGTATTCTGGATCACGTGTGCGGTGATCTCTCTACCATCTCGCTACTGTTAGGTGTCGTCCCTTCTGCCTATGTTTCCCGTTTCACCACACGCTCCAACACCTCCGAGACCATGATGCTGGCCCTCGCTAAATCTCCCGCACAGCAGTATCATCAACGTCTTGCCCGGAAGCATATCAATTTTGGCCATCCCTCCAATAGTGTACAGGAAATCGACATTTCGTTTACCCCACCCCAACTAGCCGGAGCGCTATTCGACATATATTTGAAGATGTTCTCTGATGAAGACCCCAGAAAGCGGATGGCCGTCATGTTACTTGACGAGTCTCAGGCGCTGCGGAAGATACGGTCTTCTGGGCGCATCCACTATTCGCGCCGTAGCTTCGCTTTGTTGCTCGCACACATCAGGACAAGAGTCCGCTGCGACTGGGACAGAGTCACCGATGATCTAGAGGCATTGGTTCTGCAAGACCGTACGCTTCTCACCGGGTCCAACTTTTACCAAGAAATGGCCTGTCAACTCTACCTTGCAGGTTTCCATCTTTCCTGGTTACAGGAATTTCGCCCTCAAGAAGACCCGTCCATTTTCCGATCGTGGACCGTGATTCCCACAGTCGTCACGGTCGTGCTAGTGGTTCCCCGTCATGTTATCGCGAAGGTCCAAGCTGCCTTGTCAGACTTTGGTACTCCCACGTTGCAATGTGAAATACGAGTCGACTTCAGGGCCAACGCCTTCGCATGTATCTCGGTATCATTCGGCAAGCTTGAGGTATCGGGCCAGGATGAGAATAAAGTGGCAGTCGTTATCGAGGACAGAGCGGGTATTAACAGCACGTCCCCTTTAATCGTCTCCTTTCCTATTCTTTCTACCAGTCTTATTCACACGTCTGGTGGAACGGTTGGCCTGGCCGTACGCTCTACTTTAGCAACTGCGATGTTGACGCGAAAGTTGGGGATAGGAATGTGCCTGTTCAAGGCTCTGTTGACCGATGAACGGTATGTCCATATCCTAACAAGGACACCAACAACCAAAAACGACACGATCAACTCGGACCGCCAGCTTGTACCTCAGTTGAACGCGAAGAGTCAGGGACATCCAATCCATGTGGAAATGAACAAATACGCACATCCAATCGCTCGCCGCACACGTCGACATCACAGACCCTGCAGGACAGGCTTCACTTACCAGTGGCTGCGCCATCACGGTGGAGCAGCTGTCTATGAATACAGCCAAACTACACGTTGATCAATACCAGCATACCGTCTCCTTCCCTCTCCCTGTTGACGCAACAAATGCCAAACTTCGCGTAGCACGAAAATCGAAGTACGTCGAGGTGAGCGGCGTACGTATCTTGCATTTACCAGTGACTCACGTCAGAACAGGTGATTGTGCCAATGACACTGACACTCGATGTCAAGGAAGAATCCAATGTCGCGGGGAAATTTAGAACAACCTTTGATGGCGGCATACCGACACTCTGGAGTATTCACCGCGTTAACCTAGATCGCTGCCCTTCCTTCAAGCCCTCTAGGAGTCCCAAAGCCTTCAAATGGCTTGACCAGCACGTTGGGCTTATGTTTTCGCACAGGGAGCGTAGGTTGCGCGCACAGAGCACTGTTCCGGGATCTATACCCGACACGTTTATGAATTTGAAGGACTCCCTTCACACTTTTTTCATTACCGCCACCGGAATGCAAGGGCCGACGACTCGCACTGAATTTGCCTTGTTGGACCCTGAAGAGAATAGATGCTACGCAACGATTCTCGTTACCGATGACCGACTTGATATTGGCCCCCACACGGTCGTAGCTGACTCGTGGATCATGCCAGGGTCGAATGATACTCAAAACAAGCTGAAGAGAGAGATACTTTTTATCAAGACGGACGCCTACGAGTCCGAAGCATGGAGACATTTGCTTCCACTCTTAATCGAGCGATGCCGTACTTGGAAGCACAAACCAGGCTGCGAGTATCTCGTTCACAACTCTATTCCACTCTACCCAGGTGCCGGGTCGGACCCAAAGAAGCTGCCGTGGTGCTCCTGTGGGATGGGCATCGGGACGGAAGTGTTGAGGGAACGCTATGGCAGCGCCTTGGCCGAATGCGTGACAAGGGCAGCAATCGGACCGTTATTCCCTGTCTCATATATAGAAAAGGTAGGGCTGAACATGGACGACCCGCCTGAGCCCACCTCCAATAGGTGTATGGCATGTGGGAAAGGGGGCGTTTCATTGTCTTCCTGTTCTAGGTGCAAGAGAGCCAAGTACTGCTCCAAAAATTGTCAAGTAAAGGACTGGAAGACGCACAAGATGAGCTGTGTCTCAGAGTGAGTCATGACAGCACCAATGTCATTGTATTTTGTACCTGTCTAGTAAATCCCGGTTCATAACACTGTCAGAATTCCAGCACGTTTCCTTCCATATCCTTGCCACTCGTACTCCTACCGTTCCGTCGTGATTGAGGATGAAACGTAGGGTGCTCGTGCTACACTTCAAACAGCCATGTCACTTCATATGGCCACACCAACTATCAGTTGCGTTTCACGGGGTGAATATTTTGAACATTGGTTGGTGCGGGTTATCAATGGAGAGAAGACACTGCAGATAAGTAGCACGAACCATGTCATGAACATCCTATGATAACAGTCTCGTATCCGTGGTACGCATTGGACTTGCATAATAGAGTTTGCTCATGGGCTTGTAGCTTTCTCACTGGTTTCTGGCCCGAAGGCCGATTATACCAAGTCGGTGCGTCACGCGGTTGCACGTTGCATCTCGAACGTGGTTTTGTACCGACTACCCAAGCGAATTGCATTCGAGGCCGTCACTCGTTCTGCATATGCCGCAGTTTCTTTTGCGTAGTCATCCGCATGCACGTGTAACTTTAGTGCCAGTAGCTGCCACTAACACAATCGCAGGACGAACTCATTGATGGATCCTCTCTTACGCGTCTTTACAGCATGACCCCGACCGTCGGGAGTGTGATGCAGTGAGACAGATGAGTCGCACGGCATCAGTGCTGTATAGCTGTTGGACTGATGATATATGTATGTGGGTCACTCCACATTTCATCCAGTCATGATCAAGAAAAAAAAAAAGGTACCATGACCCCGAGCTCGCCGTTGTGGTACCTCCGTAATAATACAACGAACATTATCAACTACGAACTCACCATCACTACCACCGAGGAATAATAATAAAACCCAAGGGAATCCAAAAAGCCCAGCCTCATGCCGTGCCACAGTATGATTTTTAGTGTTTCCCACCTTTGATCATCTCGACGCCGGTAACACCATCCCTAGCGCTGTCCCACTCTAGATCCATGGCATCAGATTCCTTTGTCGCGATCTCGGGGCTTGCAGGTGATGACGATATAGGTGCGTCTCCGCAGCCACAATCGTATGTCTCGTCGAGCTTTGCACAATCAAACACCGATTTACCGAGTCTGATATTTACTTCGTTATGCACGGAGCAAAGCCTGAAGCATAGAACATGGACAGGTGTGTAAGGGAAAGACGATCAATGACTCGGTGCAACCGGGTGGTCACCGAGAAGTAATCACTCACCACAAACTGGCAGAACGCCGACTCGAGGTCTGCGCCACGTCATATAAAACATAAGAATAAGCAACGTATGACAATCATGTTATGCGCATACGAACCTGGGGCGGAAATTCCTTCAGCAACTCCTGAAATTCAGAAGCGCACTCTCCACAAGGGTACAGTCGCGAGGTGAGATACATAAAGGAACTGAGGGCCTCCCGTTCGTCGGATGTTGGATGCTAGTTGGAACAAAATACGACATTTGCAGGTAATTAATAGTATGAAAACCGATACATACCTCCGGAAATCGCAGTGTCATCATATGTCTGAGAACACATCGAGTTATGGAACGAACTATCGAAGACAGAAAGCTACTCACAGAAGCTTCCACGTTGCGCGGCCCAGCTCAGCCCTAAGAACAAATGAAAATACGTGTATTGAGCAGAGTGGGGCAGCATACTTTGCAGTCTCGTTCCCCAGCTTGGACATAATGACACCTCCCTCTGTCCCTCCCACCGTGCCAGAGTGTTCAGATCCATAGGCCTTTGAGGGATTAGGATTCGTCACTGTTAAATCCTTTTCGACACCTCCTTCGCCCCAAAGCTCCCCAGTCCAGGGGTCGATATATGCGCGCGTTTCTGGATGAAGAGATGCGAGTGTTGCGAGGATTAACTGTTGGTATCGAGAAGGCGACACGAATTCCAAGGAGCAGAGCATCCGCGTTTTAGCTCGAGGCATTGGAGTGAAGAAAGAAAGTGGGAACATCGAGAGACACGCACAATGGAAGCAATAATTAAACAGAACAGCTTTGCAAACCGAGACAGCATCGCCCGTAGTCGTATGACCTCCACTTTGAGCTGTCCAATCCAGATGTCTGCAGCGCAATTAGAGTAGTGCCTGCAGCTGAGACGTCAATCGCCTCCAGTATATCCGACGGCTTAGCTCACTCGACGCAATGTGAATTCTCGACGCTGATGTTCGACTGCGCCTGCGATGCGCCTTGAAATTGCCAGACTGCGATAATGACAGCTCAGGGCAACAGTCGGAACAGCATGGCAGAGACATCGACCTTCCTAATGCGGCAGGTCTCCATCTGTCTTCAACATTTGCACCCGCAGATCTTCTGCTACAATGGTCACATGTAGGGAAGCTCAAATAACTAGTTTCGGTTGGTAGCACAGGGCAGATTTATATTACAGGATTGGTCACACCAACTAACTTAATAGTTATCAAGTTTGGGTCAAGCACACATTCATTATTGAGGTAACATGTCCGTGCAATTATTGAAGACAACCAATACCACATATAGTTACGAATAGCAGCAGCACAAAATAACCATGCATAAAAACTCGCTCACCACAACCTTGCAACCATCTCCAACAATGGGGCAGCCGTCGCTGAGAGAGTAAGCATCCACTCCTCATCCAATCCAACCTTCTTCGTCAGGTCTTTCGCTACGCTGAGCACATGTCTATCCTGCGCAAATGCCAGATAAGCTATCACCACCGCCATGATATCAGCTTTTCTTCCCCTCGGAGCGACGACCACCAGTCTCGTGGTCGAAAACCACCTCGGAAGAACTGGGATTTCATGTTCCTTGAGAGGCATCGCGAGTGCTATCCAATCGCGTGCCGCGAGGAGTTGGCGAGGGGAGAGAAGCATATACTTTTCAGTGGCTTGAGGGAGGGCGGGAACGGCAACATGAAGCTTGCGCAACTCGCGACCGGACCAAGTCAGTTCTTCGGACCAACCACCGGCACTCGGGTACCCGCCAGCTACGCCTACGACTGAGCTTGATCTCGGGGGAACCGCTGTAATTTGTAGGATGTGGGTAAAATGGTGGTTCGCGAAGGTGCGCAGGGCGGCGGCTTCGTTGGCGTCGTCTGCATACGCGACATACAAATCGTCTTCCACCAGATCCAGATGGCTCTTTTCGCTGGAGGACTGGCGCGGGACGAAAGGACGAGTTGGACAGATCTCTACCAGAGAAGAAGAGGTAGTTTTGAAGTGAGATTCCGTATCCTCGTCTGAATCCACCAACTCAAAATCGTAGTCTTCTTCGTCAGACAACCACCCCGAGCTGACGGAGTTCGGAGTTGGCGGTAACACAGGAGTGTACTTGGTAACAAATTTCCGGTAAGCATACAGCGGACGCTCCTGGAGAGTGGTCCGAACGGTTAATGTGACCTTGCGGCGCTCCCGCAGGGACAGACCATGTTTGGAGCGGGATAATGTGGTCAACTCGCCAGGGGTTGACGACACGACGGGACACATCCTAAGTCGTAAGTAGAAAGGCTTTAATTTACGGCGTTACCGAGCGGTGCCCTAACGTCGTCCGTCAAGGAGAAGCAAGCAGTCGGGTCTGAGAGTGAAGTGAAACTAGAACAAGTAGACCCAAGTACGTCGAGTCGCAGACCCGACGAAAAAAAGAACAGAAGGAATGAAGGCAGTGATGAAAGGCAAGGGCGTAGACACTGACCTCTATATGTACTGACAGAGGGAACGGGTCCACCTTCTTGCCACGAAATGGAACATGGTGGAAAGCTATCGCAACGGCATTCAGCGGTGCTCCAAACCGTGGCCGTCTCTACGTCAGCCTGTTACCAAAGGCACTGACGGAGCCTGAGGAGTGAGTGGTATGTAGTGGGGAAAGGTGGACAACAATGGTGCTCGTGGAGCCGAGGCGCAGCTGCTTTGTCTTAAGAGTGTGCCAGTCCATCAATATCAATGAGTTATTGTCGCCAAAAGGCTCACCGTGACACTGTCCAGGGCATGTCACAACGCGGCGAGCAGAATTTAAACTGGGAGTAAATGTAGCGGGAAATGTGAATAGGAAATCTTAAGTTTAATCCGACATCTGTGTGTTGACACGATTTGAAGTATTTGCGGTGGAAAGAATGTTGGTGACAACTTGATAAGTTGGCGGTGGTATTGCTTGCGTGTGAATGCTGTCCCAAATAGGAAGTATCAGCGTCGAAAGTATGGGTCGTCGAAACTTCATATACTGACGAACAATAGAAAACAGGGCCAAAATTCAAAGTATAAATTCATTTACAAAAATGTAGTACTCAATTTCATGCACTATGTGGATTTCAAAGCTATTACATGAAGTTAAGTACTACATTTTGTAAATGAATTTATACTTCAAATTTAGGCTCTGTTTTCTATTGTTCGTCAGTATACGAAGTTTCGACGACCGTACTTTCGACGCTGATACTTCCCATTTGGGACAGCATTCACACGCAAGCAATACCACCGCCAACTTATCAAATTGTCACCAACATTCTTTCCACCGCAAATACTTCAAATTGTGTCAACACACAGATGTCGGATTAAACTTAAGATTTCCTATTCACATTTCCCACTACATTTACTCCCAGTTTAAATTCTGCTCGCCGCGTTGTGTGTGTGCGTCAATCTGAATCGTAGACCTGCATGGCACCGTCGTCCTACTCACCTCGACTGCGATGTGATAGCACAAAGTGCACTGCCACTGTCCGTAACGCTCTCCTCGCCACTTACACTATCACTGATGGTCAGACTGCAGTTCGAAACATGAGTGAGCCATCAAGCTAATGCACTAACAGGCAACAGGTGCCTACTTGCCTCTCCAAAGACATGCGCATGACGACGACAGCGTATCTTCTCTTACTCTCTCAGGCCGGCGAGTAGGGAACGGATACGCTATTAAGACACCTCACGGCGGCACACTCACAGTCTGCTCTTCTTCCCCTTTCGCCGACGAACCTGCCAGTACCTACACCTATTCTTACGCCTACGGTCCAACGGGTCTTGCCGGCCTCTTCAGGAACCGCTACGCTGCAGGTTGTGCGATATTTGCATCAATAGGAGGCCTCTCGTTCGGATACGACCAGGGCGTGATAGCGAATGTACTCGTTATGAAAGACTTTGCGTCCAGGTGGCCTGTTGGACCATGGGAGAAGGGAACCATGAGTGAGTGCACGTGCTCCCGATGGAGACATCTCATCTTTCATCTTGTGTGTGAACGAATGCGTTGACACGGTGTATGGCGTTATCTTTCTTCTTAGCTGCTGTGCTCGAGCTTGGTGCACTCTTCGGAGCACTTCTGGCGGGCGTGTTGGCGGATAAATACTCGAGAAGACGTTCCATATTTCTTGCTTCCCGTATGTGCCACCTCACCACCTTGTCCGTAAGACAAGAACAATAATCCATGTGGAACACCCCCTAGTGGTCTTCTGCATAGGGTCTGGTTTTCAGGCAGGTGCACAGTCGCTCAATCAGCTCATCCTTGGCCGTGCCGTCGGTGGCTTAGGTGTGGGCGCGCTAAGGTGAGCCATGGGATGCCTTTCCCTTTCATAACCATATCGAGCGACATACTTATCCCCGACTCCAACACCTCATCACCCGTGACGCTAGCATGTTGTCACCGCTCTACATGGCTGAAATAAGTTCTCCCGAGCTCCGCGGTTCTCTTATGGCTCTCGAGCAGCTCGCTATTGTGTTTGGAGTCGTATTCGGCTTTTGGTCCGGTTTTCTTACACGAAATGGTATGTGTCTTGGATTCCTACTTCTTCCTCTTCGCCGGACACTTACCACTGATCTGGAATTCGTGTGTAACTCCGCATATACGTTATGCAGCGCCAGGTTCGGCATCCTGGCGCATTCCCCTCGCATTGCAGTTCCTGCCCGGCATTTCCCTTTGCTTAGGGTGCTTCCTTCTCCCACCTTCTCCGCGCTTCTTAGTCCTCAAGGGAAGGTTGGAAGATGCTATGCAGTCACTTTCTAGACTTAGACTACGTACGGCCGCCGAGGCGCCGCATGATCCGTTACTCCAGGTGAACACTCTGATCTATTTCCCTGACGACTCGGACACTGAAGCTTGGCCGCGGACTTACCATACGTAGCTTGAGTTCTTAGAGATGCAGGTGGACGTTGCCCTTGAAACGCAGAATTCGGGCACGAACGAAAAAGAAGGGTTGATGAATAGCTGGGGAAAGCTTTTCCATCGAGAGTACGTTGATCGGACATTCATAGGGATCATGATCATGTTCTTCCAGCGTACGTCATCCACATGCCTGGACGGTTTTCTGGGCTCTATCACGACCTCTCTTCAACAGAATGGAGTGGGATCAATGCCCTGCTATACTACGGCCCAATGCTTGTCACGAGTATCGGCGTCGAAGGTGATATGGTGACGTTGCTCGTGTCAGGCGGTATCGGGATCGTGCAATTCTTGGCTGTGATACCTGCAATTCTTTACCTGGATAAATTGGGTGAGGTTTCTTTTTTCCTTGTCTTCTTTGCTTTGGGGACATTGAGGGCTGATGTAAACGAATGTCCGCCACTCATCCGCCGTGCAACGTCTCTTACCATCTGATACCCATCTTTTCCTGGTGGTAACGGATGAGTGTAGGCCGTAAGCCGTTGTTGAGAGGTGCGTATTTTCCACCACCTTTCTTCCCTTGGGGTGATCGTACGTATCGTTGAACTTGTCACGTCACTCTCATCAGGTGGCAGCGCACTAATGGCCGTGTCGCATATCGTTATCGCCATACTCGTCCGTATTTCGTGCAATTTGCTTCTTGCTTAGTTATTAACGGAATGTGGTGTGATCCGTGGCGTAGATCCATCATTACGGAGGGAACTGGACTACGCATTCGTCCGCAGCGTGGCTGGCTGTTATGTACGTCGTCGGCCTTTTTCGCATATCCCGTCGCCGCTAACACCAAGCCACTGATCTTCACCTCCTAGATGTATATATACCTTCACGGCAGCGTACGGAGTGAGCTTCGGCCCCATCGGTTGGGTATTACCGAGCGAGGTATTCCCCCTGTCTATGAGGAGCAAGGGCGTGTCACTGGCGACGGCTTCGAACTGGATTAATAATTGTAAGTATTTTCATGATGGACTGTATCTTGTATCCGAACATTGATGATGTTCTCCATATTTTTGATACCGACGCTGACTTCCGTTGTCTCGAACATACGTAATTGGTGCCTTACGGCAGTTCTGATCGGACTTGTCACTCCGCCTCTGATTCAGTCATCTGCCAGGTACGTTATCCGTGTCTTTCTTTTTCCCGCTCTTTTTTTTGTACCCTCGAGCTAATATATTCCGTACTTGTGGCGTGACTGACCTTCGATTGTCCCAACCCCACGAAACACTTGACGACAGAGGAACGTTCTTTCTCTTTGGAACGGCATGTTTCGCAGCGTACTTTTGGAGCACGTACCTCGTCCCTGAAACCGCAGGTGTATCGCTCGAGGAGATGGATGCTGTGTTTGGAACGACAGCGGGGAAAGAAGATGGAAGGGTCAAGGCAGAGGTGAGTGACTTCCTTTTTTTTTTTCTCTGGTCTGGGCCCTGGCACGATGGGTAAACTTTGGAGCATTCGCGAGAGAATACCAAGGGTCGCGCAGACCAAACGTCTTCGGCAGAGAAACTTGAAGTGACTGATGGCGATCACGCTTCTTAGCTTGAGCAGGACTTCGGCATACACGATCTCATCAGGGGTCTCGTCGGCCGATCCCACTAAGATTCTGGCATTAACTATCCTTGTCGTAACCGAGCTCGGCAACGATTACACTCGATGATAGTCGCAGATCCACCTGACCTTTCGCAAGGGCCCGCCGCTAGTGTTTATGGAGAAAGTTTGATTCGCTTTGACTAAGTACATATCGCGTCAACGTGGCACTGGGCTAGGATGAATAGGTGCTAAATCACGGGAGGCATATACACACTAATATATACTCGCTGCTAGCCATACATATTATCTCCTGACTAATTGACAAGTAGCTGCAAGACAATCATGCCAAATCATGAGAAGTGACTGGCATCGTTGCATGCCATTCCCATGACTATGATTTTAGGGTATCTGGCAAAAGCGGACTAATGAAATGTACCGTAGGAAGAGAAATTAGGTAGTACAACATAATACTGGCACCGTACATTTTCCTAAGCAGGCGACCAAGAAGAGGGAGCGGGGGAAGACAAGGAAGCAGAAGAGAACGACTGCCCACGATGTCAATTAAATAAATAATAGAAAGAAACGAGCGACAGGAACCCATGACGGGTATATTATACGAAAGGATTTTGACGATGGCCTAGGACTTCCAGAGTAACAGACGCAAACCACAACTACACCGTAGACTTTACTCTCTTCCGCCCCGTTAATGTGGAGTATGCGCTCGCCATCTTGCGGAGGGCTCTACCAGGCGTTTTTGGCGTACTAGGCATGTGCAGATAATGATAATCCATGCCGTCAGACATACCAGGTGGGGGGGGAGGCGTTGAAGAGGGGAATGTATAGTAACCAGAAGAAGGGAACGTAGGGATGGGAATAGGAATCGTGTGCATGTTTGTCGTACTCATGTTCGTGTTGGTCGCACTTGCGATGGCGTTCGCCACGTGAGGAGGCAGAGGCACTGGGTTGGATATTTCCGGTCGCTGCTTCTTAGACTTCTTACCTCCTGGGCCTTGAGATTGCGACCTAGAAGACGCAGAAGACGAAGGAGAATGCGATGGGGACGACGGCGGGGACTGAGTCTGCGACTGGGGATGAAATTTCCTCCGGTTCGCATCCCGCGAAGCCGACATGGTGCGCGCTCGTCTGTCCTTCTTCTCTCGATCACGCGGAACTGGAAAGTAGTGGACTGACTCGTTCGGGTTTGAGTACAGCATCCTCGCTTCCGAGGCCGCAAGAACGTCGGGACGGTCCTTTTGGCTCGTTATCAGCCCGTTGGCCGTCGGCGATAGTGGTAGTAGCAACGGGGATGGCGCGGATGACGTTAATACAAAGTCAATATGGTGTGCTTCATATACGGAAGGAGCAAGTTTAAGGGGCTGTTAATAAAATATCCAGGTCAGCTGAAATCCGCGGGAGAAGGGGAAAGGGGTAAGAGGGAGAAGGATATTGAAATCACAGAATCACATTCTTAGGAATAGAAGCATCTGAACAACCCAAAAGAGTGTGACCGAGAAACTCACCGTTTTTTTCTCATGAAGAAGCTGTAACTGGACAGCATTCGCACCCCTTTTCTTTGGCACCACATCCAGGCCTGCCATTTCCTCACTGTCCGCCGAAGAGAGCGAGGACGACAACGGCATTGCAGGTGCCGATGGTACGGTAGTTTGTACTGGTAGCGAACGTGTTGCTGACTTTGGTTGTGGTGACGGAAGAGGGGGAGATGGAGGGACACAAACCTCCCAACTTCCCCTCTTCCCGCTCTTCTCAATCTCGTTCACCCGTCTTTCCTCGACGTTGACACCCATATCCACGAAGTCAACGTCCAATTCTACAGTTTCTTGCTGGACTCGCTCATCCTGCACAGCAGCAGCCCAACAGATGTCTGAAAAGCAATCCGTCGGCGAACGAAGAAGTTGCTCGTCCAAGGCGTCGAGGCAACTGGAGTCGAACCCAGCATCGCGCAATGCACTGTCAATTGCAATGAAGGATGGGGAGATTGGTGACTGGGGTGGTGAGGAGCTTCCTGAGTGATCCGCAAGATGTTGTGCTGTGTCTTGGTATTCAGGCATAATGAACGGCTGGTCAGTTGGTAGATCAGGGCCCCCACTCTTCCAAATGCCCTCCAGCGGAGAAGGTCGTGAGCGTAGATGGGGCCGAAATTGGTTGCCCACGACGCAGAGTGCGTTAAGCTATCATGATTCCGTCAGTATGTGGCGGCTCCGAGAAGAGCGAGAGACGGAAGTACCGGAGAGTCGAGAACAAGGTCGTCGATGCCGGGAATAGACTTTGGCATGAAGGAATATGTACGTGCGTACTTATCGCGAGGAGTACATCTATCAACGGAGAAGTTGGTCTCGGCCAAGTTCATAGCTCCTACAGCTTGAACGTTATAAGGAGGGAGGGGGGGTAGTGGGAAAGGGTTGACCGCGATGCAGTACGGACGAATTTAATATACGCACAGAAGACCCGAATTGACGGGCGTCCGATCTGAGACGGGGGTCCCCAGGCCTGGTGGTGTGGGAGCATTGGCCGTAAAGTTGCCGGCACGATAAGGGCCAGCCTGTGTCACCGTAATAACCGCCGAGTCTCCCGAAGCTGCAAACGTGCCCGGTAAGCTGACAGGCTTAGTGCATGACCACCAATCAGAGACTACTTATCTGGCCCTTTACTAATTGCAATGCGAACGTTGAAGGAACATAATTTCACTAGTCCGTATGTCAGATTGAAAAGCAAGCCTCGTGCCTTGCGTCGACCCTGAAACAATTAAATACACTCCAGGAAGTACTTGAAGAGGAGTATAACATTCCTGCGTTAAGATGCCCTTGAAGAGCTCTACCACCGACATCGTGGCCAGTTCCAAGTCGCTGCAACCTATCTGTGACGGCGATCTGCGATTCGGGGTAGCAAACTCCATCCCTATCCCTCTCTTGTTATAGTCCAACATTATTTCGAGTCCGCCACTTAATAAACGTCCAATATAACTGAACGTCACTAAAATTACGAATCTACTTTATTAAAGTGGCGCTCACCCTCTCACCCGCTATCATGCTATCTGAAGCCAATCAGCACTAGTTTAGCACCATCCTAGGTTCATCCGTTTCAAGTTCTTCCACAAAGCTCTGCGGGGGAAACATGATTTTCCCCTCCTACATAACAATACGGATGCGAGCCACTCACGAAATTTTGCATTCTACGGCTGTTACCCTGAACCGTTAACAAAGCGGTTCAGCCGGTTGTTAACTGTCGTTTAAGGTGTCGCCCGCCCGTCGGAACTCGCGACTACGCGTTGTCTCGATCCGTCGGTCGGTACATGCCCCGACACTGTCTCTTATCGTGTCTCTTCTTTCTGATCTTTCGTAGCAACTCACTCTGTTCTTGAACCCACCAGGACCAACATTCTGGCCCATCAGTTCATACAGGGGCGTAAGGAACTTACTATAACAAGCTCGCGCATTGGACCCGAATAGTTACCACGACGAAAAGAAGAATGTATTCCGATTGGGGTACGGAGAAGCCAGACTCGAAACGAGGTCAGGGTCCTACTGAAATCGAGCTATGTACACTCATAAGTGGTTAAGTTAGCACAGGCTTCCACCTACATTGGAGCAAGGTATAGGCCACGACGAAAAAAAAAAAAAGAGACGATGTTCCATCGAGGGCCATCACACTGGATCAGTACGTAAACTGGGATATGGATGGTATAGCATGTATGAGGTATGCAGAAATCCCGACATGTACAGCATAATGTTAAAAATGCACTGCAGCCGTACTACATAGTAACCTCATCTCTCGGATTCCCGGAGATGCTTCTCGACGTCAAGGAGCGGCAGGACCGAGGTCCAATAACGTCAGTTGCATAACAGGGTCAGTAGCGCAGGGCGAAGACCTCTCGCGCCCACATGCCCCTACAAGTCTACACAGCATCCGTTTGGGCGCCAAACCCGCCGCGGATAGGCTGTGTCGTTCCGTATGTAATCGTATGGCAACCAGGTCGCCGCCGCAAAACTGCGTGATAGAGTAATGGAGTGACAGTCACATCAAACGGACTTAAGGCCCGAGGGCACACAAGGTATGCCTCGTTCCAGTTAACACCATTCAGTTACCATGGCCTACAGCATCGCGCAGCTGAATTGAGTTTGCATACATGTGGCTTATCAATGGTTGTTCTGGAACATTGAAAAGTTGAATTTTGGCATGCATCCATGATGTCGCATACCTGACCCGCTGCTTGCCTGACGCTCGTGACCAGTTAATCTTCGATTATGATCAGGTAAGTACGCGCTGAAAGTTAGAGACAGGCATCCTTGAGAAGTAAGCTGGCTGCTTATCGGAGTCACTTCTGTGAACGCTGAAAAAATTTCTGTTGCACACGTTACGGTTGGCTTGCTGTTGTCGGGCTCATGTCCCGCGGTGCCGCAAGATTTAAAAGGTACAAAATATACGGGTCAATCAATGATTCTTCTCAGTAGGTTTTACCACAAGTCTGCTCCCCATGACACCCATCAGTAGCTCCCGCAACTTGAGACGTCCCCCAAATCACCGTGTGCCTGCGCCTTTAGCGAACAGTGTCAAAATCCCTTCCCTCATCGGTGGCGGCCTCCTGTGCTGTACGTTATGCTCAATGTTACCTTCAGTGGGGCACGACTTCGACGAGTGTCACTGTTTAACGGCAGTAAATTTCAGGCCCTATATTCTTCGTGGAAAAGGTTACAAAGAATCATTGGGTATATGATCATATCTGCCGTATGCTAGTCCCTTATGCTAATTTCCGCGGTACTATTTGGCCCTAGGATATCTTTCTGCACAAAATAATCCACCCTTTCAAACCAGATCAGTGCTGCGAAGTGTTCCAGCATGGGAATCATGGAATGTCATCAAAACACGAGTAGATCCTAATACTGTTCTGACACTGGTTGGATGGTCAACGGCATTGCACGTCTGAATCGGGATATACACTGTTCTACTGGCATAACATCAACGTTCCTTCTTCCAGTCGTCGCCTACTTGACCGAATGACACTCTACAGACTACCACACGCCAGCGTCCAGTAGGACAACTTCGAAATTATCACACAGTGATGCATGTCACATCAATATATTTGTGGATGGTCAAAGCGTCGAGGGGCCCCAGTTAAAGCTGAGGCCCATGATACCCTCGTTGGAAGTGACCGCTGAATATTAAATCCCCATTTGTAGACGTGCCAGCCAGTTGTCGGCGGTGATTATGCTTCTAGAGGTAAAAGGTGAGGCCGCCGCCGATCCAGCGCACCGTTCAAGTCTGCCGCAGGGCGAAACGGGGCCCTGTCAGGCATCCTGAGCATATTAATCGATCGTACGCCATTGTCAAGAACGTTCGTAAATGCGCTCCCTAGCACGAAGGTGAGGTGAAGATTGTCACACCATCGAATTTCGCTTGCCACTGCACGAAACGCCTGCTTGATTTTGCAGTAGGAAGAAACTGGCTTATCTCGAATGTTGTCGAGTTATTGCACATCCTTGCGTCCCGCAAGCTGATATGATCACGCCCCTCTAGTTATTTAGCAAGTATGATCGATGAACTTTTAGCCCCGAAAAGAGGAAAGAGACGCATAGATCGAAATAATGTGGCGTTGCATCGTAGCAGTTGCGATTGCTTGTCGTGAGGTGCAATCGTATCGTAGATAAGAGATATGAAACTACCTTGTATTGCTCCGCACTCAGACCGGAAACTGGGGATCTGTGCAGAAGACCCAATGGCGGAGATGGATGTGGGATGATGAGACAAGTGGAGCACTCCTGACCCCCAAGCCTTCAAGGGAACAACCAGGCAATTCAGACGGACAATAGAGCTCCCCCGCATGCATGAATGTGCGAAAGTGACGAGTCAACTAACCTATTCAACACCACAACTCTGATGTCTATTGGTTCCCAGGGACACGCACTACAGACGATACCGGGATAAACCACATGCGTCGCAGGAATGCTAATAACATACCCTGTCTTTCCGAACTTCTGCTTGGTCTGAAACTCGAAGGGTTTCATCGTAGGAGTGACAGTGAACTGACCATCCGACACAACGTCAGCACCACGGTAAGAGTACTTGGAAGCCATATGGACATTCTTGTGAGCCGTATTCTCCGACTGAACTATAATAAGTAGTCGAATAAACGGGGACCATAGACATCAGGTCAGAGACTGGAGTACCATAACCAGAAAAGTTGGCAGGGCTGTTACAAGCGGCTTTCTTTGGATTATTCAATGAGCTGCTAGGAAGTCAGCGCAGGAATATGAGTATTTCATTTGATCCTCCAGGGGGGTTATGAATGCTGCTCAATTGACTCGAGTACGTGCGAATAGTATGGAAACTGGAGATGAATGGTAGACAACGAAAGAATCAGAACAGATGGGATGGGATAGATTTAGCTGAAATGGAATGGGTTGATTCAGCTGACTACGCTACAAAAGGTAGCTCAGGTATAACGAGCACGGGTCCCTCTTACATAATCGCGGGCTCACTGTTGAGACAAACTCTCAATGAACTGATTAGTTATGTGACAGGGTGTCTCTGCACACTCGGCCAAAGTAACTCTCCAGATGGTGGTTCTAAACTAAAAGACAATTGGCAAATAACCCCATGAAATAGCGGTGTAGATGTCAGCGATTACGTGGGTGATATGGACTCGATAGTGGAAAAGGCCAGGTATGCTCGTAAGGTATGAACCTCGGTAAGTAATAGAGGGGTGAAGTATCACTTCATATACCGTTTGGGTAGGCAATTCCAGGCTTCTGCGATGTGTAGCTATAACAGATGCCGTTGTGGGCATGAACATGCAATCCCGTCATCCTGTTGATTATCACACAGCATTATCTATTCCTTCAGGACTTGCAGCTGAACATATTCGTAGTAGTCTCCTCTCAATGCGAGAAGCTCATCATGGGTGCCAGCTTCGCTAACACGGCCATCCTTGATGAAGTAACTATTCAGGAATAAGTCAATATGTCCCGTAACAAGAGAAACCTAGAAGAAACACGTACATGCAATCTGCATTCTGGATAGTGGACAGACGGTGAGCGATGGCAATCGTCGTCCGGCCCTTTGCAGCTCTATCGAGTGCCTCTTGTACTATCTTCTCTGAGGCGGAATCAAGAGCAGAGGTTGCCTCATCCAACAATAGAACCTTCGGATTGCGAAGAAGAGCCCGAGCGATAGCAATTCGTTCTGTGTTGACATAATTAATCACCTGTAGCGAGCAGAAAACAACGCTTACGCTTTTGACCACACGAAAGCTGTGAACCCTTGCCCCCAACTTCAGTGTCAAAACCGCTAAGGAACGAAAAAGTCAATGAAATGGGGAACATCGAAGCAACTCCTCACTTTGGCAGTGACTGGATAAAGTTCAGAATGTTAGCATCTCGGCACACAGCCTCAATTTCCTCTTGAGTGACTTCAGAAATGGGCTTCGTTGCACCAAGCAAGATGTTGAAACGGATAGTACCAGCATAAAGTGTCTGCAAGAAGACATGAGTCATAACATCGCATCACTGTCGCATTGACACTGACAGGTTCCTGCGAAACCAATGCGATCTGTTTCCTGTACTCCTGGATATTGCATTCGTGGATAGGTTTACCGTCAAGAAGGACTCGACCAATTGAAGGGTCGTAGAAGCGCTCGATCAATTGAATACTGCGAAGGAATCAACACTAACCAGTTCCAACACAAAATACACTCACGCAGTACTCTTCCCGCAACCGCTTGCACCGACCAGTGCAACATAGGTGCCTGGTGCGACCGTTAGGTTCAGGCCACGAAGCACGGGAACGGTAGGCCTCGTCGGGTAGCGGAAGTGGACATCCTCCAAGTGAACCTGACCCCCGACGATTCTTGCCTCGAACGTACTCCCTTCAGGAGATTCGGTGTCTATCTCAGGGGTGGAGTCCAGTAACCTGATAATAGCTGCACCCGCACCGCGGGCTGACGAGACGTCGGGTACGAACGCAAAGACATTCCCAGCTTGCATGGCTCCGAAGGTGACACCCTGTTGTGCTCTGCATTCAAATAGGTCCTAGCGAATATCCACAAAATGCATACCATGAGAGCAGTGAAGAAATTGGTAGTCGATACTTCCAGGTTGGCGACAAGCCTGGATCCGTACCAGAAGACGAGGGCAATCACCCAGAAAGAGCAAGACTGAGAAAACGCAAAAACGAGGTTGCTCCAGACTGCACTCCTATTTGAGTTCCTGAGGGGTCCTTCCAGACTGCTCGAGTATGTTTTCAAGCAGTCATCTTCACGGGTAAGTGAGGCAACAGTACGAATGGCACCAGCGGCTTCACATGCCACCTTGGCAGAGTCACCGTGCGCGGCCCTATTCTGCTGATCTTTGAGCATAACCACACGCTACGAAAGGTCAGTGTGTTGTGCTGGTCCGATTCATACGGGCTCACAAGTCGAATGTAACCAGCAGAGAAGACAAGGGGGGTGCAAGCTAAGAGGTGCGAGTCAGGGGTGGCGCATAATGGAAGACGGTACAAGTAACCAACCTATTGCGACAATAGCTGGCTTCCATGCATAGGCCAAACCAACTATTGAACCACCAAGTAAAGTCGTGACGGACTGGATGATACTATCCATGGCAATCAGCATGTGGCTACACGATTTATTGAGGGTTGGATACGAACGCTCCAAGGGTAATTCCAGCTAGACCTTCAACCTTCTGTGGATCATCATTCACTCTAGATGTGAGCGTGCCGGTCTAAGGTATCATTAGCAAATATCCCTGCCATACGAAAAGGTCACGGTGTGCACATTATTCTCAGCTCTGTCAAAGAACTGCACTGACAAACCATCAGTGTGCAGCTTTCGGACCTAATCAGTAACAACGTACTATCTTGGCGAAGGATTGCATGGAAGCTGAGTGTTCGAAGGTTCGTTGTCAAGTGGGAGGCAGCTAAAGCAAAGACATAGTTTTGAATCGCGATGATTATGGACGAGGCGATAGCCACGATGAAGAACCTGTCCATAATCATATTCAACACGGCTGATGTACGGGTTACCGTCAAAAACACTTGCCACAAAGCGCTCAAGTTGCCTTCATGGCGTCGTACAGTGGGGTCCGGCTGAGAGAACCCAGAGATTGCCCTGCCTGCAATAGGTTACACACATTTCGGTGGCAAGGCATATATCCAACTCACCATAAATGATGGCGAACACTGGAAATACCATACCAGTTGCTAAACTATGTTCAGTATCCACATTTGCCTACCACACGAAGGACTAACCCAAGGCAGTTAGTGCACCGATGGTATATAGACGATGGCCATGGGGGTTCAAACTTCCGATACGTCTGAAAAGGTACAAAAAACCATATGAATTCTCATCGACTTCAGCTTTTCCTCTTTCTTCGTTCTTTCGACGGATCAGAGCTGACGTCGCCGAATGGTGCGTGTCACGACGGTCGAGCGCTATGACTGTTTCCTTGTCCGCCGCGTTACCGAGCACGGCGACGTCTGTATCGGTTTGTTCTTCTTTGGTTTCCCGGAGTTTCTGAGCCTGGACGAGACGCGCATATGACGAGTTCCTGGCGATGAGTTCGTCGTGAGTTCCTTGTTCCAAGACAACCCCATCGCCCATGACAAAGATTTGGTCGGCACCCTTGATCGTCGAGAGTCTGTGCGCAATGACAACCGTTGTTCTGCCAGCCGATGCCTTGTCAAGAGCATCCTGCACGACACCCTCTGATTGCGTATCAAGAGCGCTGGTCGCCTCGTCGAGTAAAAGAATGCGTGGATCAGAAACGATTGCACGCGCAATCGCCACTCGCTGTTTTTGACCACCAGAGAGGAGGAACCCCCGTTCGCCAACTAAAGTATCGTAGCCTTGTGGCAATTTACTGATGAAGCCGTCGGCGTTGGACTTAGTACAGGCCTCTTTGATGAGTTTAAACTTCTCGTCTTCTGACGCGTGCTCATAGGAAGTACCGATAAGGCCGTAAGCAACATTAGCTCTAATGGTCGTGGCGAACAGCACAGGTTCTTGGGAAACCAGGCCGATCTGGGAGCGGAGCCATTTTAAGTTCAGGTTGCGGAGATCGACCCCATCGAGCTGGATGGTACCGCTGAGAGGGTCATAGAAACGTTCGACAAGCGAAATAATGGTAGACTTTCCGGACCCAGAAGCGCCGACGACAGCTGCTGTTTTTCCAGCTTTGAAAGTGATATTGATGCCTTTGAGAATCGGAACGTCGGGTCGAGAGGGATAGTTGAATCGCACATCCTTGAGAGCTATCTCACCAAAGACCTTCTCGGGCTTGAGACCATCAGGGCTGGCAGAATCAATATCGGGCACGCGTTCAATGGTAGCAAATAACTTTACGGCTGCCCCACGGGCAGTAGTTATAGCTGTGGACGCATCAGAGAACCTGGTTTATACATGTCGCAGATACATGCCTCGTATTTCCGGTGCCAGTATGGCGAGAGAGAATGAACCAATAAGGATGGCCATGAAGACGTTAACAACTTGCCCAGCGGTCGCTGAAAGTAGAGCGTGAGTCTATATAATCAACTACGACACCGTAATGGGGTTTTACCGTGACCCTCGTTGATCAGAGTGGTACCGAAGTCGAAAGCTACAAGTTTTTGTCATAACAAGCAATGGAGCGACGCATGCAGGCTCGTACCAAGTGCATAGGCAGAATAAATGATGAAGAAAAAAAATCCCATACCGCACCCATGCAAAATGGAAGACTTCGCGTTCACGGCCCGAATCAAATCTATCTTCTTGTTGAAAAGAGAACCCAACACCTGTTGCAAACCAAACGCGTGCGCAGTTCGAACAGTAGAAATGGCTTCCTCGGCGATGGTACCACTCTCAGCGACATACCGAAGCGTCATCCTTTGCTCCGACTACTTAGAACAGGAAAACATGTAAGATGGACGCACAGGATGACTTACTGAGTGTATTTGGCAATAAGTTTGTTGATAACAACGCCAGCTATCCCCATGCACGGGATTATAGATGACATGGCAAGAGCCAGACGCCAAGATTGGGTGTACGCAAGAATAAATCCGGTGAAGAAGGCACTGAGATAGTTGGTAGCGAGTGCAACCTTTTCCGATATCCCTTGTTGGACCAAGTCTGTGTTGAATTAGCACGGGCAGAGAGCCACGAAGTCGCATGGGACTTACGTGTATCTGTTTGGATGTGAGTAGCCACTTCACCAGCCCCAATGTTGTCAAAATATGCAATGTCTTGCCGGAGGACAGCTTGAAGGTATTTCTCACGAATGCGCTTCGCATTGACCTCACCGGTGTATATCCATAGATACATGTAAGTCCAAGTACATACAGCCATGCCGACACCTTGAACTAACGTTAGGTACCATTCAGATTATAAGTGATGAACAGCACACCGATGTAGACCAAGTAGGAAGCATCCTGAGCAGCCCCCCTGCGGAACTCACTCGCTGCGGAATCAAAGTTCTGCTTGGCAGAGGATATTGCAGTAGTGTTTCCGGACGACTCTGCCGCCTGGTATAATTCCAATGTAGTGGCGAACGTGACAAAGTCTTGAATCAACCTTCCGAAAACCAGTGTCATAAGGGGCTAGTGATGTATATCAGTGAATGAACAAGGGTCAAACGGAAATGCCATACCTGAGCGGCGCCTGCAGCCATAGCGGCGACAATACCAATGGCATTTAGAGACAGCTCGAATGGAGTAGCATAGCTAGCACACGGATGAGGGGAATAATCGACAAGTGGAATGACACGGACCGAAAGAGCTGAGTAAATCCGACGGACGGTAGAGGCTGTTCCACTGGTTTAGTGTCAATATTCGTAGTGTCGATCCTTTCCTGTTCGCCCTTAACTGTCTTCCTTTGAAAGAGGCCCTCGAACTTGCCAGAAGACTTGACAGCGTGAGATTCTGCGATGGAGGGCTTTTCTGAGAGGACGGAGGGACCGTCCGCCATGACGGGTCAGACGAAAGAAGGTGGGGAAACCAGCGAACAGCGCTACACAGGAGAACAAGTTGGTACTAGATGAGTCCACCTAAATTTGTACCCGAATTACGCAGAAGTCACCACTCCCGAGTTAGCAGAGCGAGAGTCAGGCGTAAGTCTGTCAGCGATAGTTCGGATGCGTGCACGCCATTTCCATCTGTTACAGCCCACTGCGTCTACACGACTGCCCCACATGCCGAGACTGCTCGATATTCATTTGCTCTTTGCTACCAGCGCCAAAGGGATCGAATGGGAACGTGTGATCCTCAGAATCTCACGTCATTGGGCCGTCGGTGCCTCTGCTTCCGTCGGATCTGTCCAATATAGAACCGATTCGGGCGTCAAACCCTGCCGTAGATAGCCAGATAGACTCAATGGCGAGCACACGAAGGCAAACACGGTGGCCGAGGGCGCACAAAGTATGTCTCATTCCAGGTAACATCTACCAGTACTTCAGTCACCTCGGCCTGTAAGCATCGCACAACAGAGGGCAACTAATGATTTTAAACGTTGGATTTTGCTAAACATCTGGGTATAAGTACACCGAGGTAGTCAGACTAGGCCTGGGACGACTTACACGAAAAGTATCACACCAGACTTTCAATAAACCCAACAACGACAGACGACGACAAAGACAAAAAACGTATAGCTAAAAAGCATATAGAATTCGTTCATAATCTCAACGCAGATAATCAACATTTACTTGTATATACAGATGGCTCTCTGAAGACTGAAGATGGCGATCGCAAAGTTGGCTCTGGCTGGGTCGGATTTCACCTTGCACGTGAAGTCTTTAACGGCAAATCCAACCTTGGAGGCAACAACGAGGTCTTTGACATGGAACTCATGGGCTTGGCAAAGGCGCTAAACGAAGCAATCATATTCGCTCGCACAAACAACATTCACCATGTTCATGTCTTTCTAGACAACCAATCAGTAATCCAGGTGATAACTGGCACACCCCGTCTCACGTCGCAACATGTCGCCCTACAAATATGGGACATCATAAACTTCTTCCTCAGCAGCGACGCTTCAAATCACCTACATATCTCCTGGATTCCGGGACATACCAAAATAAACGGGAACGAGAGAGCGGACTCTCTGGCAAAAGAAGCCGCGTCAACGCCACTTCCTGTCGACGCTACTACTACCACTTCGTACGCTTTCGAGAGACATAAATCTCGATCACTCCTCCTAGAGGAATGGACCATTCACTGGCACAATACCTTTAAAGCTAACAGCCTTTTCTCTCTCGCTGACTGCCTTCCTCCTTCTCTCAAACCTCGCAATCACTTCTGCGAATCCAAGTGAGCGATTTATGGACGGCTAATCCAATGCTGAACAGGTCACGCCTTTGTAGGCGAGTACTATTCTTCTTTTGTCCCCTCAGAGACTACCTCTTGCTCGTGTGGCGAATACATCCAAACCTGTGAACACATCCTTGCTTTGTGCCCCATCTTCGAGTCTAACCGTAACACACTACGTTCCGCCTCAGAAGATCTAGTCATAACGGATATCTTAGGGACAGAAAAAGGAATCAGGGCTTTAACCGAATTCCTCAAGGAAACAAACGCCTTCAAGAAATCAAAAAGAACCGACCCAAACCAAACCACTATGCACCCGTCTTCAACTTCAGAGTAAGGCTGCTCTTTTAAATTCTTGTAAATTTTCATTATAACGTATGATACTCTGTTACCCCTTTTACAATACCAACACACTCTCATCACCTGTCAACTATAAACTATACGTTTAACTGCACCATTGCCATTTGGTAATACGTACAATACAACTTACTCTACGGGCCTGTAGGGCACCGCGTCTTAGTAGCAGTCTACTTGTTGCGGTATATAAATACAGAAATTCTCTCTCTCTCTAGTCAGACTAGGCGGAAAAAAAACAGCTTACGCTCTCTTGACTAAAGATGTCAAAAACCTTTGTATCTTCAGCCAATGGGAGAAAGTCTCTAGGCACTTGCACGTACGACGAACATGCTAGACATTCCACAGCACCAGCGCAACAACCGTGTGTACCTCGACGAGCAGACACGCAAGCATCCTGTTAGATCGGGAAAGGTCACTGTTCGGTCATGCACTCAAACGCTTTAGTCGGAGCACAGAGCACACGACGTACAGTGGAGACACAGACCTGAACGTACCTGCCAAAGATTGGATAGGAAGGAGCGACCGTCCGCATATGTACCACGGCCAAGATATTGTCTCCGCAAAAGAAGTTATATGCAGTGCATGTAGTGTATCAGACAGGAATGAGATCGGAAGGGCATAAACTAAAGAAAAAGAAAAAGGGAAGGGTAATGTCACAAAGACACAAGGTAATAACGTAGGTCAAAACGGTGAAAATCGGAACTTTGGTAACGCATCTGAAATGAAGACAAGTAAAAGAATTTTACAGTGGAAGAGAAGAGAGAGTTGGTGCGCACAACCAATAGCCCCAATGTTACTTACACGTACCACCTCACAATTGCGTCGCCAGCTGCGCGGACACGCGTGAATCAATGAGTAGAAGGTGAGGAAAATAGTACTTGTGACAGCAGCGAACCCGAAACCAACCCCCTTCGTCTTCGTCCTGGTTGGAGGCCAATAAGAGCTTCCTTTCTATACTTGAGATCCCGTGACGGTTGATCGACATGATCGTGTGCACGAAGAGCGAGACGAGGGCTCGGGAGGGAAGACATATGTGGAGTTCAAAACGGCAACGTAGAGGCGAGGAAGTGGACTTAGGTGGAGAAACCAAGACAGTGAGAGACAGACGTATATGCACAGGGATGGTGACAGTAGGGAGACAAACAGAGAGAGAGACTGGGGTATCACGATTCGATCAAAACAGTGTCCAAGAGACGGAGGCAGACCAAACAGAGACTTCTAGCAGAGTAATTCATCCGTGCCAGGAAACGTGAGACGATACAACAGGGCGGAGCGAACGAGTTAGAGCGGTCGGTCGAGACCACAACGAAGCAAGGATCAGCACATTCCGAAAGGCGGAAAATTCGTCAGGTTTGGTCGCCAGTCTCCATCAGCATTATTCAGTTAGTGCCATTCACACCTTCATGCTCGGCATCCCCAGACAACACAACCCCATTTTCTTCTAGCTGCTCACCATCAGCCACATCCTCTGCTCCTTCTACATCTTCGGCACCTCCGCTCCCATTGTGTGCCGCCCCTGCAGCAGTATTCCCGCTCGCTGACCGTCGCGAGCCACCCCCCTGAGGACCTGATCGTGGTGGGTTTGCACACCTGTCCTTGCCATGCGCGATCCGCAAGTTTGCGTAGTCAGGCTTGTTCTTGATCCCATCGATCGCCTTGATCGCGTTAGAGATATTTGTGAAGTTGACGAACGCACAGTTTCTGCAGGGCAACCTACATCAATATGCATTGCATCATGCAGCTTCAGTAGAATACACGCACTTCTCCTTGAGGAAATTGACGAGCTCGATCTCGCCGTACTCCTCGAAGTCACGTTTAAGTTTCTCCTCATTGAAGACCTCAAAGTCCTCGATATTGCCTATGTATACATTCCGCGTCGAACCAGAGTGGACTGCCAATGCAAGTGACGGGGGAAGTGGACCAGAATTCTTGCCCCATCCAATTTTGAGCCGTCGGTTGTTCAGTGTCAGCCCTTGGTAGGATGACACCTGGAAGAACGTAAATGCGGCTGCAGGGTCCACAAACGTAACAAACTACACGACACAGTCGTCAGTCAACGCAAAGAAAGTATTAGGCGTACTCACTGCAATGTGTTTATCCTGCATGTATCTCACGCTCTGCAACACGCCACCACGAATTGCATTACATAAATCCTCCGTCGTAGTTTCAGGATGAATATTCCCCAAATACACTGTTCTATTCATCCCCTGCATGCCCATGCCAGTAGCACCGAGGTTCATACCATCGGGAGCAAACGCAGCGTAGGGCGAAAACGGGGCACCGAATGGACCCCCGAATGGGTTTGCCCCAGCACCAGGAGAGAGCGTGGCGGATTGCGCCACGAGCGATTGAGCTGCGGCAGCCTGTGCGGCTTGTGCTGCAGCTTGCTGAGATTTGGGAACGTAAGCGCAGCGGTCCTTGCCATAGTTAACACGCTTGCCCGCCCATGCAGGTTCGGTTGGAAGGGTGTTCACAACCTACCACGACCGATTGAGCACCCTTATCACGAGGACGATGTATTCCCACGCACCTTAGTAGCAACGGCAATGCTCAGGAAGTGAACAAATCCAATGTTCTTGTCCCGCACAATCTTGACTTGATCAATAAGACCAAACCGGCTCAAGTCATCTCTGAGTTGTTCTTCCGTCATGTTCTCATCCAAACCACCAAGATAAACATTCCTGCTGGCATTGCTCTGCTGAATTGCAAGCTGGACTTGAGCGCTAACGGGAGACGGTTTTCCCCAACCAATTTTAAGCTCTTGTCCATGAAGAGAGAGCTTCTTGATCGTTGCATCCGCATGGAACGCTGCAGCGGTGCCAGCATCAAGGAAGGAAAGGAATACGCAAGACTTTTCTGGCAGAACACGAATGGACTCCAGTGGGCCAAAGTGCACCAGATTTAAGAGTTCGTCCACGGAGGCCGTCGCAGGTAGATTTCCGACGTACACAGTTCGTCCAATGAGAGCGTTGGGGGTGCCCGAAAGAGCAGCAGAGAGAGCGGCAGGCGAGTAAGCCCCGGGTGTCGGAGGAATGTTCACGTTAAGAGATGGAAGACGTGGCTGTTGGGAAAAGGCCTGCAAAAACCTTCAAAATCGATTCCTGACATACCTAATGTACACTCACCTGCCCGAAATTTCCTGACTGACTCGAATATCCAAAACCGCCCAACATTCCAACGCTAGGCAGCCCCATGCCCAGCATGCCGTATCCAAACTGACCTGCCTGACCGTGACCACCCGCGTGCTGTTGTTGTTGCTGCTGGGCGAAACCACTGCTAGTCATCGGGTGTGGGCTCATCTGCACTTGACCATGTCCATTTACGCCGGCTCCCGTGTTAATAGTGAGGGATGGCGTCGAGTATAGTGCGTTGGATGTAAATGACGGCGAGCCAGCTGGCTGAAAACCAGGCTGATTGATGGACGCCTGGGGGCCGTATCCATAGTTGACAAATGGGTCGCGGGTGGAAGTACCACTGGAGTGAGCTGTGCCTCCCGTAGTCGTTGAAGAGAGACCGCCAGTTGTCCCGGTGGATCCATTGTATGAGGGTGGTGACCAACGGGCTTTTTTGGCGTCAGGACCTCCAACTGAATCCATAGACCTCTGTACGGTTGGTTTTGTGAGACGCCACACCGGATGCGAAGCCAGCCAACTAACCTTCATCATGTCGAGATCAAAGCCGTAAGAAGCGTAGTGGGTAGCGAAAGCTGTTTGAGCGTCGTCCATCGATGTAAACGGGGAGTGGCGGGGTCCAAACGAGTGTGTGGTCGGAAGAGGAATGAAGGAAAGTGAATTGGCAACGGCAGAAACGTCGTTGGGAGAAGTTCAACGAATAATGATGGTGGACAGTAAACCACGGGGCAAAAAAAAAGGGTAAATGTTAGAGAAGGAACGAACCCAAATGACAGGTAGGGTAGGGAGCGTGTGTGATATGGACGGATGTGCTCAGCGCAAATCAAACGTGCAAAAAGGGCGTTTTTTAAACGATCTCTTTGCAACGCTGTGTCTGATGTTTCAAACGAGTGTGGTGGTGATGGCAGGGAAAGAAAAGAGAGCAGAAAAGAAAGAAAAAAAAAAAAGCACGCACAACGAACGGGTAGAGTAGGGGAGGGTACGAGGAGAAGTGGTTGTGTTGTGCCGTATAGATAAAACTTTTTGTATAAACGACAAGGACAAGACCACGACGAGATCAAGACCGACGCCCTGTCAGACGCAAAATGAAATTTAGTGCGACGAGCTCGGCGACGACACCTACGTTAATATACTTGACGACGGCGACGAGGTGGAACGGAAATGAAAGGAAAAAGAAACAAAAAAAAATAAGTAAGACTCGTCAAGCCAGTCGAGTAGGTGAAACTGGAGAAAAAACAAACGAAACCGGAAATCCGTGTCGACTTTAGCCGGCCTGCGAGTGGCAGTCTTACATAGTCAAAAAAATCTTTATTAATTATTGTCTACGTGCACGGACCCTCATCTGTTGTATCTGAAGCATCTCCAAGAGTCTCCCAGAGTATCTCCTCGTACTCTGCAGCATTTTCCATGTCTTCGTCGTCCAACGCCTCGTCTTCTCTCAACTCTGCGTCAAGTGCCTCCTCATCCGTCTCGCTTGACATCCAATCCGCTTCCTCTTCACCCGCTCGGTCCGCACGTACCGTCGCTTCCCGCATGTATGTCCTCGAAAAACAGTCCAGCGGATGCACCCCTAATACGGATGGCGGGCGGATGAGCGACATGTATAGGTCACTGTGGGTAGATAACATAGGCACGGCCGGATCTCCATCCTCGCATCCGCCTTCATCTCTAGCCTTAGTGGGGAGGTCAGTGGAACGATTAAAATGATGGGTGGCTTCAGTTTCATTTTTGGTGCCCCTCGACTCGGCATGATTACGAGAGTAGAATTCGGCAAAGAACTCCTTGTGACTTTTGTACCGCACGCCCAGCGTCTCAACCGCACGTTTGACGACATTTACAGTGAGAATCTGCAAGCATCGTTAGCCCAGCGGACGTTCACTCGTATCGACAAATCGTGCCTGATCACTGTTGCCCCATACAGCCTGTTTCAGCCGGACCTGTCCTTCTTTCCACATGATCGCACGATATATGACATCTGTCACAAAAAATACCACCGCAGCTTGAAGCTGTTGGATCAGGGCTGCATCTATGGCAAAGGGCAACTCTTCTTCAACCTCATTGGTGCTTGCATCATCTGATGGTGACCCACACTCGAATGCGGTAAACAAGCTACATGTGAAGCACCAGAGATGAATAAGAAATATCAAACGACCTATGAAACAATACACACCTCATCAGTCGTGTCAATGCACTCAAATGCAACAAATCCATTCCCTGCGCACGGAGGTAAGCCGCATCGATATCAAGCTTACTGTACATCGACCTCAGCTTGGTGTGCAACGTCAAATAACGTTTCGCTTTCGTAGGCTTATCATTGTCTGATTCAACATCCGACGTAGGCGTAGGCGACTCCGGCGTCGTGCCTCGACTTTTGTCCTTGGGTACGTTCCATCCGATGTCAGCGCTCTCAGATTCAGTCGTGCTATAAGAAGCTTCCTGCTTTCCCTTTAATTTAGCCCGACGTCGTCGCATGTAGAGGCGGTTTTGGAGTCGGCGCCGTAAAATAGGAGAAAGAAGGTCGAGGTTCAACATAGCAGGGGCTTCATTCGCCGCTCGAAAGCCGCTCTGCACAACATCAACCGTATCTTGTCGAGCATCATGAGTTACAGTAGCTTTTGTCGGTGGAGGACCGCTCGAGGCTGGGGGTGATCGACCAGTACCCGTGGTGGATGTTGTGGGGACGGATGTCATAGTAGAAGTAGTGTTCCCTGGGACTGTGTTGTTTAATCATATCAGTCGCCTGAGACGAGAAGTCGTACAACAGTGAGATAGATTGTTACCTCCAGACATTGCCAGTAACTCGGTGTCAATCACGTTCGTTACGGTCTGCATTTCGCGTTCGTGCTTGCGATCTGGAGAATCCCCCTCCCAGGTTTCCGAAAGTGGACTTGCAGCATCCTGGTATTCTCTGCGACACATTTCCATCATCGCGGATTCTTCATCGTCTCTGAGAATAGAATCCAGCACTCTTAAATGAGCATCTCCCAGGCATGTCAGATAGTCTTCACGTTTGCCTAAGCGAGGACGTTTTGGAAGAGGCCCATCTGAACTCATGGTCTGAACCTGGCGTGCAACGGAGGATTGATGTGCCTGTGTCTCCCCCTCGCGTTGTGAGTCGACTCTCCCTTGCGACTGCGCATCGACATCCGAAGCGAATCTCCTTGCACCTCGCCGTCGATAGCGAGGTCTAGAACCACCGCCAATACGAGGTCTACCGAGTCGACGTTTTGCCTTTCCTTTCTCCGCTGAAAAAGGATTTCGATACCGCTCAAGTAAAGCAGAGTTTTCTCCTTCAATGATGTATGATGCGAGACTCTCCTCTATCCCCACCCATGCATCCGAAACTTCGTATGCAGGCTCCAATTCCGAGTCGAATCCAGAATCTTCTTCGTCGACATCGAGGTCCGATAAGGATTCGCCTCCGTTCTCTGCTCTTTCTAGGCGCTGTGCGCCTTCCTCAAGAGCTACGAGGTATAAGTCGACCTCCAACGCGCTACGCGTCGGGACAGCTGCAGCAATCAGATCAGGACGCCAACGCGAATAGACGGAGAGTGCACGGAAGAAAGCATTTTTCTCAGTGGGCGTCCATGGCCTGGACATGGTTGGTAATTTGTTTCTGTATCCCTCTGCACTTCGAGTGCGCAAACACGAGGACGATGCCTCCTCCTCTGCCATATCATGTTCTGTGCCGTCGAATCCAAATCCTGTCCGCGTCTCTTCCAAGTGTTCCAAGTAGGATTGAGTGGTTTCTGGTTGCATTCTGCATAGTAGCGTTGAGGAACGAAGCTTGGATGCGCGTAATAGACCACAGTGGAGGTGAAAAGGCGTGACTCTATATTGCGCGTGACAAAATTTTCTCGACAGGGGTTAACTTATTTTGTTATGCTCGCGGCAGCCTATTAGTGGCAGTGGCCATGCTTGTTGTCCGACGGCTCTGTAGTGTAGTGGTTATCACTCGGGATTTTGAATATAATTTCCCGAAACCCAGGTTCGAACCCTGGCAGGGCCTGCTTTTTTATCTCACCGCTGCAAGAGAAATATTGGACAACGAAAACATACAAATCTCCTTACATGACGAGGTTGTAATGTCCAAGCTATTCCTGATCAGTCTCGGACATTGCACGTGTGTTGTCCACCGTATTGACCTTGTGTACATATATGATCGTAGAACTTGGGTGCTCAACCGACTGCTGGGGCTACTACTGCTGGTTCCCGGTCTCTGTGCCCGCCATGTTTCATGTGTCTCCGTTGTGTCGGCGTTGTCTGACAGATACGGCGTCACATGGCCTCAGGAAGGTCAGGGAGCGTGTAATTTTGAATCACATCCCCGTGCTGCACGGCAAGTTCTCGTTGGAGCTGGCCGTCACCTGAGCCCTGCCAGGGCTGGCCCACGCTGTTTAGGGACAAGGCTACAACCATATCTTTCCTAGAGAAGGACTGCTTGTCCTCACAACCACCTAATGTCACATTCTGGTGCAACTGTTCAACACGTGACAACACGCCTGTCACCCGTAACAGAGTTGGACCGCGTCTAGAGGATCATGCGTTTTCACGGCGCGTTTATCGCCACAGTGCACACAAACATGCATGGAATGCTGTGCTGGCAACCCCACACCGTTCTGTTAATTTTATTACGGCAAGAATGGCCGTGCCGGCGACTTGGGTCAGCAGGCGCCAAGATCCTCGGGACTTCTCCAGAAGTTTCCAATCAGTAATCTTCGCTCAGGAAACCAAGCTGGGAGACCTCGGAAGCCTCGCGGATGACCCGATGGGCCCAGTGTGGTGATGGAATCAGAACTTCCACGACAATACCTAACGTCGGTCGTTGTCATATAAGAGTTAACGGTTACGACCTCCCGGGCTGCAACGAACCTTATTGCTGGCAGGTCTACGCATACGTGCTGTAATGCCGCACCTTCTGTTTCATCATCGGAAACTTAAAAGAAGTCTCGTGTTTCGGGACGACTCACGTATGAGATTGTGCACGTAGTGTGTGGGTGTACGGTCGAGCGCAACGTCTAATAATTTGGGGCCATTCCATATCTGCGGGGGAATCGGTTAAGCGTATCATACTATTGGAGGAAGCGAGAAACACCCCAGCTAGACTTATAAGTTAGTTGACTACGTCTTCTTGAGCCGTTTCGCCCTTGTTGGCTTGAGGAAGGGCTATCGAAGCCGAAGAAAGCTGTGAACGTTATCAGGTTACAAAACGACCGAGAATGCAAGTGCCTTCTGTTCCATTTCCCTCCTGCTAACCCTGCTAACTGACTTATAGAAACGGTTGCACAGACTTCTTCCGAGTCCAAGCAAAAACTTGTCGCAGGCAGTGATAAGTTGTTTGGCGATACAGCATCCGGAACAGATCTCCAGCTCCACTATCAGTGGTACTTCAACGGGCTATCAAACGCTCGAAGTCTCGCTACTTATCATACAACCACGCGCCCCAACACGGGATACGCAACGGGGACAGCTCTGTACTACATAAGTTCAACGTGGTCGCCACCCGGATCGGTTCACTAGACCCCCTGGGTCTGCGTTACTACATTTCCACCGGAACTCTGGAAAGATAAAAGCACGGGAAAGAATAACCACTCTGTGTGGCTGAGGAAGCGAACGTTCACAGGTTCAAGGGTTTCGTTCCATTCACGATCGATCAGTTTTCGTCGGTTAGCGCGACTTCGGGCGACAGGGAGACAACTGGACGGTGGGGACGGCAATAAGCGACAATGGACTTGGGCATGCACGGAAATTTGAGTGTCAAGTATGACAGCGACACGCGGATCGGGGACGTTGACGGGGAGGTGTGGGCGTGTCGCGATAAAACTCCCGCTTCAGTCCTGGCGGATGAAGGGACCAGTGCAGCGGCGGGTGAGGTTAACGGGAAAAGGTACGGCCTGGGTCTTCTCGAAACAGTCAAGAACGAGTGGGCAGGTCGCCGAAAAGGTGGTGAACGCACAGGTCCCGATGAAGATCGCTCACGACATGAACAGCGAGCCACTTCGCCTCGTTCTCGCCGCGTGGGCATCGTCTTTTCGCCTCAAAATTACAAACGCCCACACTCTCTACTCGACTTGAAGGACGCAGCTCGTATCTGCGGCAATAACAGCCAGAGCTCCAACGACGTCGGTAATAGTAGCCCCACTCCTACAATTGCTAATCCTCCAAACATCCCTCTGCGCTCTCCACTTCGACCCGCCTTCTTACGCTACCAAGAACTTCAGGATCCCTCAAACACCACCCCAGTTCCTACGCCGGCAAGTCAGCACATAAATTTGGACATACCACTTCACACAGACGCCCGTAGTCACGAAATGGACACCGTACAATCTCTACGCACTTCAAAAGAGATGCTTCGGAGACACAGCATGGGATCACTCACTGCCATCCTTGATTCGCTGGCCGCGGACACAACCACCTTCCACGACAAAGAGCTGCCCTTGCCACCGGACTACGACGACGACCTCTCCAGAACTACTCAAAGTGATAGCGACAACGACGACTCAGACCCAGAGATTGACCTGGGTTCACTCGGCGAAACTCTTGTACAGGAACTTGGCATTCCTATCGCCCCTTCGCCCCCCACTGACGTTGTGACACTCAACTCTACCCAACACACTGTCATGACAAAACGAATGCACGCGCTCTTCGAGTTGCTCTCATCAGAACGTGCTTATGCATCTGATCTCGCTTTGATCCGCGACATCCACATCCCACTTGCACTCGGCAAGTATACTTTTGCAGTCCTAGTCCATTTTTAGTGTCTCATGCTACACAGGTCAACCACCGCCATTCAGCCCAACTGGGTCTGGGAGCCCGCCGCCATTCGCCACTGCCGTAGGATCCGGTTCGTCTTCACGAACAGTCTCAACAGCATCAGACTCTTCCACGTCGTCATCACAGCTTGGTCCTCCCATGTCACAGCAAGACGTGCGCCACATCTTTGGCAACATTGAGGACCTTGCGGTCTTTGCCGACCGCTTTGTAGGTCTCCTCGAAAAGGCGATTGGTGGCGCCATAGACAACGGGAATAGTGACGATAGGGTGGGCGCCCTGTTCCTGGAGATAGTACGTGACATTTTGTTTTTGAAATCATACATTCATAGCAACGTCTTTACTTGTCATGCGTAGATCCCGTCTCTAGAGCCTCCTTACAAAACATACATCACTCGTCATCCGACTGCTTTGGCCCACTTGAACTCCCTTTCCCCATCTTCGGCTTTATCTACCTATCTTTCCCAAACTCGCACACTTGCTTCATCCCTGACTCATGCATGGGATTTGCCTTCTCTGCTCATCAAACCCGTACAGCGGCTCCTCAAGTACTCCCTTCTATTGGGAGCTATTATTGACTCGACGCCGGATAGTCATGGAGACCGTGCGGCCCTTGTTGAAGCCAAGCAGAAAATGGAAGACGTAGCACGAAGCATCAATGAAGAACGTCGACGATGGGAGGTCGTTCGCGAAGTCCTTGGCAATACAGCTTTCCAAAATACCAATGGGAAATCCAAGAAGGGTTCCAACGGTGTCAATATGGGAGTAGCTATGACCGGAACGGTCCATCTCGGTCGAATGAAAGCCTTGCGCCCGTCCAAAATCAAAGAGATCACTGAGACTGGGATTGATAACGCCGAAGCAGCAGAAGTTGCCCGCTTGGAATCCGAGCTCCAGCGATATGCCACATTTTTTGACAGGCTCGCAAGGGATGCCAGGGAATGGCGGGACGCCATGCAAAAGTCGTTGTCTGCTTTACGTGAATGGGGCATTACATTTGGTGCTGTTTTGGGTCTGACGCCTTCCCCATCCGCTCTGAACCCTGAACTCGTACCCGATTCGCCTAGTGGTCAGGCAATTGACACGTCAGACCCTGAGATACGCTCAGAAGCATACGATGCTTTTACCTGCTTGCTATCCTCCCTCCCACCGCTTTGTGACGTATTCGATGAGCGTCTGAAAGAGCTATTCAGACCAGTTTTGTGCGAGCTGAAAGCCATGCTTGAACCCCCTAGAAAGCTCCTGAGTGCTATGCACGCTCTTGCTCCCTTACACACTGCCCTTCTCCATACCCCATTCTCCCCTTCCAAGGGCCGGCGACCTGCGCAAGACCTGCTAACCGCCTCGCAGTCATATCTTGCGCTCCGCTCGGCGCTTGCTGCGGAGCTTCCATTGCTCCTGTCTGCTTTGAATCGTGCGACTGCGCTTGCAATACGTATCCTCGCTGACGAACAAGCCAACTTGTACGGTATGATTGCGGACCGATGGGCCGAGCTGTGGGATGCGTTGCGTGTGGATGGAGAGCGATGTGGCGGTTCCGAGGAAACGTTACGCGTCTGGTGGGAGCGGTGGTGCGAGGTTGAGGAGCGTTTACCCAAGTTGAAGATCACACAGCGGGACAAATGGTGGGCGGAGCGGGAACGGGAGCTCAAGGAGTGCCGTGGCTTCAGGAGTGAAGTCCGGGACAAGTCCAGAGACACCAATCGGGAACGGCAAGTGAGAAGAGCCGGTGTACCGGCGTCCGGGTCTAGTGTAACTGGGCTCGATTTGCCATCCACAACTGCGCAGTCGTCTCCCCAGGCACGACGTCAACACCACCCTCAGGTCCCCAACAGCACTCCCACCTCGGACAAGCGTCGGAGCGGAAGCAGTGCTGTTACACCACCACCGCCCCAAGTAATACAACGGCGACCGTCAGATGAGTCTTTTCGCTCGGGGAAATCTGGCAAGTCATCCGGCTACGGTGGTAGATCAGGTAGAAATAGCAGAGTGGATGATGAACCACCCGTACCCCGTCTAAAACCTAACTTCGTAGCGAGTTATTCCAATGGCCCCCAACACAGAAAGAGTGCACCAACTATCACTCCTTTGCGCACGCGCACGTCCTCGTCCTCACAAACTGTGGTCGACGTCGATGCAGGCTATCCACCCTCGCCACTTTCACGTGATGTGTTTGATGATGATGAGCAAGACAGGGGAAGGAGCCAACGCCGTTCAAGCTTCAAGAACAAGATCGCGGAGTCGTTTAAGCCAACGCATCAACGTCGTCGATCCTCCTCCGTCAAATCGCTAGGTGCACCATCTTCCCTTGCTGCGTACACGATGGACATACCGCTCCCGTCCTATGCTCCTGCTCAATTTGCACAACATACAACTCATTCAACATCGACCCCCACTTCGCGACCCCGTGCATCCCCCACCCTTGCAACTACCCGTGCTCTTTACGCGACACGCGTCATTCATGCATGCGAACCGCCTCCTGGCGTCTCTTATCGCGGACTTCCCTTCTTTACACTCGAGTATGGCGACATGTATGATGTCTTGCGGGAATATGGCCACCCCTCGACCCATGTAGATTTGCCGTTGTATGTGGACGATGGCGAGGATTGCCTGCTACTCGTGAGGGAGCGGGCGAAGGGGAACGGGAACGGTGAGGGGAGTGAAGTGGGCTGGGCATTAGCAAGTTTCTTGGTCCCCGTCGACTAGACGAGGTGTTGCGCAGTGGCTCCGCATGTTTCTTAACATGAATTCTGATCTTAAATTTTCTATTTTCCATTTCATTTCCATCTCTTCATTGATCTGGACCCCCTCCCTATCCAGAGTCCCTCTCCTTCCCATCATCGTTGCCGTCACTTAACTGCGCCTTCCCTTCGCGACAAGGTTCATGGTTACTGCATAAACTTTTACTAATCCGGATGTGTACAATATTGCCCTACCATTCCACATCTTCCCCTGCTTACATCACTGGGTTGTTTTCGCGCTTACCTTGCTCTCCTTGTTAGCATCCATGTACTTATACTTCAGAATGTACTTAGAGGACACGTTGTTGGGACAAAATGCCGATTCAGGAAACAAATCATGGGTTGTGCCAATGCAGAAAAACAAAAAATGGGAAAGACTGTCGAAGTGCCATGGGCATCATCCATTTTTTCGACTACCGCGAATATTGATTCGAAACTCCGATTCATTTGTGGGAGGAGATAGGAGGACCTCATTGTGAGCCTATCGACGCGTGCTTGTAAACAAGAAGCTTGCCATCGACAACGGCCCTGTCCCCTAATCGTTTTGTAGTGTAGTCTCAAACTTATTAAAGCGTAATCAGTAATTGATAGGGATTGGCATCTGAAGTTCCTCACAGGATCAGGCGTTAGTTTTTCCAACGCACTGGTCGGTCCGGGGCGAAAAAGTCCCATGAAAACGAAGGTAACACATGCAGGCCCTAGAGCTAGCGTATGCCGACCTATCTGCTGCTAGTGTGGGCGTAGACGCGAATAGCCCCCCTTATGATAGTGAGCGCCAGTGACAAATTTCCGAGTTCATCACTCACCCTTACTTCCTCCCACAGGTTGGTCTGGATGGGTCTGGCCATGGTAACGACCTACAATATACCCAGCCGCCTTGATTTTTGCCCTGATGGGTTGTCTACGGATATTGCATGAACCCGGCCCGGGTACCCTAAACTTTACGTTCATTTTTATCCTTGCTCCCTCTCCGTTCCAGAAGCAGCTTCATTTCCCAACCTAACCATTTCCCAAAGCCATATGGTCTGGAACACTGGACCAATCACAGCCAGGAAATTATCACGTCTGCTAAAAATGAACATACAAGTGTGGAAGATTCGACCTTCAGATCTGCGTCTTTTCCTCGGAAGTTCCAGTATTCTCGAAACTATTTGGTCATTGACCATCGCAACACGTTCCGGACCTGGCCATAGAATAGCCAATTGGATTTGGCTAAGAGAACGGCAGCTGATTCATTTTCTCTTGGCCCGTTGGTCTTTAGCCCTGAGCCATGTGCCCAATTTCGCGAAAAGGTCTCATGTTTGTTTCTTCGTCTCACGCTCCGCATTCCTGTCGATGGCCCCCATGATTTGTCTACACGATCCTTCTTGTAGACCCGTCCAACCAATTCCACCTTGCGAGATCACCGATAATCTCAACTGCATTCTCGGGCTGGCGATGTTCCTCCTTTCCATACCTTCGATTAATTTCGCTCTCCTCGTGGTTTGAGTGGACTCGTCACCGATAAACATCGAGGTCAGGGTCTGTCAAAACGTATCCATTCACGTCGCCGTCAAATTGTGGTAGGAACGACTCTTCAGGATGGGTGAAATGTCATATTCGCTGGTAATCGGATGGAAGGATGAGCGGAAGGACATGACACACCTGAAATTGTTTCATGCTTGTGGTTCCAGGTGGGATGGAGCAGGTGAGGTCTCTATTTCATTCCCCAATCCTCTTCTGATCATTCACGAACGGCATGTTGCCTTTAAAAAACCTGACCACCATCCATGATCTGGGAGTTCTCGTAGGTGCCGAACTTCCCAGACACTATCCCCGTCGTGATCATCCACCAGGCAGGCCCACATTGAAACGGGTCTGCGTGCTCCATCCCGCAGAGTCACTGTGCTCAATGAACCTACTCCCATTTCCCAGGGTACGGATGAGTCGCCTTTTGCATCTGATTGGTAAACCATACCTATGCCAATGCACCCTTTGTTGCTCTATCTCTCCGTCAGGATTTCCATACTTAATATGTTTCGTGTCAGCAGCATATTACAATCGGTTCGAAACCAATAACATAGCAGTAAAATGCAAATGTGGTCACAAGGGTTCGTCTAAAAGACGGGAGGGAGCCAGAATTAAATAACAACGATCGTGGCGAAGACAATACAGCCATGACAAGGCAAGAACATAACGAGTCCAAGAAACCAACAGTCAAGTGAGCAGGTCAAAGACCAACCATTTCAGCCACATTCGTTGATCAGAACCGAATATGCTCTGGCTCATGTTCATAGGGCTCGACAAGTTCGCCCTTGTCATTAAGCGGCCAGAGAGAATTTTTAAAGAAGTTCGTGGGATCATATGTTTTCTTCACCTCAGTAAGCTTTGCCCAGTTCTCGCCAAAGCATGCAATGACACGGCTCGGAGGTTCGCAACGGCCTAAGAACTGGTAATACAATTGGACTGCCGCCTCCGAGTTATTAGTCGGAGAGACGCTTACGCTTGGGAGTGGACCGCCAATTGTGACGGAAGCAAGCGTCCCAAATATCCACTGCCAACGGCTATCATCAGCTTGAGATGATCCGTGCAAGGGATAACCTGACCTCATCGGCGGACCTCACACATCGGGGGTCCTCGAACTCTATGTCCCATTGATGAAGCGCGGTAACATTGAATGCCGCTGCACGCTGGCTCTTTGGCAGGCAGCTGCCATTGGTGTCGGTTATAGCACCTCCAGCAAGTTCAAACAACCATGCTACAATGATGCGTTTCGTGAGTATGTGAAGGGAAGAGTTGGTTAACCCTGAAACTCACTGCAACCAACTGGAGTTTTCGCGAATTGCACCACAGTCTTATTGATGATGTCGTCAGGAAGTGAGCTGATCAGAGCCGATCGGATAAACCATTTGTTCCCCGCTGATATGTACGTGAGTATACAGTCACGTATGCAAAATATGAATGCCTCACCTTTGCCTCGAAGGGCCTGCGCAACGCTGTCCTGTTGGTGGAGGAATGATTTCTCGTCCACCTCGTTGAGCAAGCAACGTTCCCCGTCCCAGGAGGAGATCGCTTGGAGGAACTCCTTCCCTTTAACCTTGGGACCAATATAACACATTTGAACCACAACAAGAGAATCCTGGCCAGTGGGCCCGGCGGTGAGCAAGACATTGGCATACAATTCTCGCGGCGCCCCTTTGACGCAATCGCGGAAATGCTTGATGAGCGATGGTGCCGTAGCACGATGGAACCGGCTGCGGAAGACAGTGAAGTGTGGGAAATAGAGTATAGGGGGTTGGACGTACTAGATCAAATTTCCGGCGAACACAACAGGAACAGGGTAAGCGAGTGCCTTGTAACGAGTAACGACTCCGAAAGCGGAACCAGCGCCGCGCAACGCCCACCAAAGATCTGGTACAACGCGTTGAGACAGACTGGCGTGGCAAGGCGACTGTAGTTACCTGGGTGTTCCTTCTCGCTGGCAATCACAATCCGCCCATCAGCTAATACTACCTCAGCCTCCACGAGGTTATCGACACTGAGGCCATGAAGTCGTCCGAGAAAACCGAAGCCCCCAAGAAGCATGACAGCGGACCCGACGGGGTGGGCGGCACTGTGATAGGAAGGTTAGATACCAAAGAATATCCCAAAAAACCAGTAAATAATCACAACGGGACATGATATGGTACAGCGCCGCGTCCTCCAGCAAGCGAAAGAGCTTCCAAGGGATTCGCGGCAGAATATTGATCTATGTCCTTTTGCCTCATACCTGCCCCGAATGTAACGAAGGCATGGGAGTAAATGGGCGTGGCATAGGTAAGAATATTCTGTGAGGAATCAAGGAACGTGGGACTAGCGAACAGAGAGTTTGGTATCGACTGGGCCAGTCGAGATGTCGAGGGAACGGCAAGATGTTCATTACCGAACCCTTCTTCAAGGTATCCAAAAGGATCGGCTTCAATGACGGAGGAAGACTGCGGACGGGGGACAGGAGGGGAAGGTGGTGAGGGCAGGACTGTTGAAATTCCTCTTGTAAGGTGGGGAGCACATGATCCCCTCGATACTATCGGCGGAATGGGATGGATAGAATCCATTTTACCACCAGGAGCTGGGCTCCGCACGTCGGAAACGGGAAAGTTCATCGACGCCTGCGGAACAACAGTTCGACTGGTGAAGGGAAAAGGGACGTCTGGGCTGATAGCGCCGATAGGCCTTCTAGACCCCGACGCAGTGTCTCCTTCCGGATGGAGGAAATCCTCCATCCTTTGAGAAGCTAAAGTACAAGCGTACTGCCTCACGTTTTCCCTTCGGTGTCTTCCGGTCCAATCACGGCCGGTTACCAGCGGACCAAGCTTATTCTTCCCCTTGCTCTCGGACGGCGGCATATCTCGAATGCTGGTGAAACCTCCGCTTGCAGTAGGTGCTTCGATCTCGATCTGATTAAATCTGATGAGATCCATGATGATATCTCCACAAACGGCCCAGCCAGCCGTCCCGTATCCCCCTGCCTTTACAGAAAGTGATAGCGCATGCTTTCGGCAAAAGAGGATCACGCTGTGGATGAAGTGGTGTCAGTAGCGTACCATACGTGTTCTGGGCCATAGCTTACCTGCTAACACCCTGCACATCCGAGGGGCAAATGACGGCGAGAGACGTGATCTTGACATCACCGTTAAATGTCTTGGCGTATTTATCGAAGCTGAAGGACACTCGATATAGTGCTCCAGAGGGATGTGTTACTGGACTCACTTTGGGTCACCGCGAAGATATATGTCGCCCCGGAAGGAAGCGGAAAGTTCAAGGTATAAGTCAGGCCGAAGACTGGGTTGGGGAGGAGCGAGACTCGTGTTGGTCTGCATGGAGGTCCACGAGCCACGAACGGGATATTATTGCGTAAAATCTGGGGGGAGGGATAACAAGGAATGCACGACGACCCTGTCTCTTTATAGGGAGGGCGAGGAGCAGAGTGGCTTTTACACATCTACACCCTCTCTGATTTGCAAATTTTAGGTCACCTTTCTCTTTTCGCAAGTTGCATCACCACAAGAGCACCTCAACGAAGGCGATGAGAGGAAACGCAGTTCATGTGCATGCCTGAAGCGGGAGTTGGCTAATTTGGAAAGCCCATCGATCCAGAACCCACTGAATCAGAACGCTCCAGCGGTGTATCTTTTCGGCACTGTCTCCACCAGGAGTCAGGCACTTCCTTAGGCTTGACCAAGACAAAGGCAGTGTCGCCTTAGCGGGTCTGGGTCATGGCTTTTGTTGTAATCCGAGGCCATATGGTCAAGCGTTAGACCAGGATCTTTAGCTTGATTCTTTAAAAGTTAGCTAGCTGCTTACCTTCTTCAAATCAGTACTTGCCGGGGCTTACGTCAGTCAATTCCATCTGGCGTACTTAGTCAGCTAATCCAATCCTACTCCTCGAATACACTGCTGCGAGACCACTAATAGTAGTAGGAGTAATGAATTCCTTCCTTCTTCCGAGGTCCACGCCCACTCCACCACCCTCATTCACGATATCCAGGACCCCTCTTCCATCACGGCAAGTCATGCCATTCACCCATATGACAAGGCACCACCGCAGGTCATATTGCAAAGAAACCAGGAAGCTTTTTGAAATGGTACGCAATCGAATCGTTGCCCACTCTTCCAACTCGTGGTGGTACAGACAGTGCCAATATCTGAAAGTTCCTACCACCTCGCTTCGTACCAGCATTCCTTTCCTGAGATGTCGATCTTCTTGCGGCCACTAGCAATTGGCCTGCAGTATATACGGATATGATCGACAGATCGCATGTACGATGACGATGACCCTCGATAAGTGACTCCACAATCACCTGTCGTTATTACTCTCCTGCCTCGCATACCATAATCGTCGCCCACGGAATCCCCGTTATATCTTGTCACATCCCCAGCGTTATTTCAGCCTGCTGCGTTCTCATATATGTATATCAAGTGATAAACTTAGAGAGTGCGGAAAGTGTGTGCTGACGAAACACGCGTTCTACCAATATTGGTAGGTCTCCATACGTCTGCTCTCCACTGCGGTCACATACGGTGCCCGGTGGCTCCCCCACATAGCCTTCCAGCCGTTATCCACGGAGAGCTTAATCTTGCACAGGGCAATTCGAATCTCGATAGCTGTGACTGTTTACGTGAGATGAAAAGCGACCGATCAGGCTCCGGACCGGGAAATCGCTGCGGGGAGCTCGGGCGGTACTCAAGTACTCAAGCCTCGAACTCCGTTCTTTCATGACTCTTACAGTTGCGGACAAGCAAACACGGTAAATTTTTTTCTCAAATTTTCCCACCTCATCGCATCACTTGATGAGGCGAAAAACTGTACAAGTAGTGTATTTAGCATCTAATAATCAGATTGGCACGAGCCAATTTTTGCTGTTAAAATTTGACCCCGAAATTTTGGCCACCCCCAAAATTGAACTCGCAAAAATTCTGAAAAAAAAAACATTATATGTAGTATTCCCAAGTGCAGTTATGATAGTACTGGCAGAAATGTTGGAACATTGCTAGTAAGTAGTGAAAAAAATGAGGAAGGTTCATGTTTGGGCAAAGGTTTGGGGCTTTGCACCTCAAAGTAACCTTTTTTGGATTGGATTGGATTGCAAACAGGTAAAAAAAATTACATACCATTTGTCAAGTCACCAATGATCACTCAAGAACTTTGAGCTTTCAGAATCCAGAGCTAAAAATTGTCATGGTACCCCTGGTTGGTAGGTTGACCCTTCCAGTGGCTGGTTAGGTGTGGGTGTAGTTAGTAACTGTTGGTATCACAGAGTAAATACTGGCATCCTGTACAAGGTGCCCCAAGGTAACAGAATATTCTCTATCATAGTAGACTATTCTAGAATATTGTTCACACACAGTATAAATACCTGAGCCAATAGGGCAAGGGAATAATACAATTATCTTATTGATAACTCCCATGATTGAGCTACTACTCTACAGGTTATGACCCCTGGCTCATTGCTATAAACAAAACCTCTATTGAACTATCACTATCTAAATAAAACTTTGCATCACTATGTCAGGAGTCACTGAAGAATTTGTTAGCATAACAACAAACACAAACAATACTAGTGGAGCCAGCAGTAGGGTATGAAACCTTGGCACTATCTCATCTTACAAGGTAGATACACTTAAAGACAATAACTGTTACATGCTGGAATACCTCACCTGCTGAAAGCGACAAGTGTTGGCACTGAGGTGGTTAAGCAATCAGTGCTCTTGCAGTATTGCCAGGGTTGACCTTAAGGGCTTAATAGTTTTACCCCTTCTTGGCCAGGCAAGCAGTTCTGAGAAGGTGTTCTGAGAGAATGCTATCCTGGTTGCAAGGTAGCTAAAAGTTGGAGTTTACAGGCAAGTTCCTATGGGTATATATACTGCTCTTCCCTGTTTGATGGTCTTTGGTTGAGTCACGTCAAGGACATGCTCGTGAGAACCAAGACGCATTGAGTCAGAGATAAGAGGAATAGCCTGCGTACCAACTAAGGGAGGGAGGATGTGTCAAGGATGCATAAAATGAAATAGAGTCCAAGAAAGGGGAAATGACTTGGCATGGTAGAAATAGAAGGGGTAGTGTGAGTCACGTCGATTGCAGAAGGCCGATCAACAGAGGGGAAGGCCATATAAGGGATGGCATATCATAAGGGTCTGTAAAGGGAAGCATATGTCACATAAGTGTTGTTAGATGCGTTGTGTGTACAGTCAAGAAGAAAATGGAGTCTGAAAAAGGGGGAAAGGATGATAGGGCTTATCAATAACTGGCATGCATGGCAGATTCAAATGCAGAAATTCCTATGCTTGCACAGGGTCTTTAAGTATGCCAAGGGAAGTTGTCCAAAGCTGGAGGAGGACTCTAACAACAGTGCTGAGATAATGGCATGGGAAGAAGAATGATATGCAAATCATACTTCTTTTCCTTTTCCGGACTTTTCTCTTTTCTTTTCAAATTGTACACACGATGCATCCTTCGACGCTTACATGACCTTATGCTTTCCTCTTTCAGATGCTTTTACTATACGCCATTCCTTATATGGTCTTCCCTTCCCTCGGTCGATCTCCCCGGATCGACATGACTCATGCTTATCATTTCTACTTCTCCCAAGCCGAGTCATTTTCCCCTTTTGGACACTATTTCATTTTACGCGTCCTCGATGTGACTCCCCTTTTCCAACGGACCTATAGTTGGTATGCAGGCTATGTTCCCTATCTCTGACTCGATGTGTCTTTGTTCTCACGAGCGCATCCTCTATGCGACTCACCCAAAGATCGCCAAACAGTCTGAGGTAGTATATATACTCGTAGGGACTCGCCTGTATACCCCAACTTTTAGCTACCTTGCAACCAGGATAGCTTTTCTCTGCAAACCACTCCTCAGAACTGCTTGCTTGGCCATAGAGGGGGTAAAACTATTAAGCCCCTGAGGTTAACCCTGGAATATCGCAAGCGCACTGTTGCTCCACTCTGAGCCTCAGCGCCAACACTTGTTGCTTTTGGCAGGTGAGATATCCAGCGTGTAACAAAAGCTAAAAGTTCCTTCTACCGAAGTAAATGAACTTCTCGAGAACTTCGGCTTGCACCAAAGTCTTCCTAGGTCGACAATCGTCCCTAGCGAAGTCTCGAGCTTCCCAACACCCCTGAAGCGATAACCTATCTCTTCAGTGCTCCTCGAAGGGGACCCCCTACAGTAACCTGTTGCCCTTCCAGGAGAACCTGAATGCAAGGAACCACTGTGGGAATTACCCCAGCCTTCGTTCAAACCAAACCCTAACACTCTCTCAACGTGTCTTCTCATCAAGGCACGCCACCTGATCCCCAGAGGCCACCCTCTGCCACAGGATCAACAACCTCTTCTAAATTTCGGCCCCCAGTTCCCTCAAGAAAGGAACAGAGGCAGAAGGAACGACCATCGTCTTCCAGAACATCTGCTTTACCCCTCAAGAGAGAACACTCCTCATCTCGCTTCCATCCCTATCCCCCAGAAGAGAGATCCCCTGTTGCCCCGAGACCAGACCCTTCACATATCCCCGGGTCCCTGACTCACCGGCAACCTTCCCTCAAGGACTTCGAGTCCACACCAACCCTGTCTTTCCTCGAAGGAGCTAAAGGAGTCTTTGCAGCCTTTGGGTTAATGAACCCACCTGCAGGAGAAGACCCTCGCTTCAACACACCCCAACAGCCTAAGGAGGAAGAGGAGAACTCTTCGCTCAGAGGCGACCTATTTCAAGAAACCCAACAACTACAAGACTGTGACATCGAAATGTCAGAAGATCCATTTGGATCACAAACCGAGGTACCAGTCACCGACCTGGTGAAGTGGTACCAGGAGAAGTATTCGTCCACGATGGACTTTACTATCCCAACCAAACCAAGAGACCCCGGAGGCTCTGCAGGAGGTCCCGAGGAGAAAGCAAAGGGACACGACTCTTACTCTGGAGAGGGGTCTGCGAAGGAACTTAGCCTGAATCGTCCATGGGAGTACGATGGCAACCATGCCACGTATGATGCCTGGCTCACTTCAATCAAAACTTACCTGGGCATCAACTCTCACATCTACCGGATGGCAGAGCAGAAAATTGGCTTCACTCTCTCCTTCATGACGAAGGGCTCAGCACAAGCATGGGCCGAGAACTATGCCAAGAAATCCCTTCTGCTCGACACCATCCATATCGTGGACACATGGGCAGGTTTCCTAGCGAAACTAGACCAGATGTTTAAGGTCAGGGATGTATCTCAAATGGCCCTACTCAAACTCTTGGCCATTCGACAAGGAACAAGGACCTTGGAAGAATACACCACCGACTTCTTAAACGTGATGAACAGAGCAAAGCTCTCGGAGACAAGCCCTGAGGCAGGAGTCTTTTATGGACGAGGCCTCAAAGCTGAACTGAACGAATGGATCCTCAAAACCAACACCTGCCCGACAACCCCGGCAGAATGGATCCAATCGGCCACAGCAGCCCAAACAGTGCTCTCCCAACTTCGACTGTTCACTGGTCGACAAACTGAAGAAGACCGGCGCATCCTGGGGCAAAACTACTCAAGACCCCATCAAGCACCTGATAGAGATCCATATGCGATGGATGTGGACTGCCGACAAAACTCTGGTGGACCCCCTAAAAGGTCCTGGAACCAGAAAGGCAACTCACGATCGCGGATCAGAGAGATCACATGCTGGGGATGCAACGAAACCGGACATCGAAGGGCGGAATGCCCAAAAGAGAAGAAAAGTCCTGATCGACGGGATCACCATCAACAGATCAGGCAACTTCTAGAAGAACTGGAGAAAGATGAAGAAAGAGACATGGTGGGAGTCCATACTCTCACCGACGACAACATCTGGAACAACAAGAAGGATTTTTAAGGAACTCCCCCGTGGCTATGCAGGGAGGAGTTGGACAATTTTCTATCACTTCGGCTTGACCAATTTGGACTGCTAAATCTACTTCTGTAGATACGGACTTTGAGCAATCGAAAGCCATTTCAAATTCCTCTCTGTTCGGGTCCATGTATTTGGTCGACCGGGAAGATGCAGAAATCAAAGCTGTGATTGACAGTGGCACAGAGGTCAATGTCATTCACCCAAGGATTGTATCAAAATACAATCTAAAACGAACTCGAGTCAAACATCCTTGGATGGTGAGAAGCTTCGAAGGACCGAGCCGACAGAAAGTGACCCACATCTGCACTTTCCACGCTCGAATCTTTCACAAATTGGTGAAGATTCATGCCTTCGAAATGGAGCTGAAATCTCGGGAAGACGTCCTGCTAGGGATGCCCTTTTTGGCCGAGTACAACCCAATATTCGACTGGAAGAAGAGGAAGATGATCGGGTTCGGAGACCCCTGTCTCAGGGGGTTGAACCTATCATCAGATGAAGAAGACTACGAAGACAAAGAACTTGTAACGCTCCAGAAAACCTCAATATCCACGCAACTTGAAGCGGCCATCCAGAAAGAGGAGGTCGCACTCCCGCTGTGTTACAAGAAATATCAAAAAGTCTTCTCTGAAGAAGACACCCCATTACCTCCTCGTCGCCTGTACCTCGACCACGAGATCAAACTCACAGACGACTTCAAACCGAAGAAAGCACCCATCTATCCCCTTTCGCGAGAAGAACTACAAGCACTGGACAAGTTCTTGGAAGAAAACCTGAATGCAGGAAAAATCAAGAAATCAAAATCCCTGCAAGCCTCTCCAGTGTTCTTCGTCGGAAAGAAGGATGGGAAGAAGCGGCTAGTACAAGACTACCGTGAACTCAACAAATACACCATAAAGGATTCCTACCCTTTACCTGATGTTAAATCCCTCCTTGACCAACTGGCCGAGTCAAAATACTTTGCGAAATTCGACATTCGCTGGGGATTCACCAACATTTGGGTAAAGGAGGGTGATGAGTGGAAAGGAGCATTCATCACCCTGCGAGGACTCTTCGAACCTACAGTCATGTTCTTCGGGCAATGTAACTCTCCGCCAACCTTTCAGCGGTATATGGAGACTACATTCGCTGACATGATGTACTCGAAGAAACTCGTCATCTTTATGGATGACATCACAATCCACGTGAAGACAAAGGAAGAACTTTATCGGCAAATGGAAGAATTCTTGGCGATCACCCTAAAAGAGGAACTGAGACTGAAAATCTCGAAGTGCACCTTCAAGACAGAAGAAGTCGAGTTCCTGGGCTTCTTAATCGAACAAGGACAGATCAAACCCTCGGAGACCAAACTCGCAGCAATCAAGGACTGGAAAACCCCCAACAACCTCCACGAATTACGCCAGTTCCTTGGATTCTGCAACTTCTACCGACAATTCATCCCGTCCTTCTCGCAAATCGCCACCCCTCTTCATCGCCTCTCGAAGAAGAATGTCCCTTACAAGTGGGACATGGAGCAAGCCAACGCCTTTGAGCGGCTTAAACAAGTGCTATGCTCCCAACCAGTTCTGCGACTCCCCGACTTCTCGAAACCCTTCACTCTCTTCACTGACGGCTCGGCCATCAGCACCGGAGCTGTCCTCTGTCAACAATTCGAGGACAGAGAGCTCCACCCCTGTGCCTACCTCTCGAGAAGCTTGGTTGGAGCAGAACAAAATTATCAGGTGTATGACCTGGAACTCCTGGCCATCGTGTGAGCCTTTGAAGAATGGCGACACTACCTCATCTCCCCCGTTGCCCCTACTACGGTCTATACTGACCACCAAAACCTCACCTACTATCGATCACTGCAACAACTCAGCTGAAGGCAGACACGATGGGCAGCTTTCCTTCAAGACTTCCCTATTCAGCTAGTGCACAAACCGGGTAAACTAATGACTATCCCAGACTCCCTTTCCCGCCAACCTGACTACTCCGCCAACCCTTCCCCAATGACTACAGTACTACCAGATTCATTGTGGCTTGAAGGGGGGGTGAAACTCCTGTTTATGCCCTCGAAACTGGCAAAAATTCCCCCTAAACCGACTTCTACCAATGTGCATAAGCTGAAGGGAAAGGAAAGAAAAGGAGAAGCCCCACTTCCAACCTCAATAACAAGTCATCCAGCAATGAACAACGATTGGACAGAGGAGTGTACACGATTTCTCAAGAGCTATTCAGCAAAATAAAGGAATCGACACCGAAAGACGAGACTCTTACCAAGAACGACACAATAAAGGAGGAGAACGATCAAACCAAGTGACGTGACGGTCGCCTCTATGTTCCCCCTCCCCTCCGACGCGAGTACCTCCAGGATAACCATGATCTGGCAGTGGCTGGACACCCTGGAGTGAAAGCAATGATTTGGAAGATGAAGAACGAAGTCTGGTGGCCTGGAATGTGGAAGCAGGTAAGAGAGTACGTGAAGGGATGCCCTGGCTGTCAAGCCAATAAGGTCATCACTCACCCTCTCACGCCCCCCATCACACCCAATGACACGGCGAAAAACCCCTTCCCATTCAAGCAAATCTCCATGGACTTCATAACGGACCTTCCGGAGTCAGAAGGATACGACTCCATCCTCACCATCGTGGATCAGGGACTCACAAAGGCAGTGGTCCTTGCTCCATGCAACAAAACATGTGACTCCATCGAATTGGCAAATCTCTTCCTACGCTACGTGTACCCTTGATATGGCATCCCAGATGCCGTCATATCGGACAGGGGTCCACAGTTTGCCTCCGCCTTCACTTCCAAACTCTATCAAGCCCTGGGGATCCAACAAAAACTCTCCACGGCTTACCACCCTCAAACCAATGGCGAAAGCGAACCCGTAAACCAGGAGATTGAAACCTATTTGCGGATGTACTGCGACGCTCGACCAGAGGCCTGGGCTCGGTACCTTCCACAAGCCAAGTTCATGCACAATTCTAGGGTCCATTCCATCCATCAACAAACCCCCTACTCCCTTCTCTATGGATATGACCCAGCGCCCTACCCCTCTGTGTCACAACCAACAGATGCACCTGCAGTCGACGATCGCATGCAAAAACTCACCGCCAATCGGGACTTGGCACTTCTAGCACACAAGGCGGTGCAAGAAGTGATGAAGGCCAGAAGCAAGGGACCTTACACTGCCCCGAAGGAAGGAGATCTAGTTTGGCTAGATGCATCTACCCTTAAGAGGGACATCCCGAGCGTGAAGCTGGCACCCCGACGGGTTGGCCCCTTTGAAATTACGAAAGTAATTTCGCCAGTGGCTGTTCGGCTGAAGATCCCTGATACGTGGCGAATACATCCAGTATTTCACATGTCACGGATCTACCCTTTTGAAGAAAACGATGAATATGGAAGGGCCGAAACACCACCCCTACCGGACCTGATCGACGACTTACCTGAATGGGAAGTCGAGAACATTCTCAAACACCGAGTCATGGGCTCGAGAAGGAAGATCAAAGGACGTGTCTCTGCGCCCAGAGGAACAGCCAAACAACAAACTTACCAATACTTGGTCAAATGGACCGGGTATGGCCATTCCTCTAACACCTGGGAGCCAGAGGAAAACCTATATAACGCCCTCGAAATCCTCCACTCCTACCAGAGACGCAACAAGATCCCTCTCACTCATGGCCCATGAACACAACTCTGAACACTATTCCTCCTTTGACGAATTTACCCTATCGGACTATGAGAACTCCCATATCGCCTTCTCCGATGACTACGACTTTTCCGCCTCTCCACCACCTCCCCCGCTACAGCACCTACCAGCAGATCAAAACATCACAGCAATTCAGGAACACTGGGACCAGGTCACCACCAGTGCACCAGGACCCGTTCTGAACCCCCACTCTGCATTCATGGTTTGTTCACTCTCCCTCACCAAGGGGAAGCGAAGGGCCAGAATCGCTAAGACCACCCCCTACCCATCTGCCTTACATGAAAGACCCTACCTTCCCCTCGGCTCCTATCGCTCGTGCAACACCCCTACCACCTCTCGCCACTCCTCCCCAGTCTCCCAAACCGCTGATACAGAGACAACCTCTCCCAACGAAACCCCTGACACACCCACTCCAAGTGTCGCCCCAAAACTCACTCAGCGGCACACCACATCTGAGGTCGACCCCCCCTCCGAGACCAAGGCATGCTTGGTACCCTCGGCGGAACAACTCCTCCGTATTCTGCAGGTGCTCGAAAACTTCGAGCACTGGGACTCACTTGGCTGGCGAGCAGGCAAACACCATGACCGCCTATGGATGCTGTCTCAAATCTACTGAGGTTCAGAATTCATAGCGGCCCGCATTCCCCAAATCTTCAACACTACCGAAACCATCGCCGGTCACGTCTCCAAAAAGGTAGACCTAGACCTTTTCACTGGAGACAATATCGACGATGTCGGGGACATACAACACGCCATGGTGAACCTGGCCTTCATGGAATTCGGAGAAAACCTTTGGCACTCCTTTCGAGACTTTCACCCTGCCTCTGCTCAAGCCTCTGACCCAGCATCAACTTTCGGATGTGACAAAGGCAAGAGCCCAGAATCTCCTAGACCTCAACCTCCTATCCCAACAGGCCAAGAAATGGATCTTCAGTTCAGCGGATTATCTCCACCGTCGTGGACAGAAGATTGGCCAGAGGGTAGTGAACCAGGAGGACTGGATGCACGAGGAATTACAACGACTCGTGGAGTTAGCCTCCAAAGGGAATCAACGAGCTCTAGCTCGACTTCGAATTCAAGTGACAGCACCTCTACCTACGGACTCAACGACGACATTGCCTCAAATAGACACTCAGTATGGCTCGAAGGCATCAAAACCCTCCTTGATCACACCGCCAGTCTCCTTGCCGAACACTCCCTTGGCAGAGACATCAGGTATATCAACTGGAGGAACTTCCTTCATTCCACCTACTTCAATTCAGCCGTACAAGCTCTATGCCTACCATACACCCTGAATGCACGGTCCCCCTTCCCTCTCCCACACTTAACCAGCTCTTTCCTCGTCGTCCCTTACGATGACGACCTTCCAAAAACCCTATCTGGGAGACTCCAAATCGACTGGAGCAGCCCCTTCTGGGGTATGCACTGCTACGATTGCACCAGACTAGGGCACATCGGGTGCGCCAACGGACAAGGATCTCGCTGGACTCATCCAGGAACTGTGCTCCCCAGGACAAGGACGAGACGATACCACCATCGATCCCCCACCAATCCCTCCATCTTAAGATGAGGCAATCATTAAAATTCCTTCCGACTTCACAGTCGAGCTCCCAACTTAAAATTGAGCCTTTCCTCAGCCCAAACTTACTCGCCTCTCCAGTGCTTCGGCCTTGAGAGGGGGGTAATGATATGCAAATCATACTTCTTTTCCTTTTCCGGACTTTTCTCTTTTCTTTTCAAATTGTACATGCGACGCATCCTTCGACGCTTATGCGACCTTATGCTTTCCTCTTTCAGATGCTTTTACTATACGCCATTCCTTATATGGTCTTCCCTTCCCTCGGTCGATCTCCCCGGATCGACATGACTCATGCTTATCATTTCTACTTCTCCCGAGCTGAGTCATTTTCCCCTTTTGGACACTATTTCATTTTATGCGTCCTCGATGTGACTCCCCTTTTCCAATGGACCTATAGTTGGTATGCAGGCTATGTTCCCTATCTCTGACTTGACACGTCTTTGTTCTCACGAGCGCGTCCTCTACGTGACTCACCCAAAGATTGCCAAACAGTCTGAGGTAGTATATATACTCGTAGGGACTCGCCTGTATACCCCAACTTTTAGCTACCTTGCAACCAGGATAGCTTTTCTCTGCAAACCACTCCTCAGAACTGCTTGCTTGGCCATAGAGGGGGTAAAACTATTAAGCCCCTGAGGTTAACCCTGGAATATCGCAAGCATGCTGTTGCTCCACTCTGAGCCTCAGCGCCAACACTTGTCGCTTTCAGCAGGTGAGATATCCAGCACGTAACAAAGAAGATCTTATCATGCAAACCCTCATATTGACAAATATAGATGACCAACAAATGGACCATGTTATGCATGCCAAGACAGTGGCGCAAATGTGGGAAAATTTGAAGATGGCTCATCAGACATGTGGCATTCAAACTGCTCTCATAGCTAAGAGAGAATTATTGAATGCTAAGTGTCCTGAGGGTGACAACATCACAATACACATTAATAAACTCAAAAGGATGTGGAACGATCTATCAGCCATGGGGAAACCAGTCCTGGATGACAAGTTTAAAGATATTCTATTATTAAACATGCTGGAGTCTTGGATGACATTTACTACATCATACATGGCAGGCTGGATAGCCAGCAAAGGAGTGGATTCAGTCACAGTGGAAGAGCTTACCATGGTACTGGTAGATGAATTCAAGTGCAGGCAGGGTTCTCCACAAGAACAAATGTTATTTACTCAGAAGAAAGTAAATAACAAATGGAAAGAACCTACAAAATCCTGCAGTATCTGTGGATGTGATAACCACATGACTGACAAGTGCCATCACAAGGGGAAACCAAAATGCAGCTACTGTCAAAAATTAGGTCACATGGAAGATGAGTGCTGGAAAAAGCATGGCAGGCTGCCTAAAAGGGCTAAAGTCAGGCAGGCTAATTTTGCCACCATCATGGAATTACCTACATGTGATACACAAGATGATGAGCAGGTACTACACACAGATGGGAATAGGACATCTGATAGTAGTAGTATACATGACACTGCAAGCATTTCACAATTTTTCTTCAGAAAACATGCTGAAAAAATTGAAGAAAGTGATACTCTTTTTTGACAGCTGTTTTCAAAGAGAAAAGGCAAAAATAATATTTTCTTTTCTTTGCATGACTTTCCACAAAACATTGATTGATGGTAATACCCATTAGCATAGAAGCTAATCAGCACTACCATCAAACCATTTTTTTGCACAGAAAAGACAAAGAAAACAAAATATTATATTTGCATTTTTTCTGTGAACACAGCCCAAATAAAAGATTACCTCTTCTTTCCATTTTTTCAACATATTTTGGCAAAAAAAATTGTCAAATGCTTGCAGTGTGACACATTTACTGTATCATATGAAGGAATAGACAAACATGTTGAGTGGTACATGTGGGTAGCTGACTCAGGAAGTACAGCACACATAGCTAAAGATAAGATAATGTTTAGGGATATGGTCCCTATACAAAAAGTGATCCAAGGTATCAGAGATCACACAATTACAGCATATGGAGTCAGGACAGCCATGCTACAGGCATGTGTAGGTAACAAGACTTCCATCATTACCTTGCAGAACATATTGTATACCCCTGACACTGTACATAATTTAATTTCATTAACATGCCTCGATAAGGAGGGCAGCTCCTCTGTTTCCAGGGGAGGAAAAATGAAATTATACAACCAACAACATAATATATTTGCTGTAGCTACTTTACATGATGGGATATACAAACTATGTGTCTGCAGGCATGAACCTGTGGAGAGTGCATACCAGGCATGAGCTTGGGACAAATGGCACCAGCAGTTTGGACACATTGGAGTCAAGGGGCTCCAACATCTCCAACAAGAACAGTTAGTTGATGGACTCACCATAGTGCCATTGCCAATCATTGATTGTACCACTTGTATTGAGGCTAAACAAACCTGGATGCTGTTTCCAGAAAAGACCATACCAAGGAACACACAGCTGGGTGAAATGATTCACACCAACATGTGGGGACCAGCTTGAATAGAGGCCCTAAGTGGACGTGTGTGCTGGTATATCTCATTCATAGACAATGCATCCTGGTACTGTGAAGTCCAGTTTATGGTCAGTAAAGGAGAAGCATCAAATAAACTAAAGGAATACCTTACTTACCTCAAATGCCAACTGGGATGGTGGACAAAGGTTGTGCATGCTGACAATGGAAAAGAATATGTCAACAATGAACTACTTACCTGGTGCCAAGAGACCGGCATCAACCTCCAGGTGACAGCACCCTATTCACCAGCACAGAACAGTATTGCTGAATGATTCAATCGAACACTAGGTGAATTGGCTTGTGCCATGAGGATTGCAGGAAATCTCCCTGCATTCCTCTGGCCCAAGGCAATCACCCACATGGTGTACATCTGAAATCGATCCCATATGCAGGTGCTGGCTGGAACAATGCTGTATGAGAAGTGGACAGGACACTGTCCCAACATCTCCCATTTCCAAGAATTCAGATGTCCTGTATGGATAATGAACAAGAGCATCAGTATTAACAAACTAGATGCTAAGTTCACACAACATACCTTCATGGGTTTCTCAGATGGCCCATGCACTGTCCATTTCTATGATGCTTGCATGAGATCCATAAAGACTTCTTGCAATTTTTGATTCCTCAAAGATCCTGTCAGTTTGCCCAATGTTCCACCCACCTTGACAGATGGTATGCTGCACAAGGGGGAGCCAGAGCCTGGGAATGTGGCTGATGAGGATGTGCAGGATACTGAGAATAAAAGAGATGAAACTAAAAGAGATCAAGAGCATGTCAGTAAGTGAAAACAGACAGCAGAAGAACAGGACACTTACCAGAGGAAAAGTAAGAGGCACAAGGTAGTCAAGGACTACTGAGTGCTCAACAACCCTATGCCAGAGTTGTCAGAAAATGAGAGTGACAACTCACTAGAACTGCTTCAAGACCCTGACAAGGGAGGACTTGAGGATAGCCCTACAGAGCAGGCAGCATTAGTGTATGCAGCACTAAATGAAAACAGTGCCTTACCTGACAACTCAAGATCACTAAAGGAGGTGTGTGACTCACCCGAATGGATGGAGTGGGAAAAAGCTGTCAAAACAGAAATAGATCAGCTACACCAAATGGGGATGTGGGAACTGACAGACTTACCAAAGGGTAGGATGCCAGTGTCCAACAAATGGGTACTCATTCAAAAGTATAATAAAGAAGGCAGATTAGAAAAATACAAGGCATGCCTGGTAGCTAAAGGGTACTCACAGATACTGGGGATGGACTACCCAGATACATTCTCACCAGTAGTGAGGCTAGAGACAATAAGGGCAATAATAGCATTAGCAGTTTCCCAGGACTGGGAGATCCAACAGATGGACATCAAGGGGGCTTACCTAAACAGCAAGCTAAAAGAAGAAGTCTATATGAAACAACCTGAAGGCTTCAAGGACAGTACACAATGCGTGTGCCAGCTAATAAAAGCATTATATGGGTTGAAGCAGTCTGGAAGAGAGTGGAACCTCAAGCTTAATAGACAGTTAGTGTGAGGAGGGTTTAAACACCTATGGTCAGATCCCTGTGCATATATCCAGCAGGTGGCAGAGGGAATAGAAATCATCACTGTATGGGTCGATGATCTCTTACTGTTCATGTCAGGACAGGGGCTTATGACATCACTAAAAGCACAACTGCAATCTATGTTTGAAGTTACCAACCTTGGAGACCTGAAGAAAATTGTTGGTATAGAGATTACAAGAGACTGGGCAAAAGGAACTTTATTAATAAGTCAAACCTGGTACATAGAATCTATACTATGGGTGCAGGGATTAGAGAGCACAAACAGTGTGAAGACACCTGCAGACATGAAGGTTCAGATGTTCCTGGAGCAGGAATGGGAGGAAGTGACTAACCAAAATAAGTATGCTTCCTTGATTGGATCTTTGATGTATGGTGTGGTTGCCACACAGCCTGACATCGCCTATGCCATAAATAGACTGGCCTCATTTACAGCAAACCCAGACCTAAGACATTGGGTTGCAGCCAAATGGATACTGAGGTACCTACAAGGAACAAAGGACTATGGAATAATGTATTGTGCAAAGAAAGGTGATACTGCTACCCAAATATTCCAAGGGTATGTAGACGCAAGCTTTGCTAATACAGAGAACTGTGCATCTGTCATGGGCTATGTATTCTTAGCTCAAGGGGGAGCCATTGTTTGGGGCTCAAAGAAACAAACCTTAATCACACTGTCAACAACTGAAGTGGAATATGCTGCACTGGCTAAATGTACTTGAGAATATGTATGGCTGTGAAAGCTATATGCAGAACTAGGGTACAGACAGACAGAGCCAACTAAGATAATGACAGACAGTGAGGGAGCCTGAGCCTTAGCATATAATCCTCAGTTTCATGCCCAGATGAAACACTTCAACATATCTCATCACTACACATGTGAGAAGATCAACCAAAAGAAGGTCAAGATTTGTCATTGTCCAGACAGGTACCAAATGGCAGATATATTTACTAAAGCACTACTGAGAGACAAGCATGAGAGGCATACCAAGGAAATGGGTATGACCCCAGCTTGAGGGGGAGTGTTGGTATCACAGAGTAAATACCAGCATCCTGTACAAGGTGCCCCAAGGTAACAGAATATTCTCTATCATAGTAGACTATTCTAGAATATTGTTCACACACAGTATAAATACCCAAGCTGATAGGGTGAGGGAATAATACAATTATCTTATCGATAACTCCCATGATCAAGCTACTACTCTACAGTAACCATTAGTATGCAGACCTTCCCAACATCCCTGTGACACTTGGCTGGTGTGGCTGGGTGGGTCCTGCTTGAAGTCCTGGTGGACTCTCTAGAGAACTTGCTCCATATGATCTTGGCTGTATTTTGTCTCAAACATTGAACATTGAACCAGCCACCAAGACTCTAACTCACATTCATTGTAATTGACACTGAAAAATTTCATGGAAATTAGTGTACACAGCAAGTTATTGGAATGCTAGGGCACATCTCCATTCAACATGTACTCTGTGTTGTCAGTGATTGTAGTAGCCTCCTAGCAAGTAATTTTCAAGTTTTTGTGATGCAAACCCACAGCCAAGGTGGTCAAAATGTCCTTATTTAGTGGCATAAAGTTTGATTTTTCCAGTCCAAAAACTTGGCCAACTCAAAAATGCATGAGAAAAATATGGGAGTACTGTTTTCTGATGTATTTTGGGTTTTTGAGTTCAAATATGGCTTCAGATTTTTGTAAAAATGACATGGGGACATCTTACCAAAGTTACTGCATTTGCTTGTCCACAACTGTACTACACCACCACGAAGTACCGACAAGTCAACACTGCCTCATCGGTAGGCGAGAGTGGTGCTTGCCGCTCCCATTTCTTCCTTCCGGGCGTTGTTCAGGATAGTCACCCAATGCCCACTCCACAACTCAAGCACAGCATGAAGAACGAGGGTATTGGGGTCACCTAAAGTTTTGTATCAACTAAATATACTTATACCACACCGGATATGAAATATAGAAAGGCGCTGCATTCTGGGGTGCCGTCTCTCCAGATACTGTAGCAGCGAATATCATCCCATCCGTCAGGGGTAATCGATTAATCGTTCTCCCAACGATTGTCACTGCTCCCGAAATGGTGTCAGCACTCAGCAAACGTGTCCACTATTACTGAGGTGACAGGCTTGCAGCCCTGCTGGTGACCCATCCGAACGTAATCGGCGCAACGTATCGTCCGACCACTCTCGGGGTCCGTCCACTGAGGATCCGCGTCTCGTGACAGAAGGAAAAGTTCGCTCTGGTTGACTTTTTTCAGACCGCTAAGCAGGGGGAAGTTTCATTGCAGGGTTGAATCACCTTGAATACACGCTGGCCCAAGCAACAAAAACGAACGACTACGATCGGTGATCACGACAGCCCTGATGAGTGTGGGGTTGGTCTCCCATCAGATCACGGTGGCCTCAAGGATGATTGCGACATGGCTTTTCGGCCAATGACGCCCATATTATTAGTGCCCTACAATGTCATTAGAGATAGAGATCTCGTATACGCTTGCTTATCTCTGTGGTGCCGGCGTTAGGCGGACACTGGGAGGTGGGGATGCGGGAATGATGCCAACGGCCTTCCATCCAACTGATAATACTTTTGCCCAACAATCAGCTTATACCTATATGGTTGCACCTTCTTACCGCCGCTGTGGTCGGATTCCACGTTTCGGGGCGACACGCTCTTCGATACATACCTGCCTTGTAATGGACGATGACCACGATGCGCGCCAAGCAAAATTTGTAACGATTCGAAGGGTTGAGGAATCTACCCGGCCCGACGTTAACGAGCCTTTTCATGTCACGATCAGCAACACACTTCGTTGGCACAAAACGTCCTTTTTTTTTTTTTTGAACGGTTGCTCCGTGCCAGTGATCGTTCGAAGATGCAAATCCATCCTCGAAAACCGTGTCTTGAAACATATGTCGGAGGGACTCGGATCAGTCGGTAACCAGATCAATTTTTGACAATTGATCATGTTTACCTCAACGTGCTTCCTCGTGATTTGTCTCCCTCTTTTTTTTTCCTCCATTTTTTCTCTGTTTTTCTCATCCCTGGGTCTGCGTGCCGACGTCAACGGATTGCCACCCCATTTTTGTGGAGTATAAATAAAGCAGGCCCTGCTTTGCTGTCTTGTTCTAACCTCATTCTCGTTTCTTTCGTTGTCGTACGGTGTCTGTCACCTCCGGCGTGCTCCAGAGTTTCTATACTCTTTTGCATGTACTCGAACCAATTGAGCAGTACTCATAACCCCCATAGAGGATCGAAACACTCCTCCGCTGGTTTCCTTGCAACTCATTGAAAGATCGAAAAACGAACTCTGCTCTATCAACATGTCTAACAGTCCCGCCAACTTCTCCGGTTACGATACTCCCGTGTCCGACTTGGAGTCTATCGTCCCCGTCCACCCAACTGCTGCTCGTCGTCCCGACTACATCACCGTGCAGTCGGAGAATACGGCTTACACGAATGACCACATAACTGCCAAGTACTCTTACCGCGGTGCTGACGTTGTTGTGTCGGATGGACAGTTCACTGTCACTCCTACGATGAAGCCTTTCGAGTTCCAGACCAAGCGCAAGGTCGGAAAGACAGGGTATGTTATTAGCATTCCTGCGATCCATGTGCCCAATCCTTTGATTTTTGCAGGTTGATGATGATCGGGATGGGCGGTAATAACGGCTCTACGCTCTGTGCGACTATTTTGGCGAACAAGCATAATATCTCATGGCACACCAAAGATGGTATCCAACAACCCAATTATATAGGTTCCGTCCTTCGGGCATCCACGGTGTGCATTGGTACCGAGCCGGGCAGCGGGAGGGAAGTACACGTTCCTATCTCGGATGTCCTTCCTATGGTGCACCCTAATGATATCGTCCTTGGTGGGTGGGATATCTCTGGTGTGCCTATGGACAGGGCCATGGAACGTGCCCGTGTACTTGCCTATGATCTTCAGCGCCAGGTCGCACCTCACATGGCCCTTCTTGGTAGTCCTCTCCCTTCCATCTACTACCCCGATTTCATCGCAGCCAACCAAGAGGCCCGGGCCGACAATGTGATCCCCGGCACCGATAAGCAGGTTCACCTCGAACACCTCCGGTCCGACATCCGGCGCTTCAAGGCAGACAATGATCTGGACCGCGTCGTGGTGTTCTGGACTGCCAATACCGAGCGGTACAGCGACATCATTCCTGGTGTGAACGATACAGCGGATCACCTCCTTGCAGCTATCCGCTCTTCACACTCAGAGGTCTCCCCGTCGACGCTTTTCGCAGTCGCTTCGATCCTCGAAGGAGAACCATTCGTCAACGGTGCCCCACAGAACACGTTCGTACCTGGTGTCATTGAACTTGCTGAACGCTACAAGTCCTTCATTGGTGGCGACGACCTCAAGTCCGGCCAGACCAAACTCAAGTCTGTCCTTGCCGAGTTCCTTGTGAACGCTGGCATCAAGCCTCTTTCCATTGCATCCTACAACCACCTTGGCAATAATGACGGACACAACTTGAGTGCAGAGCCGCAGTTCAAGAGCAAGGAAATCTCTAAGAGTAGCGTCGTGGACGATATGGTAAACGCCAACCGCCTGCTTTACAAGCCACCCGCACCAGGTGCCACTGGTAAGGCGGCTAAAGGCGAGCACCCCGACCATATCGTCGTCATCAAATATGTGCCTGCAGTTGGGGACTCGAAGAGAGCCATTGATGAGTACTATTCTGAGATTTTCTGCGGCGGGAGGCAGACCATTAATATTTTCAATGAGTGCGAGGTACGGACCTCTCTGGCAACTTTCTACTTCTTATCTTGCTTACCTCGGCGGTAGGATTCCCTGTTGGCGACGCCTCTGATTCTGGATTTGACCATCCTTACGGAGCTTTTGACTCGTGTCAATTACCGTGACTTGTCAGCTGGGCAGGCCGAGTTTGCTCCCTTATACCCAGTTTTATCGCTCCTTTCCTACATGTGCAAAGCGCCTTTGGTCAAGCCAGGTATGTTGCGGTTGTCGCCTTTCTTACCGCATCCGCTCACTTGTGTACTCTAGGAACCGACGTCGTCAACAGCCTGGGCAGGCAAAGGAATGCACTTGAAGGCTTCCTCAAGGCCTGTATCGGCCTCGAGACTAACGGTGACTTACTCCTTGAGACTCGTATCTGGTAGAGTTTTGGTAACATGAATAACAACACACGATAGATATTCTAACGGCACAGTTTCAACAACTGTGCACCTCTCTAGATATGTATGATAGACATTCAACTGTTTGCGTATCTATCTTGCTCGATTTTGTCCGTACTGCCTTTGTTAATTTGGCGGCTAGAATTTATTGCACCGCATTATCCATTCCGTTTGCTTCCATGCCTATTGCAACATAAGCTTTCAAGCCAGCAAAATTTTCTACACAACTACATTTCTGCACCACGCAGACACCTAATTTTGAATGGATGCGATGCTGTATCGTAAGGAATAACTGATCAAAGTAAGTATGTACCTGAACATGTTCCGCCATGTCACCTGCTGGACGTTCGCTAAGGCGGAGCATGGTTGTGCTTGGAATGGACTTTGACTTCAAGTCTCCGACCGAATGCAAGTGACTATTGTAGAAGGATCTCAACTGAACGGTGACCGATAGTACTATCTATAGTTGCTAAGGCTATTCGACAAGCATTTCGGACGTCTACTTACTATCCGTGGTCAGTACCGAAGTATGCAGATCTGATCAGGTCGCTTGCTCTCGGAGAACCCCGATCCGGCATGAACAAGTGGCCGACGGAACGCCAGGCTGCAACTCTCCGAACCATAGCCAACGGTCAGGTCTGCCACACTCGGCGCTTTTAGCAGAAACCGCACCGTCAACAGGCAGTCAGATTCCCCCAACCTTATAGCTTTAAGAACTGTGGTAAGGCCTAACGTTGGACGGGCTGCCCATGTAAACTTCTTACCATAGTTTGCCCAATCCTGCACGAAACAGGGCGGGTGGCAGCAGAGATATCCGGTACCCTTACTTACACATTGCTTTCGTACCTTGTAGCTATCTCCCTCTTTCATTTACTACTATTGGAGCCCGGTCTTGAACTGAAAGATGCTATAGATCTGAATCTCAGTTTATTAACATACACCACCGGATATGTGCATCGTCCGAGCTTCACAACGCGATCAGACAAGACAATGGAGGAGAGATGCGACTGAAAGTCATGGTCTACAAGATTTCCCACGATCTTCCATGTGTAAGAGAAGGCAAATGCAAGGAGCGACTTCGGCGTACAGTTGGTAATACGTACCACCAGTAAAGTCATCATTTCCAATTATTCGTTGTCCGCGTTCCGAGGAGCAGCGGATATAGCGAGCGGTAGTTGAACACCACGAGAGACCTCGCCTTCCACGGTGGGCACCATCACCAGGCACGACTGACGTCGAATTCGCCTCGCTTTCTCAGTGAGGGATATCTCGTACTTGCGAACAATCTCCACTAGGAAGGCTTGGATCTCGATGATGCTGTGTGGGTAAAAGGTCGTCGTGGGTGTCACGTAACAGTTGGTGGCTCAGCGCGAGTCCACGCAGGATATGTGGCAGCACTTACGCGAATCGCCAACCTAGACATGCGCGCGGACCACCACCGAACGTCAATCTGGGAAAAAGGGGCAGAGTCAGAAATAGGCCGAGTACGCAAAAGAATACGCGGGCTCACAGGTTGGAGTACATTCCTGTGGCATTTTCCTTTTTGTCCTTCGCAATGCCATCCAGCCACCGGTCTGGATTAAAGATGTCAGCATCTTCACCCCACAAGTCCTTGTTGCTGTAATGTCATCGGTACATATTCCATGGGAGAAGTGGAAAGCACAAACCGATTGTATGCAGCGATAGATGCTAAAATGCGAGTCCCCTTCGGAACGAATACCTCGTGCATTAATTCGCCCGACTCCGCCTTAATAGGTCGAGAAAGGGACAGAATACAGTCCTGGCCGGCCACACGGAGCACTTGCGCTGCCGCACAATGATACCTCAAAGTTTCCTAGTGTTTCCACGATGAAAGCAATGTGGGTTAATGCACCAAAATGTCAAGTAAATGCACGCTTGCCTTAACGATAGCATTCAAGTACGGCATATTGTCCAAGTCAGGTGGTGTGAACTGTGCGTCGCCACGAGTGCAGATAACAGACTCTTGCTGCCTAATCTCCGATCTGAGTCTGGACTGTATCTCCGGGTTTCGTGCAAGTTCCAGTAAGGTCCAACTGATGGTTTGCGAGGTTGATTCTTGACCCGCAAGAAGGATTATACTGCAGCAGGCGTAACCTGAGAGGATCACTATCACGTGGTATATGAGCGTACCGCATCTGCGCGTATAATTCCTCATCGCTCAGCTTGTGCTTCGCTTCGGCGTCCATATTTGCCTTTACTGTCAAAAGACATGATTACTAGGCCATGCATGCTATGTCGGACTTACCCAGTAGCGTGAAGATATCCTTGCTTCCCTTCCCTTGCAAAAGAGACTCAGCTTTTTCCTTCACCATACTCTCTGCAAGGGCAGTCGCAGCCGCCCTCGTTTCGCGGACACGTACGAGGCGACTATTTGAGCTGTGATTGGCCCAGTACTCTAGAATCGATGTCGGGATATACTTCAAAGCTTCTTGGATGAAAATTTGCATTGGGGAAGGGATGCCAAAGACACTCATTCTGCATACAAAACTCATAGATCAGACAGCCCTTACCTCCCAAGGGTAAACAGCATTGCGACCTACAGAAACCCGTTGTAGTATTTCGCTAGTGCACTATCTGAATTCTGGAGGGAACCCAGCCGGACGTCGAAAGCACCTAATTCAGAAGGGGAAAGGGTGAGTCATGAAGACGGCATCGGCGACCGTGCCCACCCTCCGCCATGGCATCCAGGGTGGCGCGGGATATCCAACTGGGGATGTCCAGGACAACCTTGTCACCACCGTTAGCTTCGGTGATCTCGCTCCATTTCGCGCTCAGCTTGACAACGAATCACTATCGGCCATTGGTCGAAGTCAAAGAACTTACACGCTCGGCAGAAGCTTGCGATACGACTAAGAATGCCCGTGATTCAGATCCCACGAAGCCTGGATTCAAGATCTTTCTCTGTCGTTTGTGGGTATCACCTGCCAATATGATATGGTCATCTGCACTTCTGCTGGAGATCAGATTTCGACACACCTTCTGCCCAGACGACACTCTTTCCGTTCATGATCAACGACTGAATTCGACGTTCGTGTGGCTTTGGGAACTGATAAGAAGCAGTGGCAAAAATTTGCGACAAGGCTTTCGGATCAGCTACTATAAGCTGATCCTCCTATGGCAGAGAAGACAGATAAGGAACAAAGGTCATATGTTCGAGCAGCATACTTACACCGAGGATACCTTTCATACGGATGACATCGCCATAGAGGCGTTGCCAGCAAAAATCTGCTTCACCAGCCTGACCCTGGTACAACTCGAAAAGGCTCCCTTTGTGCCACGACTCAGCGAGGGTGGACAAACGAACGGCGCACTCACCGAAGAGGAATGATGTAGGCTTTGGTCCACGCACTCGGGATAGAGAGCTACTGGTGAAACGCCTGTAGATAGCGTATGTGATGGGGACAAGGCACAAGAGCGTCAAGTAGCGATCCATCTGCGCAGGAGTGGATATCCGTGGTGCTCTTATACATACAATGATGTGGTGACGCAGCGGTGCTTCCCTTATATAAGTTCCACCGAAATGCACACCACCAAGGGTGACAAATGCACTAACACAGATTTGGATGCTAATCGGTGTCTTTCCCTGACATGGGGTACATCTTCACAATCTCCCGGAAACATCAATGCAGGCTGGATTCCAAATGTAGCAAGAGAGGTTTTTCCCCGAGATAATGGAGAATGACCTAGGGTACACATGTCCTGTGATGATTGGCGGGAACTCCCGCAGAACTACCTGCGGTATTTTCATTTATGCGGAACTGGGGTGTACGAGCGAACGGCGCACTCACTGAAAACGAATGGTGTCGGCTTCGGTCCACGCACTCGAGAAAGAGAGGTGTTGGTGAAACGCCTGGAAATTGTACGAGGGTAAAGCGCAGTTAACCTGCTGAGAACTCCTAGCCTCGACGTAAATCATGCCGGGTAAAAGTCTCATCGGAAGGCGGACGGGATCTGTAAAGGTTGGGCAGTGTACTCAAGGTCTCTTGCCTTGCGCATACGTCAGGAACGTTGTGGAAGGTCTTTCTTTACTGCAACACGTATTTGTCACAGACTAGCGTTGAGGAACTTTGTTTCATATCCCCTGTGCACCGCACCGTGGGTCGTAAATTGATGCTTCTGTATTTTTGTTGTCTTCTGGTTAGATTTCCTCCGTCCGTTCGTCACCTCGTTCACCCCTCTGGCTGTTCACGTTCAACTGTGGGTCTGGAGTGGTTCAGACCTGCGCTTAGTCACCAAGTGAATGGTCCAAGATCTTTCCGCATCCTCGACGTCTTCAAATGGATCCGTTCGAAGTGCGAATGCAATTTCTCGGCTTGTTGCGCAAGCTCAACGCGTGAGTGTCTCTGACCAGGTCAAGGAGGTGGCCATTAAATGATCACCTTGTGTCTACTGCTTGACATGTAGTACGCAACTATCCATCCAAAAAGTCGTCAGTTACGCACTCAAATACTTTGCAAAGTGCGGAGAAGATTTATGGGAATGTATCATGGAAGAATGTCAGAAGGCACGCACACACTGCGATTCGTTCCTTTGCAGCATCGGTGCTCATGATGTTCGCTCGCAGGGTTCAATAAATCATCGCATCAATATTCTATATTTCCTAGACTCCCTGTGCGAAACGTCTCTACTAGCCAAAGCCCATCAACCACCACCGCCCGTTGAATCATCGTCGTGAGTCCCTTCGTCGGAGCTACGTACTAACTGACAGAGTGTGATAGGCAGGCGAAACAGGCGAGCCACGCCTTTTATGTGGATTATGTCGCTCGAGACCTTGCACAGATCGTCGAGTGTGTGGTACCAGTAGGCAGACAGGGTCTACCGAACCTCACTAGCACGAGACAAGTGAGTCTCTCGATCCTCTCTCTACGACGAGCGCCTTGCCTCGTTTCCAGGAGTTCAGCTTACTTACTCAATTACTCGTGCAGATCCTTCAAAATTGGCGGACGAAGCGGGTGATAGATCCTCAAAGGATAGACGAAGTCATGCAAATGCTTACCACACGGCAAAGCCAAGCTACTGAACCTTCCGGCTCTGGCTCGACTGCAGCAAACAAAAACGCGGAACATCATCTTTCGCGAGGGGATGTGGTCAAGCGTATGGAAGAAGATCGCGAACGGCACAAACGACTACGCGAGAAACGTTGGGTACAAACGCAAGCGCAGTCTTCGACTGCACCGGGACAGGGGATTCCATACAACCCGTACGGGCTCGCAAGCTTCCTACCGCTGAGCGATGCGGAGAATGCAGACGTGGCATTGGATATCGAGTTCGAGAATGAATGGGAGACGACGAGTGATTGGAATGAGGATGACATAGAAGTCGTTATGGAGGAGAGGGAAGTGTGCTATCCGCATTTGCGTAGGAAGCGTTCTGGTGCGTCGGGCGTGGTCGATGATGACGGTGGGGAAGAGCCTATGGACTTATCATAGGATACCATCTCGTTGTCATGCACATATCTACTTTTTTGACGAGTGACTTGAAGGCCTGATAAACCGTTCGCCGTATATACGACACCTCGTTTGCATTCACAAGGTCACTATTACCACTATAACACCCTGGAATTGTTTTCCGTTGTGCCCGCAGCACCGACGTCTATTGGTACATGCAAAGTGTCCAGAATGCCTTCGAGTTGGTTGTTCCCGCCCAACCTAGCTATTTCCGCACGAACCTGGTAACCACGAGAACCATGATAAGATTAGAAGTGCGGAAACCACCCAGATCATGGCGCACCTGTTGTTCCAGCGAACTCATCACGTTCAGAGTGTAATCAAACGAGGCAGTCTTGTAACGGAGGTGATCGATGGTATGGTGTTTCAAGGTCGGCGTCGTGGGCCGCTTCTGAAGAACATCTACGAAAGAATATAAGTGTCAGCGAAGACGGACATCGAGGCAGAGCGCGTTCTTTCTCTCTCGAAAATGGTCATTAACACGTACTCAATATAATGCGGTTCTTTTCGTCCGCTCGCACACCGTGAACGATGGGGAAAGAAAATTTTCCCTCAGTAAGATCTTCTGCGAAGCCTTTGTTATTCGAGTACTAGGAAAAGTCGTAAGTCAGTTGATAATGAACGCGAAAATAAAGAACAAACCTCTGTACTCTGGAGGTTCATGTAGTCATCGCGGATCTGGAAGTACACTCCAAAAAGGTTCACCAGAGGCACGTAGTCACTTCATTTCGTCGAAAAGGTTCGTACTGATTCTTACAATCAATGTGCGATTAAAATCTGGAAGGGCTTACACGTCAATATTGGAAGTTGCACAAGCCATCATGAGTTTGATGGCAATCCTGAACAAACCCCCGGTCTCTAGCACATAGAATCGGCACGATGATATCACTGAGGAACAACAAAGTGCTCAACTGTTGTTGACCATGGAGATATACTCCTGTTCCGTTGGGCATTGCAAGGAATCCCTCCAAAATATCTCCAGACCCTGTCCACGGTGAAGCGCAAGCAACTCTTCCGTTACGACGAGGTCCAAGTCCTTGTTTGCCACTACCCTGACCACGTCGTCCTTGGAGTCATGGTTCCTCAATATCGCCAGCTCTTTGTACGCCAAGAAATACACGTAGTTAGCAGTGTTGATCGTGTGAGGAACACCATATATTCGATGGGCCACGGGTTGACCTCTCCGGAGCTGTGCGCCATCCTCGATATCGTCCACCATCAAACTGGCACTATGCAACATCCGCACGACGCGCGATATGACATCGAGTTGCTCGCGAGGAACCGAGAGCCATTTGTTGAATGCTTCTATGAGTAACGTACGGATCTCTTTTCCGGGCTTTGAGGTGATGTAGGTGTATGGTTCCAGTATCACCGACTCGGATGATTCTGGCCAGATTGGAGGTTGTTGTATAGGAGAGAGCAAGTTGGAGATGTCGAACGGCATGGAGACTTAATGCTAGTTGAAGGGTACGATCGGCGCAGTCCCGCTACGGCTGCGGCTATGTATCCTGGTTGGAGTGGACACTGCGGCCGTGCGTCACGCAGTACCTGTACGGTCTTCCCGTCAAGCCTAGATATGTATAGAGGTCACCATACTACTCGGGAAGTGCCGCTGGGGGCGGCGACGACCCTGCTTGGACCAGTTCAGCGCCCCTCCATGTCTACGGAATTTCCAGCCGAGCGTGCGAACACCATGCGCCAACTTATCATTGTCGAGGAGACAGGTGACAGATTGCTAGTTGTGAACATGCATTACTGTTTTTTTTGCGAGTGTGCATGTGCATGATTCGCAGCAAGTATCACACTCCCCGTACCTCGCGCTCCCCACAATTTGGCTTTGCTTTCAGGGGATGCTCTTGGGCGGCAGACCGGTATGATTCTTTTTTCCCCGTGTTAGTCCTTGTGTCCCTAGCGTCACCCCCGGTTTATGCAGCCGTCGTCGTTCTGGGGCCTCCCCTTCTGTCCTTCCCAGCTGTCCTATGTCGCTGTGCACATCGTATCTCCTCCATTTTAAAGCTGTTCTTCTCGCTTTCAATGGACCGTATGTTACTCGACGAGAGCTTTCAAGCGGCGTACTTTACGTGTCCGTAGCTGTCACCGTTCCCAAGTTATCTTAGATTTTGCAGATGAGGGCACTTTCACAGAGAATTGCACACATCTCGGGACTGGATTCGCATGTTCGCTTGGCTTCTTTTCCTCCATGTTCCCCTATGTGTCTTCTACCTTCGTCTAATCTGGTGTCTGTTGCTGCAGTGGTTGCAGGTTGGCCACTCTCCGCTCTCGTGGACCCACCTCCAACCCTCTGGCAGGTGAACTGACTCTGTCGCACTTGTCAGGCGAGAGTCCGGTTTTGTAGCTATGTAACCGATGCTTCAAGTATATAACGGAGGGTCCGATTTGGGAAGTGCACGTTGTGAGTCAAATTACCTCTCCACGTGCATGTGAATGTTTACAAAGGCACCTCGTTATTGGCAGCAGAGGTGCGATAGACAGGCGTCATATAGGCGAACTCTCTCGCCATGGAAGGAAGATAGGTACATTGGAATGACTATTTCACATACTAAATAATTGAAGGCTTGAATCGCATATCTGGAGATTCGGGTCTCGATGGCATGGTCCATACAGATGGCGCGGGCCTCAACCTGACGAAGAAATGCCTCGACGGTACGAGGACGGAGATCTTCAGGCGGGAGACCATGTATTGGATCCACGATTTCGACCCAAATGCTCCGTGCATCTTGTGGCTTCAAGAGCAGGCCGGAAGGGGAAAATTGGCCATTGCCTATACAACTGCATTACGGGTAAGGACGTGGGAGGTCTTGGGCCTTGCTTTTGTTTTACTCGTGACCGGCAGACTGAATGAGGGGAAGAGAAGAGTCTGATGACAATCAACTGACTGGGAGTCGACATTTCGGAGCGCACTAGTGGACATTGTCACGAAAGATTCCTCTCTCAATACTGCTCCAGACGTGACGCAACAATGGCAGTGACTCATTTTGGAGCCATTGTCTAAAGTTCACGGTTTCGGAGTTGAACGGTTCGGATAGGGCTGGTAGTGCAGAGGCTTGTGTGGCAGGCTTAGGGAATGGTCTCAAGGCTCGGACGAAGGTGCGGGGTGACGCGTGAGCCCTCAAAAGCCCAGCCGGTGTAACAGGGAAGTGTAGGGCGAGAGGTCGGGGGACAAGCGGACACAGGGGGGTGGCGTGGCAGCGAGTGGGAGGGGTCCGAGTGGTGGACGTGCCGGGTTCATCATTAATCTGAGAAGGCTTACATTGCTCTTCAAGCTTAGCTTCACCAGTCATGGCAGTCAATCTACAAGATTCCCTGACTAGCTCCCCATTTTACACATACGAGCTTCGCACGTTGCGCCCTGGGCCCCTCCGAGTCAGGTTGTCGGTCATACTCAATGGCAATGCCGATACATATGTTCTTATTCGTCCTTGGAGCCGCAAATCGCTCAAACGGCGACACCGATGCTGTGTGGAAATTATTGGGGGCTCGAGCAGTTATTCAATGTACTTCTGTTGAGAAGGTTACTTCACAACGAGCACGGGAAATTTGCGTGCGATACTAGGATTACCGCCGCTAGTATCTTAGATAGTGAAGTGCTGACCACAGAAATTGTACGGGCCGTGCCCGTTGTGACGTATTTTCCTACTGTACCCTTCATGTTTTATAAGCACCACCAGACGACGCAAATACACACGGATCCGGAGCCGGCTGAAGGGGTCTACTGGTACGAACGGTGTTTTGCATTCACGCTCTTGGTGATGTCCCCACCTGAGAATCCCACGGATGCGGTGCGTGAACAGTGGGGAAGTTGAGAATATGTTGATCACAGCGGCGAGTCGATCATGCTATTGGGCGCTGCAATGAAGGGAGATGAATGTGGTTGGATGAATGCGCAGCTCGGAGGAGTGGGTGGGTGTATTTGGGAGAGGAGAGTGCATCGGGAGAGAGGGGGGTTGGTAATCTATCTGTTGGGCGAGTTTGGGCAGAGTATAGAATGCCAGTGTTTCAGGTAAACCTGCGAGACAGCTCGGCAGATGACACGTATCCGTTACGGTAATCGGCGGTTTGTAAGTAGATGTTGTAGATGTACCTATGTGTACTAGAAGTACTAAAATGCCCCGAAAGTTCTGATGGAAAAGGTCACGTGCCTGACAAGTACGGAGAGTCAGAGCATCATGCTCCGTCGAAACTCCAAACTTCCGCGAATTCGGCGTAGTGACGGGAATCAGACGCTTCGAGGACCTCGAGGACTGCTGGTTAGAGTTCTGTATTTCTGCACTTGGACTTCGTAGGTGGGCAACTTCACGCATTTCCTTTACATTTTGCATTTCGTACTTGGACATTTTTTCACTTCGTACTTTTGTACGTTTGCATTCTGTACCTTCCAATCATAAGCATTCTGTTCTCGCATCCAGGATCAAATGTGCATTGCAACGAAGTGAGGGATAAAAACAAGCACAGAACTGTAGTCAAGTAGCAAGGAAACGTAGAAAAACATGAGCGACTATAACTGAATCAAATGCCATACCTACCATGTGGGTTGTGTGTACAGTGTATAGTTTTGGGCCTGGTTCACACCCATCTCCCCATCGTGCCATCATGATGCACCGTGAATTTTAACATACCTAATTACATAAAATATAGAACACAAACATACAAAACTACGAAGTGCAAGAATGTAAAAATACGAAATGTAGAATGTAAAGGCACGAAACGGGAAAGTGCGAAGATGCCAATCTGCGAAGTCCAAAACGACCAAGAGTACACAAACATAATGTAGTGATGGTCCTCGAAGTGCCCTGCTCCCAAATGCAGAACTCGCTTCGCCGAAGTCCGGAGTTTCGGAGTTTCAGAGGAGCACGATGCCCCCGACAAGTACCCAAAGATGGCAACAAGGCCTCCCGATATCCGGTAGCCCATCATCCATGTACCATATACCACCCCCGTCTATGAGAGCACCTATGCATATGCATCTCAGACGAGCTCCAGCTTCAAGACTCAACTCAGCCCTTGGCTTTAGTGCTGCCATCCTCAACGGCGTTACTGTTACTGCCACCCATGGTCGGTCCTCTGCAAACACTACCTGACAAGGCATTACCGCTGCGACTACTACGAGAACCACGGACGATTGACTGCACTTATAAGCTGACGCACAACACGCTTGGTTATATGCTGGGTGGCGGTGGCATTGATCTCAGTCCCGTTTTGGACCAGTCTGCTTCCATAGAATATTCCACAAACCTGGATTGTTCCTATAGTCCTGGTGCTGTGCAAGCGCCCCACGGTTTCCAGATTCTCTCGCTCGTACGTCCATCGCACGTACTCGTCGCAAAAAAATTATATAACGGGCCTCTAATACAATGGTATCCTCATCCCCCATCACGCACACCCTACCTCCCCGTGACACTTGTTCAATCGGACTCTATTCGTCCCCTCCCACTCAGCCTCTCTACGCAACCATATTCCCACCACCACTACCACCACTGCTTTACCACGCAGACAGATCGGCCGGCGCATTCTCAAGTTCCCCTCGATGCCTACTTCTCCCATGCATGGCGTTATCAGGTTGAAATTTCACCGTCAGAAATGTGAACGCGAAGCACCGTTCGTACCAGTAGACCCCTTCAGCAGGCGACCGCGCAGGTCCTCGGGATATAATAGCCCAGACGTCGAACACGGTTTTCCACTCGTCGCCCCAGTTGCACGTGGGGATTCCCTCTTTTTTTGTTTCCCCTGTCCGGGCCCCAAAGGCCGCACCCGTGAATACGCTCAGCGCGTGAGGGATTTTCTCACAGACACGCTCCCAGCACAAGTATATTTACACTTGATGTTGAGGCTCCCCTCCTTGTACTTCTGGAGGGTCGCACGGGTATTCCAAGATGCTGAAGTCAGTCAACCAGATATCAACCGCTTGCTCTCCGCATGTGAAACCAGCAACCATACAAGGGATCGGCGTGCACGAATGAGTTCCGCTCCTCAGACGATCAATGTTCATCGTGATCACGGTCTACCTCTGTCCGAAGACTCGACCACAGAAAACATATGTCCTGCACTAGTCAGATTTCAGAGTTCGTGGGATTCATTCACTAAGTCGCTCCTTCAAGAATGGCAGACACTAAACTTCGCCTCCGCACTACTACTCTCGTTAGTAACCATTATGTGTCATGCCCATTCCATCATAATCTTTCTTTCCAGAGCCATCGTGTCCATGTTTCAAGACCCACAAGTAGCCTACGACCCTGTCACGCGCACAACGGCCCTCGTCTCACTCGCCTGTGCACTCATGTCCCTCTCATATGGGTGTCTATACATGGTCCGATTCGAGATGATGAAAAGTATGTACATGGCGGCAAGATGGGCGCAGGAGACACAGAGAACCACCCCACCTATCTTGTGGAACATGTGGGTATTCTTGGCGTTGCCTGCGGTGTGGTTGGCTTGGTGCGTATCTGTGTTTTTCCCTCCCTTCCCTTCGTCATCTCCCATTTGCGCAGGTCCATGATCTTCTTTATTGCCTCCATCCTTGCGTTCGTATGGCGTTCCGGATCCACAACCGATCCATCCACTCCTTCGTCACTCAGCCCCAATGCAGCAATCGGCCCTAGAGTTCTCATTTCGGTCCTTCTCTTTCTGGGCATCGTTTATTTTGGTGCGATCGTGAAGACATTGCAGGGATACGGGAGGGTGAATGGCACGACGGGATGGACAGAGTCGGCGAGGGACACAAGGGATGTCATAAGAATGGGGAGGGGTGTGGAGAGAGAAATGGAACAAAGAAGCGAGGGCGGAAGCACATGCGAAAAGCTGCAAGACAGAGTGAACGAACGAGAAAATCATTGGAACTGCACCTGCAAAGATGACGGACATGAAAGCGAAACGCAGCTGGCTCCTTGGACGTATGGGTACAACCATGACAATCGCGGTTCATCTTCGTTGGACATCATCACTGGCCTTCGTTGATGTGGGTTAAATGAAGTGGCAGTGCGTCCGCGTTGGATGAGCGGGGTGTGCCACATGACCTCGTGTGTAAAGGAAGTCCCGAGAGTGGTGAGGACATCATCACCGTGATGAGGCTGCGCGCATGTAGCCACCAGCCATGTTAGTACAACGTCGAGCTTCTCAAAACAAAAGTCTAATAATTGTATTGCATGCCGTACTGTACACTTCGAAACCGGCTAACGGGCAAAATGGTGTCTGTATACCAGTATTAGTGCCACCCGGCCCATTCATCAACCAGAAGACGTGAGGTGACGCTCGACGCCTGGTTGCATACCACCGAGGCACGAAGCTAGAATGGTTCGCTCTACATTCTGCACTGATCAGACACTGATATGTAGTGCTCTCACTAATATTGTGAATAATATCATACGTACTGTGCGCTCCCGCTACCCCGCCATTCTTGGGCTTAGGAATGACTGGATTTGATACCTGAAATTTGAAAATCGCTTGGAAGAACTGTAATCGACCTCCAGATTCCTTCAGGAAACTTGGTCGCGGCCTCATGAGGTCGAGGTATGAATGGTGCATGTTAACATATGGCTCCATATCTCGTCATGTCCTTATTCATATTCAATAACCCGTTCGAACTACTGATGGTGATGGTCACCTTAGTGCACGATAAAACCTGAGACGTCTGCAAACCAAGCATGCTGGTCCTTAGGGGAAGCCCAATCAGGAGTATGACCTGGTAACAAATACCATCAGATACGACTCTTTAGGTTCGTTCATGTACCCCACCTCCAAAGAACGTCTGGAAATGCATTCCTTTGATATGGGACTCCTCGTCCACGCGCAAAATAAGACCTTTGGCATGAATCACGCACTCGCCATTGATCCAAACTTGCACCTCGCCTTACATTAGCATGACTCAGATGAGCATCGTAACAGAGTAGTAGGCATGGATGGGTGCTTACCATTGGATTCACCAACCGAGTTGAGTTTGACGCGTTCTGCGATGGTCATCCAGACCCCAGGCTCAAATGTCCACGAACCCTTCCCGACAGAGATGCCGTAGTCACTGTTTGTCTTTGAAAAAGGAGGCACCGCAAGGAGAGCCTTCTTGTTGGTCTCGTTTAGGGGTGTATAAGCGTAGAGCTCGCCCATACCATTCTCTCTGCAGAATTAAAGCATCACGTCAACGCTACGCAAAGTCGAATCATAACTTGTAGGCAACACACGCACCTCCACATAAGGCGAAGATTGAAGCACTTGCACCTATCGTTCTGACGACCCCCAGAGCATCTATACGCGAGCTCGCCGACGCCTCCGTCTGTATAAGATCAATCAAATATATTCCATCCGATGGTCGCACTACGTACACGTCCCAGGGAGCTTCCCACCCTTGATCCATTCCCAATCCTTCTGCAACATCATTCGGTAGCTGAACACGGTTTCCCGCGCGCCCCTCTCCAGCGCATTAGAAAATGTCTTAGGTCCAGCGAGATAGAAACCTAAGCCCCCAGGTAAAGGCGTCTTGGGGCTGCAGCTACCCTTGGGATACCGCGCCTCCCAAGCTAATTGCGGCTCCGGATGGGGGGAGCGTCGGATGGGAGAAGGGGGATATACTACATAATGGGTCAGTTTCCCTGTGTTTTTGTGAATACCAAGAGCAGAATCTGATAACATGACATTCGTCAGGTTGGGTAGTGCTGGCGCCGAAGGACATGTAGTGAATCCAAGGACAAAATCTTGGATTGGGAACAGTGGATCTTCTGATCTGTGGTCAGTCGAGGTAGACGACATGGTGTTAATGTCCCCTTAATTTTCCAGTGCTCCCTTGGTACATATATACACAGCCACTGGGAGGAATGACGTCATTCCGAAGGCGGGATTGCTTCTTCCCAAGTCGTGCGACGAGATTCCTCAACTTCAGGGGTTGGTGACATCTCACTAGCAGCCTCAAAGCTCATAGGTTCGAAACTGGTTTAGGATTCCACACATGAGGAGACAGTGCACCAACGTTGAAGTTTTATCCACACCTTTCTCCCATGCTTGTCGTTCACAGCCTACAGGACAGTCCTTTTGCCCGTATCCCTAGGGCTGTCTGGGAAGCAATCGGATGCAGGTCAAACCTTATATCATACTGCGGGAAATCCGGGGGAACCATAAATCAATTTATCAATGGGAGGTGTCAGATGTTCACGCCGCCGCGGTATGAGACTCGTCACTCTATAACACAACTTCTGGCCAGTGGGGTTTCGGTTAAAATGTCGACGCGGCAGAAGATGGCGGTGTGACCTACTCCTCGACACTGCAAGAATACACTAACGTAGCACCATAAGAGCGATTGGGTTGCTTACTGCACATCTTTATGACTTGTTCTTCTGCGGAGGGGCGGTTTCCGGGTGCTCTCACTCTGCGCTGTATGATGCCAGGCGATTGTTCTCGATCCGACTGCTTTCCCGTCAGTCTGTCTAGAGAAGTTATTAATGTATGCGCACATGTATGTTGGTTATCAGATGGAGGAAGTGGAGCAGAATCATTCAGTGGCGAGGTAAGTATTGCATGTGCGGGAAGGGAGGGGAGCTTTAGGGCAGTTGGACTTCAACAAGCTGTAGAACGTGCATCATTCACACGGGCAATCACCAAGATTATCAATAGAGTAAGAACATTGCGAGTAGTACACTGCGGACTACAACTACGAGTATGGGAAAATAGAAAAATTGAATGCACACAGAACCTAACAAACACAACGAAACGACATCCGCATCACGAAGTAACATGAATCTTGATCAGCTTGTCTTCCAGGTACCTATCCGAGGTGAAATCCGAAGGCTTCGACACCTCCCAAACGTCATCGGAAACTTGGTTCCTGAGAACGACTTCGATACCCTTCAACGTCCCATCAAGGGGAACAGCGTAGTCGCCGACCTCCTTCGCATTGACGGGGCTGAGGTAGTTGATCGGCACTTGCACGTTCATACCAGCGCGGCCAGGGTCAAGAAAGTTTAGCGTTACGAGTGTATCGTTTGCAGATTGGAAGACGGTCGTCACGTAGCCTTGAACGCCATCCAGTTCCCCTCCGCGCCAACCACCCAGTGTACCACTAATCTCCATGATGACGTTCTTATTTCGAATGGCTGGATCAAGGAGCCACGTGGGCGCTAAAAAAGGTGATTAACGCCAAGAGCTTGATAAAATCACCAGGGTAAGTACTAACATGGATCGTCCTCGTCTGTGCCTAGTACTGCAGGTGTCGGCGCAGAGTGTATACCAACGTTCGAACGTTGTTCGAGACCTGAAAATCCAGTCGGCAGTGGGGTTGGTGCACTGTTCCAAGCACCAGGCGTCTGGGCGGGCAAAAAGCCTGGTGTTGGGGCTGCAGCAGGAGTGGGCGCCGTCTACAACAGTCAAGCTCAGCAAGTTGAAGGCCATGACCGCGATGCACTTACCCAAGTTTCAGTTTCCGCTGGTCGAGTAGGCGAAGCATTGCCCCACCCGGCATCTCCAGTGTCCCATCCTCCGCTCCCCCATCCGGGGCGTGGAGTTCTACCGCCATCGTTGGCATTCCAAGCGGATCCGCTGTCGTTTGAACCATATGGATTTGGTGTTCGCGACGAGGCATTCCATGCTGGCGTCTTCCCACCATCTCCATATGGATTCGGAGTGCGAGACGAGGCGTTCCATGCTGGCGTTTTACCGCCATCACCGAATGGATTTGGCGTTCTCGAGCCAGCATTCCAAGCCGGTGTCTTCCCATCGCCGGTTGCGTACGGATTAGGCGTCCGTCCACCACCACCCCAAGCAGGTGTACGACCCCCGCTTGCTTGACCATATGGGTTAGGCGTGCGGACAGGGGGCCTTGATTGCGCTTGAGAGCCCCAGTTCGGATTGAATGGTTTGTCGAGCGGTATCAGTGTGCCGTTGGGACTTACGGTAATGGATAAATCAAAAACTAGCTATACAAGGGAATGATCACTCACAGTTTGCGGTACAATTTTTTTTTGTCGATCGTGACGATCTTATTCCCTGTGTGCAACTCCACGCGAGCGTAAGGTCCATTGGTATCTCTGATGATACCAATGTACCCCTTTTGAGGCCCCTGAACGATGGCTACTGTCGCCCCAATGTCTCGGTCTCTGGGCCCGCGCGTCATGGCAGAGCCAACCATGCCTCCCGCAGCAGCACCACCAGCCACGTTTGGGTTCATTTTGGTAAGGTCAGTTCCGGGCTTCAACAGGTTTCCCTTTGGTGCTAGCGAAGCCAACGAGCGGCAACGGGTTACAAAAACACCTCCATTTTCGGGTACGTCACGGTTGTGAAGGAATGCAAAGAAGGACTGGTGAATATGCAGCACTCGTCCTTTCCGATTCTAGGTGTGACATTAGTTTCCAATATTACCACATAGGCTTCGGGACAAACCTCTCCTTCGATTTCGCGAACGTTGTCATTAACCCGAAGTTCGTGTCCTTCCGAATCAGTGGCAATGGCGCGATGAGAATCTCGTCGCATGGATATTTGGTGGGGCTGTACGAGCCGAACCTGGCCATTCTGGTCAAGAACTCGGAAGGAATCACGTTCAGTTTTGAAAATGACGCCGACTGTTTGTAAGCTAGATACATTGTATGAGCCACCAATTTGTGCAAGACAAGTGTACTCACTCAAGTTGAACGAGATCATGTAGTTCGTAGTTTCCAACGATGTTTGTGCCAGTCCCAACCTCTGCAGCTTCTCGAAGGTCTTTCGAGAAGACAGATACCTATAATCTTTATGAGAAGGATAGAAGAAAGAGAGAAGGGTGACCACCAACCTCCTGCATGGTCATGTCCGACACGAAGGTGACCACGTTGTCTGACACGGAAACCACCAGACCAGTTTCATCTGCATTCTGTCCCGTCATGACCTTGACGTGGTCTCCGGGCTTGAATCGTTTGCGAACGCTACGCGCTGGAACGTCCACCTTCTGGCCATCGATGTCTACACCAATAGCGCTGATAGTGACTACATCCTGGTTGATGGAATCGACGACGCCGTGTACACCCGACTGCTCTCCTTCGAAAACTTCGACATGGTCTCCCGGTTGAAGCACGGCAATGGCCGCTTTCCGTGAAGCTTCTGCGATAATAGAAAGGTCGACAGGATTGTCGCCCTCAGCACCGTCTTGTCCACGAGTAAATCGCGTGATCTCGTCCAGGGTCGGATTCACGTTCTCCAACTGCAGCGCAGCCAGCTTGAAGTCCTTCTCGATAAAGCCATCCTTGTAAGTATCATTTTGGAAGACGTAAACTTGGTTCCGTTTGGACACTTGCTTCCGGCCGTATACCTTGACAACCTCCTCGTAGTTGAAGAATCGTTGTGGAGGTCGCAAATTTGAAGTCCCCGGAACAGCTTTTTTGCGTTTTCGGCCGTCAGCGCCAGCATCATCTCTAGGGTTCAAATCTATACGCGGGATGAATTTGAGCCCGACGTCCTCGCCATTTTCAGTAATGTCCATGACTTGTGCCAGATCACCCTGATACTTTCCGCGCTTTATCCGCACCCAACTGCCGGGAGTGACGGTCAGGTCTTGTTTCTTGATTTGCAACAAGCTGGCCATTTCCTCGATGGGGACTAGTATGATGCCCCTGCTGGGATAAACGCCCACGAGACCTTTACAGGCCTGGTTAACCTGCTGAGCACTCCTAGCTTCGACATAAATCATGCCGGGTAAAGAGTCTCGTTGGAAAGCGGACAGGATCTGCAAAGGTTGAGCAGTGTACTCAAGGTCTATTGCCTTGCGCATAAGGCTAAACACGATGTCCTTTTCACGACCCGGCTATGGAAGGGCTATTCGTCAGAAACTACACGTCAGTAACGCTGTGAAAGGTCTCACTTTTACACGAATTTGCCACAGACTAGCGTCGTATACGGAGGGCATGAGCAGCCGTTGGGGAACTTCGTTCATATCCCCCGTGTACCGCACCGTGGCACGCGCATAGCGCTCGTGAAGGTTCTGAGCGATCGTAGCGAGGTCATGGTCGTCCAATTCCCGGTCCCGCCTATCCAGGCGTGCATTGACTGCACTCCTGTGCATATCATAATCGTCGGCGCCGGTGTCCGCAATAAACTCGTCTGTACAGTAAAAGTTAGTTGGAGTGATGATACTCAATGATGTACATACCTCCTCCACCTTCATCCTCTTCCTCCTCCTCCTCCTCCTCTGTATCCACTTCGGCCTCCACATCGATGAAAGGGTTGACCACATGGCGCTTGTGCCGATGCTTGGCACGTTTGGTACGAGATCGAGGTTCCTCTTCGTCTTCATCTTCCTCATCATCTAGTGGGTCATAAATTGATCCTCTGTATTTTTGTTGTCCTTCCGGTTGAACTTCTTCCATCTGTTCGTCATTTTCCAGCTCCTCGTTCACTAAGTAGTCTTCCTCTGGCTGTGACATGGTTGTGGTCTGGAGTTGTCAGACCTGCGCTTAGTCACCAGGTGCTTTGTCATCAGAAAAGAGGTATTGTTTGATCATGATAACTTGGTTTAATGTCGCCAACAGGTAAGCACTATGTAGTGGGACTTTATGAACACTCTCTCCATGTGACAAGCAAACCAATGAAATTCGAAAGAATACCAGCAGCCGGCCCAATCCCCACGCAGGTCACAGGAATTCCAAAACTTTTCGTCCGAAATGTTCTTTGTTGGTTCTGGGTTATAGCAACCTCCTCTACTCTTCATTTGTGACATACCGGAAAACGCTGGCTCCTTCACCTTAATGAAGCATGGTATTGGACCTGAAAATGCAGATCTAAGAGAGTATGTGATATCTTCCTTGACTGTCGCAATTATGATACTGATGCGTGTCACCAGACTTACGAACCGTTTAGCGGCCAAGACCGATGTGGTACTTGAGGCTTTCGAGCCTGGAAGTTAATTGCCCCTTTTCGATCGTGCGGTTTCCAAGGGCGCTGACACCCGGTCAATTCTTCTCTCATATCCACTCGTGTTACTGGGTATGATCAGACAGGCGTCCGGGCTATGTATCCGTTTCCGAGGCGGAGTTTAGTTTCCGTTATATCAATGGTCTCGCGGACCCAAAGATGGGGTAGGCATGCTGGCCCGCCCGTTAGACCAAGCATCAGCTTAGGAGACTCAGCCGCAAGACTCCGTGCCGCTCTCAGAACTGTAAATGAAGCTGCATTCGTCTGTACGCCCCAATTACTGAGTGTTACTGCGGGTCCCAGCATTGACGTCACACCAAAGGATGGCCTCACATGGTCAGCGGAAGGGGCATACCTTTGATGCTCGTCGGGTTTGGGTTACCGTGTCAATTTGTATGAATAGTTGTCCGCTTTGAGGCGTGGAACATCACTCGTCACGGTCGATCTCTTCCACTATTTTCGGATTCTCACCGTTGGCATCGAAATCAGGTACCACCTGTTCCTGGTCACATTCTTCATCTCCGTCATCTTTTTCAGATCCCAGGTGAAAAATGTGTCAGCCGTCGGGCTCTCTCTCGCGCACAGGCTTGCTACCAGCGGCCCGTAAAACTTTTTTGCGGGTCACTGCATGGTCCGAGCGGCGAGACAAGGAGTATGTAAGACTTCGAAGCGTTTGATGTGGGGTACTATGCTCTACTTACATGGGAGAAGGCAAGCTATCCTGTATCACTACTATTCTGAGGGTGATATTTCCAGACCAGTTCAACTTCTTTGGGATCCCGACTATCGCTACCGCCCTCATGCCCAAGAGGAGGGAAGTCAAGTAGAATATATGTCTTTTCACCTTCTACAGGCCAAGGCAACATTATAAGGGAACGGACTAAGTAAATGCAGGCCGAAATGGAATGGTATTTGTCGGCACTGCCAACCCAGGCCGAGTGTTGTACCGGCCCGGTTCTGCCTGAAACTCGGGACTTGGGTTCAGCTTTCGAGGGCCCATGGCTCAGGAAATCTCAAGCCAAGCCATGAACCCCCCAAAGCCCTAATTAAGGGCTCAACCCAGCCTGATGTTTGGGCTTCTGACTACCAAAAGACATGAGTTAAATTCTCAATGAACAATTCGGTCAGAAGCATCGATATTGGGGAAGCCGTATTTACACTATCCCTGCGATCCTTGGCCCCATCAACAAGTACACGGGCAGGGATTTCCGTTCCAGTAACAACCATCCACATTGATTCTTGGAGGAGATATCAGCCAACGGTAAACACGAGGCTGTTGCAGTGATCAGAAGATGCACGAATAAACGGGTGAGGCATCCAGAGGCTTGCTGCTGGACGACGGACAAAGAAAAACAGAAACAGACACAGTCGGGCATGATGACTGCCGTATTAACCGACGACGTGGACCTACCCGGTATGTGGTAACCCAGTGATAGCAAGACAATTTTCGGTGCTACCTATCGCCAAGGCCATCAAAATACCAAGACGGGATATGGAACGCTCCATGCGCAAGAGTCATGTCGAAGTTACCAGTTTGATTCACATTCGGAGGTGTCCCAAGCAATCCTAAAGATCTATATCGAGTCCGCTTCGACGACGCATGTCATGGCTCCTTCGTTCCGCGGACAACTCTCGGACATTACACTGTGACATTCCGCCCCCCTATGATTGCCGGACCCTGCCAGTGCCCGATGCTTCGCCGAGCGGATCGCTGCTGTTGTCACGTGCAAAAGGTGAAGCGGACTTGTCGAACATGAAAGTACCAGGGTCGTGTTCGCAGCTGGCGGTATAAAAGCGCGATGAAATCCTCACAATCTCCAGCCCCCCCTCACAAAGATGCAACTCACCAAGGCATTCCTTCTCCTCACTTTTGCTGCATACGCGCGTGCAGGGCAATGTACGGCATGTGGTACGATGGAGTATCAGGTGTTGACCTCCAAATGCAATTGGGACGGCCAAACATTTTGCAGCTAGTGAGCAGCTAGTTCATATCACCATGCACCCAAATGGGATTACTGACATGTAACTTTGTTCAGCGACGGCGGGAATTCATTCTGCACCTATTGGGTGCGTGCACGATTGTGGTCCATTTCTTCTGCACAACGTCTAATAACGAGTGCGACAGAACACTGGGAAATATGCGGGTTTCTATGACCATTCCAACAGTGTCACGGGTTGCCCAAAGTCCGTGGGCAAAACGTTGACCAGCTGCAACACATGCAAACTCTAACGGATGTTGAAGGACCGCACCGGTCGCTGTTTTTGGACGAGTCATGTGTTCCGGATATGGTTTTCTGGAGTATTAGTGCTTGGTGAAACTTGTGATGGCAAAACGGTTGTGATTGTTCAACCTTGCAAGTTCAGGTGTAGCGTGCTTGACAAGGGCTTAGTAGTGAAACAACAAATTGAGTGTTGTATGGTGGACGACCTTCAGATCTTCAGACTCCGACCAGCTCGGCCTTTCATAGTACTGTGTAACCTTTCATGTTGATCCAGGGGCTCGACTCAGTGCACCATGACAGTATGGAACAACCGAATTTCACCAACACCCTTTTATGATCAACGTGCGGCCTCTTTGCCTTGAACATGACGAGTGAAAATTGTTGAGTATATACGCAGTCTGCTGCAAAGGTTGCCCACCGTCGACGTCGGACATCGTCGGTTCAACTGCACCTGATATTAGTATCCACGATCGTTAGGGTACAGCAAGTCTTCAAGCCACTTCATCGTAGGTGACTTGCAAGTTGCAGAAGGTCACTCGTTTTCGCCGAGAGCGACCTTCAACATTCGAAACTGAAACTTCATCACAGGAGCCCTGGTCAGTAATATTAGCGAACAGTTGGATTCTATCATGGCTTCCACTATACGATGGCAACATGCAACCAAAGTGACTCTAACTGTTGGCCGTACTTCAGTCCCCAGTAAGCACCCGCCCACGTAGAGTCCGAATGACATGACCCAAGTCAACGGGTAACACTGTGGACGACCTACCGCTGAGCGGCACACGCGTCTTGGAGCTGGGACAGGTTATCGCTGGTCCGCTCCAGACAGCTGCTCGGGTAGATCAACATTAAATCGGTTCAACGAGGTCTTTGTCCTGAGCTGAAATTCGTCCTGGGCATTTCGGGGCGGAGGTCATCAAGTCAGAGCCACCCCCCCCCCCCCCCCCCTGGGGATTCTCTGACAGTGCCTCTGGAAGTCGACGCTGTTGTGTCAGTTAGTGGTTCTGGAGCCTAGGCAGGGACAAGAGCGTCGCTGTCGATCTGACAAGAAAAGGTGAAGGACGAGAGTTCGTACTTCCCGTTCTAGGTGCACGACAGATACATTTATGATACTGATGCGGTGTCACCAGACTTATGAAGCGATTAGCGACTACAAGCGGTGCGGTACTCGAGAATTTCAAGCCTGGAAGTTAATCGCGCCTTTCCGATCGTGCGGTTTCCAAGGGTGCTGCCACGCCGCTTTTGATAAGCACTCAGGAAGTGGGGATTGGGTTTTCCTCCTCTCAATCCTTCTTTCATATCCACTTGTGTTAGTGGGTATGGTCGGACAGGTCCGTGATCCTCTCGTCCCGGCCATGCATCCTTTTGCGAGGCGGAGTTTGGTTTCTGTTACATCAACTGTCTCGTGAACCCAAAGAGGTGATGGGCATGCTGGCCTGCCCGTTAGACCAAACATCAGCTCAGGAGATTCGGGTGCCGGGCTCCGCTTCGCATTCGGAACTGTAAGTGAAGTTTCACTCGTCCTTGCGACCCAATTACTGAGTGTTACTGCAGGTCCTGGAGTCGATGCCACGGCAAAGGATGGCCTCACACGTTCAGCAGAAAGGACAGACCCTTGGTGTTCATCGGGTTTGAGGTACCGTGTCAGTTTGTATGAACAAATCGAGGCGCGGAACAGTATGGGCGATCCCTTCCACTATTTTCGGACCTCACCGTTGGCATCGAAATCAGGTACCGCCTGTTCCTGGTCACTTTTTTCATGTCCGTCATCTTTTTTTCAGATCCGAGGTGAAAATGTGTAAGCTGTCGGGCTTTCTCGCTCAGAGGTTTTTCGCAAGCTGCCCGAAAAACCTTTTGCAGATCACTGCGTGGTCTGAGCTCTGAGACAAATAGTATTTGGAACTCTGGAGGCGTTTGATGCTAGGGACTATACTCTGCTTGCATCGGGAAAGGCGTGCTCTCCTGTATCACTGCTATTCCGAGGATGAGATTCCCAGACCAGCTTAGCCTTTTTTTAAGGGTACCCTGAGCCAGGCCGTGAGCTCCGAAGGCCCTATTCAAGGGCTCAGCCCGGCCTGAGGCCGGGGCTTCTGATTGCCAGAAGACATGGGCAAGAATTTCAATAAGTAACTCGGTCGGAAGCATCGATATTTGGCAAGTCCTATTTACGCTCTCCTTGCGAGGATTTCACATTCCAAGCAACCCTAATAATTAGGTTCAGAAACTTGCCAAGATCTATCCCGAGTCCCAAGCTTGGCCAGCCCAGGAGACATCAGGCACGTGCCACGTATCCCTCAGCTTCGACGATTTAGGCCATGGTTCCTTCTTTCCGCGGACAACTCTGGGTCGATACGTTGCGGGATCCCGCCCTCCTATGACTTTCAGACCCTGATACTTTGCCAAGCGGATCCGCTGCTATTGCCGCGCGCGAAAGTTGAAGCGGTCTTCTCAAAAATGAAAGTACTAGGTCGTGTTCGCAGCTGAAGGTATAAAAGCACGGTGAAATCCTCACAATCTACAGCCCCCCTCACAAAGATGCAACTCAGCAAGACATTCCTTCTCCTGGCCTTTGCTGCATACGCTCGTGCAGAGCTGTGTACGGCATGTCCGTTTACGGTCGAGTATCAAACGTTTACCTCCAGGTGCCATTGGGATGGTGAAACTTTCTGCAAATAGTGAGTTGCTAGTTCATATCGCAATGCACCCAAACGGGGTTACTGACATGTATGTAACTTTGCTCAGTAATTACGGGAATGCGTTCTGCAGTTATTGGGTGCGTGCACGACTGCGGTCCATTTCTTGTGCACGACAACGTCTAATGACGAGTACGATAGAACACTGGGGAACATGCGGGTTTCAATGATTATCCCAACAGTGTTTCAGATTGCCCAGCATACGTGGGCAAAGAGTTGACTGGCTGCGACCTATGCCAAGTCAGTGCGTAATGGATGTTGAAGCGCCACGACAGTCACTTTTGACAAGCCATGTATTTCGGAGCTGTCTTTGTAGGACTGAACGCAAGTATTCATGGTGGCATATTGTTCGTTACTGTTAAAACTCGCCAGCTTCAGGTGTGACTATATGATGTAGAGTAGTAGCTCGATCGTGGGAGTTATTGATAAGATAATTGTATTGTTCCCTCGCCCTATCGGCTCGGGTATTTATACTGTGTGTGAACAATATTCTAGAATAGTCTACTATAATAGAGAATATTCTGTTACCTTGGAGCACCTTGTACAGGGTGCCAGTATCTACTCTGTGATACCAACATTCCCCCTCAAGCTGGGGTCATACCCATTTCCTTGGTATGCCTCTTGTGCTTGTCTCTCAGTAGTGCTTTAGTAAATATATCTGCCATTTGGTACCTGTCCGGACAATGACAAATTTCAACCTTCTTTTGGTCTATCTTCTCATGCATGTAGTGATGAGATATGTCAAAGTGTTTCATCCAGGCATGAAACTGAGGATTATATGCTAAGGCTCGGGCTCCCTCACTATCTGTCATTATTTTAGTTGGCTCTGTCTGTCTGTACCCTAGTTCTGCATATAGCTTTTGCAGCCATACACATTCTCAAGTACTTTTAGCCAGCACAGCATATTCCACTTCAGTTGTTGACAGCATGATTAAGGTTTGTTTCTTCGAGCCCCAAACAATGGCTCCCCCTTGAGCTAAGAATACATAGCCCATGACAGATGCATGGTTCTCTGTATTAGCAAAGCTTGTGTCTACATACCCTTGGAATATTTGGGTAGTAGTACTGCCTTCCTTTGCTCTATACATTATACCATAGTCCTTTGTCCCTTGTAGGTACCTTAGTATTTGTTTGGCTGCCACCCAGTGTCTTAAGTCTGGGTTTGATGTAAATGAGGCCAATCTATTTACGGTGTAGGTGATGTCAGGCCGTGTGGCAACTGCAGCATACATCAAAGATCCGATCAAGGAAGCATACTTATTTTGGTTAGTCATTTCCCCTCGTTCCTGCTCCAGGAACATCTGAACCTTCATGTCCACAGGTGTCCTCACACTGTTTGTGCTCTCTAATCCCTGCGCCCATAGTATAGATTCTATGTACTGGGTTTGGCCTATTAATAAAGTCCCTTTGGCCCAGTCTCGCATGATTTCTATGCTGACAATTTTCTTAGGGTCTCCAAGGTCAGTAACTTCAAACATAGACTGTAGTTGTGCTTTCAAGGAGGTCATAAGCCCCTGTCATGATGTGAACAGTAGGAGATCATCAACCCATACAGTGATGATTTCTATTCCCTCTGCCATCTGCCTGACATATGCACAGGGATCTGACCATAGGCATTTAAACCCTCCTTGCACTAATTGTCTATTGAGTTTGAGATTCCACTCTCTTCTGGATTGTTTCAGCCCGTACAATGTTTTTATTAGCCAGTACACGTGTTGTGTACCATCCTCGAAGCCTTCGGGCTGTTTCATATAGACTTCTTCTTTTAGCTTGCCATTTAGGTAAGCCCCCTTTATGTCCATCTGTTGGATCTCCCAGTCCTGGGAAACCACTAATGCTATTATTGCCCTTATTGTCTCCAGCCTCACTACTGGTGAGAATGTATCCATATAATCCATCCCCAGTATTTGTGAGTACCCTTTCACTACCAGGCATGCCTTATACTTTTCTAATCTCCCTTCTTTATTGTATTTCCAAACAAGAACCCATTTGTTGGATACTGGCATCCTACCCTTTGGTAAGTCTATCAGTTCCCATGTCCCCATTCAGTGTAGCTGATCTATTTCTGTTTTGACAGCTTTTTCCCACTCTGTCCATTTGGGTGAGTTGTGCACCTCCTTCAGCGATCTCAGGTTGTCAGGTAAGGTACCATTTTCATTTAGTGCTGCATACACTAACTCTGCCTGTTCTACAGGCCTGTCTTCAAGTACTCCCTTGTTGGGGTCTCAAAATGATTCTGGTGAGTCGTCGCCTTTGCAATCTGACAACTCAGGCATAGGATCATTGAGCATCCAGTAGTCCTTGACTACCCTGGGCCTACTACTTTTCCCCTGGTGAGTGTCTCTTTCATCATCTGTCCATTTTCATTTACTGACACATTTTTGATCTCTTTTAGCTTCGTCTCTCTTGTTTTCAGTATCCTGCACATCCCCATCAGCCACATTCCCAGGCTCTGGCTCCCCCTCACATGGCATACCATCTTGCAAGGTGGGTGGAGCATTTGGCATATTGACAGGGTCTTTCAGGAAATGAAAATTATGGGACATCTTGATGGATCATGTGTGGGTGTTGTAGAAACAGACAGCACGAGGACCATCTAGGAAACCCACAAAGGTGAGTTTGGTGGACCAGGCATCAAGTTTATTGATACTGATGCTCTCATTCATAATCCACACAGGACACCTGAACTCTTGGAAGTGCAACATGTCAGGACAGTGTCCTGTCCACCATTCATAGGGTGTTGCTCCCACCAGCGCTCGTGTATGTGAGCGGTTCCTTACATATGCTGCATGGGAGATTGCCTCAGGCCAGAGGAATGCAGGGACCTTTCCTGCAATCCTCATGGCATGAGCCAATTCTCCTAGCATTTGATTAAAGCGCTCTGCCACTCCATTCTGTGCCAGTGAATACAGTGCAGTGACCTGTAGGTCAATGCCTGTATCGCAACACCAGGTGAGTAGCTCATTATTAACATATTCTTTTCCATTGTCAGCACACACAACCTTCATCTGATGTCTGAGTTGATGTTCGAGGTATGTGAGGTACTCTCTTAATTTAGCTGATGCCTCCCCTTTACTAGTCATAAACCAAACTTCGCAATACCAAGTTGCATCATTGATAAGGGATATGTACCAGCATGCATGCCCATTTAGGGCCTCTGTTTGAGCTGGACCCCACATGTCAGTGTGAATCATTTCACCTGGCTGTGTGTTCCTTGGTACGGTCTTTTCTGGAAATGGCATCTGGGTTTGTTTAGCCTCAATACAAGTGGTACAATCAACGATCAGCGATGGTGCTATGGTGAGTCCATCAACTAACTGTTCTTGTTGGAGACATTGGAGCCCCTTGACTCCAATGTGTCCAAATCACCAGTGCCATTCATCCCAAGTTCGTGCCTGGTATGTGCTCTCCACAGGTTCATGCCTGTGGATGCATAGTTTGTATATCCCATCATGTAAAGTAGCTACAGTGAATATATTATGTTGTTGGTCATATAATTTCATTTTTCCTCCCCCAGAAACAGAGGAGCCACCCTCCTTATCAAGGCATGTTAATGAAATTAAATTATGCACAGCATCAGGGGTATACAATACATTCTGCAAGGTAATGACAGAAGTCTTGTTACCTACATGTGCCTGTAGCACAGCTGTTCTGACTCCATACACTGTAATTGTGTGATCTCTGATACCCCAGATCACTTTTTGTATAGGGACCATATCCCTAAACATTATCTTATCTTTAGCTATGTGTGCCATACTTCCTGAGTCAGCTACCCAAGTGTACCACTCAACACGTTTGTCTATTCCTTCATACAATACAGTAAATGTGTCATGTATACTACTACTATCAGATGTCCTATTCCCATCTGTGTGTAGTACCTGCTCATCATCTTGTGTATCATGTGTAGGTAATTCTGTGATGGTGGCGAAATTAGCCTGCCTGACTTTAGCCTTTTTAGGTGGCCTGCCATGCTTTTTCCAGCACTCATCTTCCATGTGACCTAATTTTTGACAGTAGCCACATTTGGGTTTCCCCTTATGCCGGCACTTGTCAGTAGTGTGATTGTCACGTCCACAGATACTGCAGACTTTTGTAGGTTCCTTTTGCTTGTTATTTACTTTCTTCTGAGTAAATAACATTTGTTCTTGCAGTGTACCTTGTCTGTGCTTGAATTCATCTACTAGTACCGCTGTAAGTTCTTCGACAGTTACTGAATCAACTCCTTTCCCAGCTATCCAGCCTGCCATATACAATGTGGTAAATGTTGTCCAAGACTCTGGCATGTTTAATAATAGAATGTCTTTGAACTCATCATTGGGGATGGGTTTCCCCATAGCTGACAGGTTGTTCTGCATCCATTTGAGTTTATTAATATGCATCATGATATTGTCACTCTCAGGACACTTAGCATTCAATAGTTCTCTCTTAGCTATGAGAGCAGTTTGAATGCCACATGTCTGATGAGCCATTTTAAGATTTTCCCACATTTGCACCACTGTCTCAGCATGCATAACATGGTCCATCTGTTGGTCATCTATATTTGTTAATATGAGGGTCTGCGCGATAAGATCTTCTTCTTCCCATGCCATTATCTCAGCACTGTTGGTAGAGTCATCCTCCAGTTTCGGGCAGCTCCCCTCAGCATACTTAAAGACTTTGTGCAAGCATAGAAATTTCTGCATACGAATTCTCCATGCATGCCAATTGTTATCTTTAAGTGTGTCTACTTTGTATGATGAGATGGCACCGAGGTTCCATACCCTACTACTGGCTCCACTAGTATTGTTTGTGTTTGTTGTTACATTAACAAATTCTTTGGCGACTCCCGACATAGTGATGTGAAGTTTTATTTAGATAGCGATAGTTCAATAGAGGTTTTGTTTATAGTGGCGAGCCAGGGCTCATAACCTGTAGAGTAGTAGCTCAATCGTGGGAGTTATTGATAAGATAATTGTATTGTTCCCTTGCCCTATCGGCTCGGGTATTTATACTGTGTGTGAACAATATTCTAGAATAGTCTACTATAATAGAGAATATTCTGTTACCTTGGAGTGCCTTGTACAGGGTGCCAGTATCTACTCTGCAATACCAACATATGATGTGCTTGATAAGGGCTGTGAGCGCCAAGTTGAGTGTGCCATTGTATACAGTGGTGATTGCTGGATGGAGGACATGTTGTATCCAGACGACCGTCATTTGGTTGTCCCGGGGGCTCGACTTGTGGAACCGGATGTCATAACCTTTTGCGATCGACATATTGCCTCTTTACGCTTCCTTTTCTCCCTCCCCTCAGCTTACAGCTTTTGTAGCCATTCTGCACTTTTTTTCGTAGCTGATATTTTTCTTGAACCTCCCTACTCCACAGTCACCCGTCTTCGTTCACACATGTACCGAGGAGTGAGTGGCTAGTGAGTATTACACGGTCTGCAGCACTGCTACACAAGGTCAGTCTCCTACGGCCGACGTCGGACATTGTCGGGCTAACCACGCACATTATTCGCGACCGCGAGGGTAACTGCAAGTTTGCAGCCTGCTGCATCACAGGCGTCCTGTAGAAGGTCATTTTCGCTGAGGGTGACCTTCAGTACCCGACATCTCATCACAAGAACCCTGGTCGGTAAAGAACGACTCAATCATGTCGGCTTCCACTATACGACGACTACATGCAAGCAAAGTGACTCTACTAGCTACTGGCCGTTCTCGTCTGTTCAGTTCCCAGTAAGCACCCCTCACATAGTGTTCGAATGAGATGGCCCACGTCAACGGGTAGCAGTGTGGATGACCTGCCGTTGAGCGGCATACGCGTCTTGGAACTGGGACAGGTCATCGCTGGTCCATTCTGCGGACAGCTACTCGGGTAAATCGACGTTATAATCGAGACGACGATGTCTTGACATTCGTCCCAGGCATTTCGGGGCGGAGGTCATTAAGATAGAGCCACCGTCCGTAGGAGATCCACTGAGAGTGTGGCGGGAACTCGACGTTGATGGTGTCAGTCCCTGGTTCCGGAGCCTAGGCAGGAACAAGAAGAGCGTCGCTATCGATTTGAGAAAGGATGAAGGACGAGAGTTGGTGGTTCCCGTTCTAGATACATGATACATGTATGATACTGACGCCGTATCACCAGGCTTGTGAAGCGGTTAGCCGCGAAGAGTGATGTGGTACTTGAGAATTTCAAACCTGGAAGTAAATTATATTTTTTGATCGTGTGGTTTCCAAGGGTGCTGACTCTGTTTTCGATAAGCACTCGAGAAATGGGGATTGGGTCCTTCCGATCTGCACCCGCTCAATCCTTCTCTCATATTCACTCGTGTCAGTGGATATGGTCAGACAGGTCCGTGGTCCTCTCGTCCGGGCTATGCATCCGTTTGCGAGGCAGAGTCTGGTTTGCGATACATCAATGGTCTTGTGGACCCAAAGACGGATGGGCATGCTGGCCCACCGGTTAGACCAAACATCAGCTTGGGAGACTCAGTTGCAGGCCTCCATGCCGCTTTCGGAACTGTAAGTGAAGTTATACCCGTCTTGTATGACCCAATTTCTGAGTGCTACTACAGGTACTAGCGTTGATTTCACGACACAAGCTGGCCTCACATGGTAAGGAGAAGGGGCAGACCGTTGATGTTAGCATCATGGAGAGGTTAGCTTCTCTCTGGTGACCAAAGTGCTGCTCTCAAAGTACGCTCAGCATGATGAATCTGATGGAAGGGATCATCCCCGAGTACGATCGGAAGGGAAAGGTAGGATCTGTAGTGGCAATCTTTGATATCTAGCATAATTCTACCCATCCAGATCCGTGGCCCGTCGGGGTCTTCTGTTACGGGAATTGTCCCTACCAACGCATATCCTTGTCTCCCCTCGCCATCGACAGGAGGGTCCCCAACGTATATCATCATTGGTGCCAACGGAGATACCCTTTACACACGATTGATGTGTGCCATCGGCCGCGAAGATCTTACGGGACCGCTTTATGCCCACAATCACCATCGAGTCGCTCGCCAAGCAGAGATCGAGGAGGCTATTACGGAGTGGACAAGTTCACGTTCAGCCGAAGAAGTCTATGAGCTGTTACAAGCAGCGGGCGTACCCGTTGGGCGGGTTCTTAGCGTAAGAGAAATTGTGGAACATGAGCAGGTCAAGGCTCGCGATGCTGTCGAAGACGTTTGGGTACAAAAGGAAGATGGTGGATGGAACGTGAAGATGTCTCGCGTGTTCCCCATCTTGCAGGGCTCAGATGTCAAGACGAGATGGGCCGGTCCTGACCTTGGTGCACATACCGAAGAAGTGATGAAGGAAGATCTCGGTTTGGATTCGGACGAAGTCGCACGGCTCAGGCAAGATGGTGTCATTGGATGAGTAGATGGTATTCTTTCATGTCCTTTATTACAGCTATCGTACATTCAAGAGACTTGTTCTTTACGACTCCATTGGGTATGGGAGCGGGGAGTTAGTTATGCCCATAAGAAACTGGTAGGTCTTGGAACGACATCCCTTCCAAGGCTCGCTACCATCCGCAGGTCTTTTCCACCATGTACTCGTTCGAAAATCTTCACGCCACCACCCTCGACCCCACCGGCTATGAGCCATTTATTGTCTTCTCCACCAAAGGACATGCCACGGAGGTGGTTCAGTCCGGTGCGTACCTCTGTCACAAGCTCCGGTTCGGTCTCTCCATTCGCAAGAGAGAAAATAGCAATCGTGTCTCCTTCCGGGTTCGGGTCATCACGGTTGGATACGTAGATGTAAGGCACGGAAAATGTGGCGTTCGGTTCAGGCAACAGAATTTCAGCGGTGGTCATAGAGTGCGGCGGCGGCGGTGGAGCCTGAAGTGTGGACAACCATTTCAGGGGTGGGCCGGTGTCAGTCGGCGGAAAGGAGTGCACGGATATTTTGGAAGTAAGCTCAAGTAAGGTGTACAGCGTCTTTCCTGTGACGCCTGTGGGAATTCATCATACTAGAACAGATGGAAGGACGCACCGCAGGTGACGACGTGGCGTGGCCCACCACCCGATTCGCATTGCAGGTAGCCACAGATAGTCCAACGACCATCGCCCCCTTTCTTAAGGCGCCATACCTTATCCGCTCCTAGGTCGGGGACAAGGAGCTCCCTTTCTGCAGAAGTGGTATCGATGTTACTGAAGATGACTTGATGAGGGTGGGAACAAGCCTGACGGGCTTTGTTCGGCCCAGGCCTCTCAAATGGCATGGAGAGTGTCCATGGCTTCGGGCTGAGGACGAAGGGAGGCTCAGTTGAGATTGGCAGAGTTGCAATCGTCCCAGAGGAATACTGCAAGACAAAATAGCACGACGACAGGGGCAGAATGACAGATCAATCGGGTGGTCCAGGAATGACAGGTAACCCACGTTTCCAATAAGAAGCTCATCCTCCGTTGCGAGCAATGAGCAAGGGTCACTGCCACCACTCTTTGCCCTAGCGATGACCACACCTTCTGCTTCCTGCCCATACTTAATGACTGCAATCTCACCGTTCTCTTGTTCGAGCCCAGTAAATACCAATGAGTTATCGGATGGATGACGGGCTATCCACGACGGATTTGGGCCTACATGGGTCTTTCCCAAGAACTTCAGAGTTGGTGAGTCCGAGTCAGGTGGCGAAGGATGAAATTCGAGGGTGTAGATTGCGTCGGTGAACGATCCAACGTATATCCTGCGTGAAGAAGACATGTCTGAGTAATGGATTGTAAGTTGACACGAAATATGCCAACCAGGTGGAGTATAAGGTGGGGTCATTTACTCACGATCAGGAAACAAGCTTCATACCGATCGGGATGTGAAAGTTCTCAGTGATGGCCGGATGACACCCACAAACCCATCGTGCGAGCTTATTCGTGCAAACTTACAAACACTAGAGGTAAGTAAGGGGAAGGTTCGATAGTGGGACAGCCTGTTGTGTGTAAGCAAGCCGACGGACGATCCATGTCACCACCACTCAAGCTTGTTGCTCAGCGCAGCGCTCACGACTGCTCTTTGAACGTTGAACCATGTTTGGTAGTATTTGGCAATGTTTACATAACAGACAGTTTATCAGCCCAAATTTGAAGTAAAAAAATTATGTACAAAATGTAGTGTTGAGAATGCAGATTTGGCAACATATGCGCAGGGGTACAGCACATATGGCTCATATCACGCGGATGGGACTACTCAGACACGACAAGGCAGGGTGATGGGCGTCGAGGACATTGTTGTTCTCTGTCATATATCATACATAGATTATGTAATCAGCAAGCTCTCACCTTGCACGGACCAAGGCCGTCTCAACATGTAGTACTAAACTTCATGTGCTATGTGAATTTCATAAGTATTACATGAAGTTGAGCACTACATTTTGTAAATGAATTTTTACTTCAATTTTTAGCTCTGTTTCTATTGTTCACCAGTGTGTATGAAGTTTCGGCGACCATACTTTCGACACCGATACTTTCCATTTGGGACAAAGTTCACACGCAAGCAACACGACCACCACCTTATCAAATTGTGACCAACATGTGTCAATACACAGTTGTTCGATTATAGAATTTTTGATTCACATTTCCACTACATTTACGCCAGTTTAAATTCTGCTTGCCACGTTGCGCCTCCTTTGACATCGGACCAAATCCTTGCACATTCTCAATTCACTGGGCATGTGTCGCAGTCGAACAAGGCTGTGCCTAAGTACTGCGGGCACTGTGCGACACTGTTAGTGTAATCACACAAACCCGCAAACTCCCCGGTGTTCTGTCATGCTCGTTATTCGAGGATGTCGTGAACAAGAAATAGACCACAGCCGTGCACGCACCCAGTAAGTGCAGTACGGGCCAATATCTTCACCTGAACCCCCTGTATAACTGAACAAAAGTTACGTCAGTAACTCCGCTTGGATGCAATGTGATATGGATTAGCAGCTCACTGGCAAATGGTCTGGTCCTGCCAAGTGCACTGGTAGGTGTACGTCTGGTCATCCACCCCATTCGGGCATGCCGTACACTGCGCTGCGCGCACGCATGCAACAGAGGCAAGGGGAAGTAATGTTGTCGTGAGTTGCATCTTTGCGAAGAGAGGCTGTGAGCATTTCATTATATACCACCGGGTGTGGGCACTATAATGGCACTTTTACTTTCGATGACTCTGCTTCAGCTTTTGCACGTGGCAACACCAGCGACGCGCTTGGTGGCATTAAGAAGATCTGACAATCATAGGAGGGTGGAAGATCTCGCAATGTGTTGACCCCAAGTTCCCCGCGGAAAGAAGGAACCATGCTAACCTGATCTCGCATGAATGTACATGAAGTTGGATGGATCGGCACTAGACTGAGCAACACGGCTATACGTGTCTGCGCTCTGTGACATTGTGACATTCCGGCTCGACACAGGCATAATTGTTTTTGCCCGTGTCTGGGCAGGCAAATTTGGGACTCAGGAGAGACCTTGGCAAGTTTCCAAATCTGATTATTAGGGTCGCTCGCAATGCCAAGTCGGTTGGCAGCTTTGTGCACATGGCTTTTTGCATGTAGCTTTCCACAATCTTGTGAGATAGCCTATATAGTGAGTACTATCGAAGTTCCCAACATATTCTTACTATCAGTGGGTTGACACAGACTGGATGGCCCATATCGTCGCTTAGGGCAGCCGTCATGCCCACCACCGCCAGGTAGTGTATCTCCCCCGTGTTTCTGTGTCTCTTTCTTTTTCCGTCGTCCTGCAACAATCTGGCTCGTTGCCCGGCTATCCGTGCATCCTCTGGCCAGTGCAAGAATACTACGTTCACCGTTGACTGACATCTTACCCGAGAATCTTGTCGACGAGGTCAAGCATTGCAATATCCGCAAGGAGAGCGTAAATACGATTTCCCCAATATCAATGCCTCGAACGAATTGCTTATTGGAACTCTTACCCGTGTGTTCTGGGAGTCCCGCAACGGGAGCGGCTAGGAGTGTGAGCTCCCTGGGTTGGCGGTGCCGGCATAGGCCACTGCATTCGACCTGCATTCACCCAGTCTATTCTATTTAACGTTGCCTTGGCCTGTAGACAGTAGAAAGACGTATGCTTTACTTCGTTCTCCCTTCTTCGTCGAGGGCAGTGGTGGTCCTGAGCTGGTCTGGAAATCTCACCCTCGGAATAGCAGTTATGCAGGATCGCTTGCCATTTCCGGTCCAGGCAGAGGCTGTGGCTATAACGAGAGGTATTTTCCCTCACGTCAGACCCCTCCAATGTTCCAGGTACTCTTTGTCTCGCAGGTCAAACCTTGCAGTGGCCCGCAAAAACCACTTGCCGCAAAACCTTGCGCGGGAAAGCCCGACGGCTGACATATCATCACCTAGGATACCAAGAAGATGATGGTGATGGAGGATATGCCCAGGCACAGGCAGCACCTGATTACTGCTAAGCACCAATATGCCTAGACAACTATTCATCCGAACCGGCATGTTACCCCAAGTCCGATGGGTTTCATGACTTGATTTGCTTACCCTCGCTCTCCCTGTCTTGGCCATCGATCGTGTCACCGGAGACAATCGAGCCGGTAGAATTTACTGCCGCGAGTTCGTGGCAGTCCTGCAACGGCCATCTGTGTTGGTGTGGCTGACCTTTCAGAACGAGCATTTTTCGACGGTTTGGACGAGTTCTCGCTGATGCCGTGTTTTTTCCTCCTTTCTTCGATTCATCACCTTCGAATGCGTGAGCAAGGGGCTTCTGGATCGCTTTTAGCATGCGATCGACGCCGATTCGCATGGTATTGTTGTTGCACACTTGTTGGAGCTTTCGGACAAATTCGTTGATGTGGGAAAGATTACATTACTAGTGTTATCGGGCGTAACTCAAGACCAACGCAGACTCGCAAATGATCACCTAGCTCTCCCCAGATTTTTTCCACAGCGCTGGTGCCCGGAACTACGCAGGGGAGTGTGTATGTCACAGAGAATATAATGAGGTGAACGCCACTATTTAACTAGTTCGCCCATGATGGTGTAGTTATTGTCAGATCTTAAACCTTCACTATTCCAGGATCGTGAATCTCCGTTATAGTGACATGTGTTTGTGCCAGTAGGTCATTATATGTTGAGCAGTGCGTTAGTCTGATGGATTGGAATGCAGTATCGAGCTTCTTAACTCACCAGACCTGGAGTTTGTGGCGCGTTCCCGCAGCTAAATCACGTAGCCGCTGACGGTGATCGTCAGCCCCAGTACTATAAAAAGCAGATATCTTCGCTGTCAACGACTCCGGAAGTGGCGTACGTCTGTTAAGAGCCCACGGTCTGCCTTTGAGTTACGCTCTCACAAGATAGGGGAGTTCCTTCAACCGGGGCTCCAATCATCCTATCCCTTAATGGAAAGGGAGTAACCGCAAACGTTTCTTGAAAACGTTCCGGACAGGTATGCAAGATTTAAACTGGCTGATACGGAAGTGGCTCTGCGCGTTTCGTCGGCTATTACGAATTTGTTTTTTTGGCTGATATGTTGTTTGGGAATTAACAACGCCACGACTTGTTGCAGTTAGTCAGACTACTCCATCCTCACAGTCAACTAAGGCAACGCTCTCATTGGGGACGCCTTCAGGGAGCAACGTTCAAGCCGTGACTAATCGCAGTACGCTGAATAGGTGCATATGAGGTCACCAACAGGAGTTGTCGTTCTCCCAGATAAAAGGCGTCCAGTCGAATGTGCATATCCCGACGTTGCAGTCTTCCCACTGTGCCGCGCTGCAGCAAGAAATAACAATGTTGACCACCGTTGCTTTTATTTTTCTGGTACCCGGTGCTCTGGCACGCCAAATCACCGTAACGAACAACTGTGGTTACACCATTTGGTAAGCCTGAAGGTTTATACCACTGGTATACATATGTAGTGGCGCTGACAAACACTCTAGGCCTGCAGTACTTTACCTTTTCTCTTCTTCTACCGGAAGTTAATATTCATCAGATGTTCACGGCCATCGGAACAGTCCCATCATATCCCGGAGGGTTCGTGGCGAGGCCCACTTTTCTAAGCAACTAGAGTAATCGTTTTTCAGGTGGGAAGCCCCTGCGGGGACATCAGTGAGCTTCACTGTGAAGAACATCTTACGACTACTTGACTCGATATTGATTATCTTTCCCTATCAGGTCCCGGACAACTGGTCTTCTGCTAGAATCTGGGTATGCCTTTATGGGCCACTGACCATCTAGTCTGGCTTAACGTTACGGTTAGGGACGTCGTGGCTGTGCTTTCACCGGAAACTCGAACTCGTGCCTAGACGGCGGTTGTAGTGGCGGCTTGCAATGTAACGGAATTGTGAGGCATCCTATCAAGGATTCCGGCACATGTTTTCTGATCGTACGGCCGAAGGGTGCGCCACCAGCTACTCTTGCAGAGTTCACCCTCAGCTCTACCGGTCTGGACTACTATGACGGTCTGTACTGGTTGCATCAACCTTACAACCGACGTTACTCACATGCTTTCCTTCACTAGTGTCCCTTGTGGATGGTTATAATCTACCCGTAAGCATCACGAACAACATTGGATGCTCTGTTGCCGATTGTCCTGTTGATCTGAACCCAAATTGTTCGTAAACGTTCACTCTTCGTTTTCTATGATTTACATACATGACTTTGCGTTGTACAGGTCCGACGCCTCTCCAAGGGCCGTTCGACGCGTCGGGTACCATCGTGGGTTGCAAAAGCGCCTGCGGTGCAGGCCTCGCTAGCGACCCTGGTGAGTGATGGCTGATTTCTTCCATCTTCCTTGCGATTATCTGCGACGTACAGCCAACTCCCCAAATTGTTGCACGGGAAACTACAGCACTCCTGCGACCTGCCCGTCTTCTGGAGTACAATATTATAGTTATTTCAGTGCGTGTTTTAAATTTTACTTGTTCACTTTTACCAGGAATGTGAAACTGACAGTTCGAAACAGAAAGCAATTGTCCGAACTCCTACTGCTATGCGTATGACGAGTCAAGTGGCACTGCCTTGTGGACGTGCGATGGGACTAAGGGACCCACGTATACGATCACTTTCTGCCCAGGTTGAGTTCAGTTGGCGACGGACAACTGTCCGACTGCGTCATGCAAGTCGAGACGGCTAGAAAACTTAGTGCAACGTATGCCTGCGGATATCCCGCAAGGTGAATTGTATTAGTTAGGAGTAAACCTAAACGTTGGATTGTGTTTTGAGTTTCCCCAGTGAGGGGTTTCAACACATGCGCAACCAGCTCAGAAGGTCCGATCTTTACACTAATCGGGCTGAGGATCATGGCGACGGACGGGCGTGAACCACGAACTTATATCTATTTAGCTAGAGGCAATATATCAAAAACTAAATGACTGTCCATCAATCATATGCCAAATATTCGTGACAGCTAATATGCTAACACTAATTGTGGATGAGAAGTCTCGCATCCTCTTCAAAGGTTATATACATGTCATAGAAAGCCAAAGGAAGGGGGTCAGTCCCAGCTGGTCCGTGCTTGGTAATTATTTAGTGAGTTACACCTCCGCGCCGGGAGCAATTCTCGGACCTGCGAGTGATTAGTAATCGCTCCCGAAATGGACGTGACATGCACCTCGCTTGCCTCGAAGGATCAGGAGAACCAATTTCTATTCCGATAATGACTTTGGACAGCCTACAGGTCAACCCTTACGTATCCCAAACGTTGCACACCGGTGGACTAGTACGCCATCTGTTTATCGCAGTGTTTCTCAGAAATTTCCAAGTGCCGTGGTGATGGTAAAGGCGTCGTCCAAACTCGCATACTATGCAGTCAGAAAGGGCCGCCAGCCGGGTATATACCTGACTTGGTCGGTGGGACCCTTCGCTGCATGGACATCTCCAACTGACTTATCAATCCAGGGCGGAATGCGAAGCCCAGGTGAAGGGCTTCCCAGGTGCTGCATTCAAAGCGTTCTCCACGCGAGCAGAGGCGGAGGAATTCGTAGCAGGAAAACTTGACGTTTCGTCTGCATTGGCAGAAAAGACCCAGTCGTTATCAATAGGCCATCAACCCCTCACCAGTGCTTTCCGATCCACGCTCGCACCGGATGCGGAGGCTAAAGAGTTCGACGTTGTGTATTGCGATGGGGCGTGTAAAGGAAACGGCCAGGCTGGCTCCATAGCTGGTATAGGCGTATGGTGGGGCCACAACGATCCTAGGTATGGTGCAAGCATCCACCTGTCACTTGCGAACTGCTAAAGTATCACCAAGGAATTTGTCAGAACGGTGCCCTGGAGACCAAACGAACAACAGAGCTGAACTTATAGTGAGGGTGTTTTGAGATTCCGCGTTGCGTGATCTGATTGCTGCAGGCCATCGTACACATTCTGGAGACGACGCCACCACTGAAACGTAAACTGTTGATCAAGACTGATTCGCAATACTCCATTCATTGTCGAAGCATTTATTGCCACATATAATCCAGTGCTCATCATTTTTTGCAGGCGTCACGAACTGGATTTTCAAATGGATGTCCAATGGCTTCCGCACTGCTGGCGGACAACCAGTGAAGAATTGTGCGCTGATCAAGTACCTTTCAACTTTGCTCTATGCGAGGCGTATGACAGGCCCGATTGTCGAATTCAGGCATGTCCGTGGTCATGTCGGATTGGAAGGCAATGAGGCTGCTGATCGACTTGCAAATATGGGTGCATTGCAACCACCCCTTCCGGAACGAGACTGGGAACAACTCGAACAAGCTGTGTTGAAAAAAATGTCACAGAAACAAAAGACATCAGGGAATCCTGATTACGGCGGTGATGACCACAATCAGCATTCAAATTCATTGTCGTAGGCATACGAAACAGGTCTGCTGTATGAGGACAAAACTCACTAGTTCGACAGAGCAAGTATTGACAACACGAAACCGACACTGGAATTGCCTGTAGAAACGCCCGTGCCAAGAACCCCACCTAAACAAACTAGAAAAAGAAACTGCCAGTCAGCAAGGGAAGCCGTTCCGGTGGTCGTGCGTTGTCATGCTATGACATTACGGACAACCCCTCGAGCCCCAATAGTTCTGAGCAAAGCTGAACTGGAGGTACGGTTGACCATTTGTAACCAGTATGATACTCTCTGAATCGACACAGGCGTATGCTTCTTGTCTCCTTAGCGACGCTGAGCTGGCGAAACTCGGGGGAGATGACGATTTTCCATCTGATTACTAGGGTCGCATTGGAGTCATTCTGGATTTTCCGACATAATTGATTAGTGACCACTCAGAAATTTTGGATAAGAATTGGAACACATCGAAGGGAAGTGAAGATTGGCAGGCGAGGCAAGCATCGAGGACTGAGGTCCGTCATACGGGCTTAGCTATTGATGACAGAGCCCTTGCTAGTGAGACGATCTCATTCACATGGGCTCTTCCTATTGCATTTTCATCCCTTCACATATCTCCACCCACATTAGCCAAGAGACTAGTGATATCAAGGAGACGTTACGATTCACCTTGGTGTCCTTGAGTTTTTCAACGTGCTGAGTCCTGCATGATTGATGGCTTGGTAGCACATCATATCATCAGATGGTGTGATGCTCACGGAGCTTGAAGAATCGACTCCTTTCTTCCGGAACAACCCACCGACAGCAAGGCATGCGAATGTTATCGATACGTAACTGAGCATGGTAGTCCGGCTTTTCATATACGTATAGCCCAGACTGTTGTTCAGTCTACGTGTCATTCTATCCAACTTCAGATCTCAATGATGAACTTTGAGCCGTCACTGGATTATCATTGAGGCGAGCCTTGGCGTACCACGACTCGTTGCCACGATCTATGTACTTACCTCGCTCTTGCGTCGTGAGAGATCTAATTGCCGTGGATCCTTATTTCCGCGGATAGCTTTGCGTCAATACACCGCAAAATCTTCTCCCCTCCTATGATTGTCAGATGCTGCTAGTGCCCGATAGTTGCCGAGTGTGTCGTTCCTGTTGCCAGGAGTATAAGCCAAAGCCAACCTCTCGTTGTCGCAATGTTCCAGAAGTTGTCGAGAACGCCACTACTGGCATCGCGTATAAATGCATGATGAAATCCTCACAATTTCCAACCCCCTCGCAAAGAAGCAATTACGATCACATTCCTTCTCCTTGCCTTTGCTGCACATGTTCGCAGAGACCAGTGTACACCATGCCCGGATACGTGGCGAAATCAGTGTTCGAAGTGCTGGCCGCATGCCGCTGGATTGCCGTAAATCACGGCGGCATCATTCCCACGGTGTTGTGATTGGTCCGTGGTGATTATATAATCCACTGGTGCGTTTTCATACTTGGCCTATCCCCAAACGGAAGGTGGCTCCCGCGCCATTGCACCGCCACTGGTAAGGTTTTTCCTGCAAGGATGAAATGCCTTCCTAATTTAGATGAAATCCACCGCCTGTCGCCAGCTGTACACGGCTCGACGTTTGACCCCTATATATGGAGCATGGTGGACCGCCAGCACTTCCAACAACTGCAGTGCTGCCAATCGGCACACATTGAGTAGAGCCGAACTGGAGGCTATACGGCCGACCATTTGTAACCTGTGTGACTCTGACTCGACACAGGCGTATGCCTCCTGTCCCCTTAGCAATACTGAGCTGGCCAAGCTCGGACGGGACGATGGGTTTCCATCTCTTGTTGCGGTCAACCTGCAGGCCACGGCCAGCAATATTCCTAGATCTTCACGTACGTGAATCGTAGGACTAGCTAAACCAGTTCAAACCAACATGTATGTATATGGTTGTATTCAAGCTACAAGCTGCAAGCCTGTCTGACCAGCCGAGTCCTTAAACAGACTTTCTCACCCTATTTTGCATGTGTTGCAGTTTGATAGGACTGTGCTCATGCTGGACGGGCAATCCTTGAAACTGTAGGTATAATCACATTCACCCGCATTGATCCCGTCGTTCTGTCATACTTCTTATGAGATGTTGTCGCACACAGGAAATGGATCATAGTGGTGCACGCACGAAATAAGCGCAGTATGGGCCCGTTCCCCATAAGTTTTTCCCGGGATATCTGAACGAAGTGACATGTCGGTAACCTCGCTTCATGGGTACTGACGATATGAACTAGCGCACTCACTCGCAAACGGTTCTGCCATTCCAAGCACATGCAGAAGCAATCGATTCGCCATCTATCATTTCCGGGCATGGTACACACAGGTCTGCACGCACATATGCAGCAAAAGCAAGGAGAAGGAATGTCGTTGTGAGTTGCATCTTTGCGAGGAGCTGGCGGCGATGAGATTGGGAGAGTTTCGTCATGCTTTTATACCTCGAGCTGCCGGAAAGTGCTACCACTTTCATTCTCAAAACCGCAGCAATGAGAAGTCCGCTTCAGGTTTTACGCATAGCAGCGACACACTCGGTGAATATCGTGCACTGGCACGTTCTGAATTTTCATGGGAGACGGGAAACCACGGGAACGTGCAGTCTGGGAAAACAAAGGGCCAAGACAACCAGATCTCGCACAGCGGAAGAGCGCGGCATAGTCACATAAATCGTGACGGGTAGCGGCGGCCGAGGCGAGCCTTGGCAAAAACCCAGTGACACTCACATCGGTAGCCATGTTATCATGCTCTGTGAGACCGCGGCAGGCTCGAAATGGATGCCTCCCGCCTCCCCTGCTGACCAAGATCCGGACAGATCGAATCTGACTATCAGAGTTGCGAACAGTGCCTCCTCCGAATGCAAATTGGACCTTTGTGTATATGGTTTTTGTTTGAAAGTGTCGTTCTCGGACTCTGGACTCCTAGCTTCGCGCAACCGCCACGGCTTCCGCTTAAATAGTACGAAATGGAAGGTCTGATCAGCTTAGACGGACCCTAACAACGTGTAGGTCTGGAGACTGATGCACCATCAGCCTAGATTCTTTTTGTCCATGTTGACCTCGTCGAGGGCAGATTGTGATTTTCTGCTCTGTAAAAACTTCCACCTAAGTGATGGAGTATACGGCTTCGATGGGCTCAAACCTTTCAGTGTGGGTTTTCGTATATTTGCACACCTCTCATATTATTCACACATTACGTGCACCATTATCCGCTAGCAAACGTACACCGGGTCAAAGCCATGATATCCTATACCGTGCGTGTCCATGATCTAAACCACACACACAGAACGTGTAATGGCCATCCACTACGTGCAGATTCAGATGGCTTCAACCACACGGTCAAAAACCACCGCTGCTGGGCCCCTACGTGATGGATTCAAGCCAATTAGTCTCCTGCAAGCAGACTGTTTCATACCTGTGCTCTTCACCCTGCAGCCACATGAAGTCAGCTTGTCGCAGCAATGTCCGAGTGTGAACACTCACATCTTCGACCCAACTAATCTGCGCTTCGAGGTCAATGAGCCCGAATTTGAGAACGATGCTGAATCGTTGTCTATAAAATTGCATACCCGCGAAACTTCGGCGCGGGATGAGTGTCTTCGAGACTCGAGATGTGTCCGCGTGGACGGTGCACAGACTTGAGAACATCCCTGAATCGCGAAAGTGCGTAAGGGCATAGATACAACTCCGAGCCGCTTTACCTACCTGGCTCCGAGTCTGCCCATCGGGGGTTCGGCGAGTTGCCCCTGTAGCAAAGGATCTCCATAGCGATGGTATCACATATGTTCCTTTCGGGACATTCCACGATAAAAAATTTCCGGAATTCCTTCGTTTCAGAGACCAGCGCGCCCTACATGCGACTCAGTGCGACTCAGTGCACAAATATGGTCTCAAGTCAAACTATACGACCTTGCGCAGTATCGTACTGAATGCATTCGGGATCACTGTACACCCTGAAGGATGGGGAAATGCGGAAGCAGCCCGCCGGAGATGCTCTTCATCATTCCTGTTGAACTCTACCGTGCAGCGAGTCCCGTATGTGACCTGCGCTACACGAGCTGAAACGCGATGATCTAGGTAGAAAGCAACAGCTCCCTGGGCCACAGCTTTGTTTCTGACCGTGAGGCGGAGTATATTATTGACTTGCACCCAGGTTGTCAACGTATTTAAGAAGCTTACGTGTAGCTGTCCGGTCGACAGAACTGAAGTCCCAATGGTTCCAGTTGGTCCTTCAATCTGGAGAAGAGCCAGTCGCTCGCACCGAAATCACCGACAAGAAAAACGTGCTTAGGAGCCTCAGCAACTCGCACAGCCCAATATTACCTGACTTACGCTGATTGGTTGAGTTGCCACCCTCCGCTGGTCCTCCACAGCAGCTATGATAGCTTCCGCAGAGGGTTCAAATAGAGCAGCAACTTCATTTCTGCATAATCGAAAACGCGTTAGAACCCTATAGTTATGGCAATATTGTGTTACCCAGGGAGTTTGAGCTGCCCAGACCTGATGTTATATTCTAGATCTTTATCTCTCACCGTTCCAAAGCGGATGAAAGATGGATGATTTGGGTTGCTGAACCGCAGCCTGGTGGTCTTGTCGAATTCCCTCTTCATTAAGGCGATGTCTTCCTCCGTTCCGAACCGAGAACCTTGTAACTTTTCTGTTGGCTACGTGAGGCGCGTTTAACAAACAAGAGACCGCTCCCATTACCACGGAGGTATTCCCCAGCACGTTGTGTGACAAAAGCAGACCCTTGCAAAAGGCCTACAGAACATGAATGAGTATTATACATTCCTTTTCGCAAACATTCTCACATTGTGGGGGCGCAATTTCATGTAGGGTTGGAGGAGACGCAGATGAAGTCATATAGTAGGAAGTGATGTCGATTGTTGCCCGTCCAGCATCAATGACCATGACACCTACATCATCCTGGATACTCCTCAATTTTCGTGGTGTGTTCAGTTGAAACTGCATACCTTGAACCCATTTGCAGTATTCCTAGACGCTAGGCAGTAATGCAAATTTGCTTCGCCCTCTGTGACGAGTCGAATTCTGGCTTGGCCTTCCGGTCTATCAGGCACGAGTCCAGCCTGCACTGCCGCCCGGCGGATCTGCGCATGCTGCAGACCTTTCCATCCGTTAGGATGGCTGAGGACAAAATCAATATTGTCTCCGAATGATGTCCATACGTCTCGCCCATTCGCATGGCTCTCCTCTATGTACATTCTGGCACAGCGAAATAAGTAGCCCAGGAAGTCGGCAAGGATGTCTATCGCATTCTTGAAAGGTGGAAGCGGATTGATATCTAAGTCATCCACATGGAAGGACGGTATGTTTCTAGGGCGCAAGTGAAGCTTCCACCTACGCTTGCACGTCAGCAGGGATAGCCACAACGTACAGCGACTGAAAGTTTTACCATTCAGCCCTCACCCACTCCTCCTCCTCCGCGCGTTCGAGAATTGCTTCCTGTAAAGCTTCCCCACCGAAAGCGCGTGAGTTGCCCTCCTTATCATAATAAACAATAGTGGGTATCTTCGAATTGCCACCCACACGGTCCGTAGCTGGAAAGCTGTAACTTCATAAGTACATACGATCGTCGAAGGGGAAGTTTCCGCTAACCGTGTTACATCGTTGATGACAGGTGAGTCACCCGGGTCGAGAATGCTGTAAGAAATACCACTGTATGTGGTCCCTACGTCGAAGGCGAGCACAAGTTTGCGTGTAGTCCCTGCGTATGGCTCTCGTTCAGTCATGACATGCATGACAGGCTAATGGATGGCTGTGTCACATGGTGAAGTCAGGTCGGCGCTACGCCTTCGGCGATAGGATGATTCACAACACGAGAATCTCCAAAGCCGTGCTAGCAAGTCGGACGGTGGAGTACGACAAGTGGGATAGGAAAACACAAGACTTATGTAAATCAAAGCAGGAATGCGCTAAGCCTGCCTCAGAGTGTTCCTACAGGGTGTCGAAATGAGGGACCATACCTCATTTCAACTCTCTGCATGGTATGACCAGATTAGCAATCGAAAACAGGAGGAAGGAAAACAAGCGTTCTATCCAACTTATCTGGGCCTTAGTTCAGTGAGACTAAGTAATACCAATACCACCTCATGATCGATGCAGTAGAACTTATCACCTGAGCGAACAGGTTGTCGGGAGAGCTTTAGGGCAACTTTCGAAGTATCGGCATTTGTAAACGAATTTGCTTCCTGTGTCAAATGTCTGTCCACTTGTAGAAGAAATTGTATACAGGATGCTTTATCCATCCAAATCGCATTAGAAAGATGGTCACTGTAAACGTAGATTCTAGAGGTAATATGGGAACACTCTGGGACAGGCTTGCAACTCGCAGCGGGGATTTTTGCTCCTCGGAAACACGGGCTCCCCGGCAGGATTGGAGGCGTCGGACCCCGCACGAGGACAAAAGGCAAGGTCAAAAAGAAAATACCCTTGTCAGTATCGATCCAAATGCGTCAGATAACAACCAGTTGCCGGAAAGGCTAAGGACAACGGTCTGCTTCCTCGTGTTGTGGTCAAGCCGGGCAGATTCATAACAGGGATCCCACGGGTAACCTTTGCAAGTTTTGTTTCGACTAGATGATCAATAGAGATGCTGCCCCACCAGCGACTGCTTTGTTGCTAGTACAAGGCTGGTCGTCTCAAGAAAGTGCTGGGCACACAGCTGAATCCCGGTCGGCAAAAAACGGTGTCTGAAAAGTCCAGGTCCCGTCGCAGGCTCAAGAATCAAAGTTGCTGGTGGTGGAACCACCCACAAGGAAAGCGTGCTGGGCTAAGATTCCAATAGCCGAACGCACAGCGAAAAAGTGAGTTACATACAACTGGTGTGTATGGCCGAAGTTTGTTGCTTTTGTTTGAAAGTTTCCGCTATCGCCTCCATTGAGGGCTCAAACTGGCCTGACTTGATGCCGAATCCAGGGTGATTGTTCTGTCTAGTACCGAACTTGATATACTGTGGATCTTCAGCATCTCGAAACCCGGCCTTTATCGTTCATCAAAAATCGTTGTCCCTTGTTGAATCATTTCAGCGGTACCGAATTGTGAATTAGTGATTTTGCTTGTTATCCGAAGAACTTCGATAGAAAGGACCTGTGACGTCACTCGAATTTGAGGAACAGTTGTGCACGAAGAGTCACCAAGACAGATCCTTGAAATCGACCTAATCATATGTTAGTTTACTTTCCCAGAAAATATCCCAGACTTACATCCTATCCCTTCAAAAGAAACCGAGGGTGAAAAACTCATAGAATAGACAAACATATCCACGGTACACCCCGGGCATCAAGAATACGACACCATTGTATCCTGATGCAGCATCTTGCTCGTCGTAATCGTCGTCACAGGCAATGGATGTCAAGAATGCATCTGAAATAAGCACAGTCGTCGCACAGAAATGTAGACTGGCTTCCCCTTCGACCAGAAGGTGAAGTCGTGACTCCCTGTCGCCCCCGACTTCAGCTCTTCAACAATAAACGTTTAAGCCGTCACTGGATTATCATGGAGGCAAGCCTCGGTGTACCACGACTTGGAGTCACGATCTATGAACTTACCTCGCTCTTGCGTCATGCAAGATCTAGTAGCTATAATTCCTTACATCCGCGCACAACTTTGTGCCAATACACCGCGAGACCTTCCCCTCTCCTATAATTGTCAGACCCTGCCAGTCCTAGCGGTCGCCGAGCGCATCTTGCTGTTGCTAGGTGTGGAAGCTGAAGCCGGCCTGTCATTGCCGTAAAGTTCGATAAGCTTGTCGAAAATGAAAGTACATACCAGCGTCGCGTATAAAAGGTTAATAAAATCCTCTCAATCTTCAGTCCCCTCGCAAAGATGAAACTCATGACGACACTCCTTCTTGCCATTGCCGCATACGTGCGCGCAGCCCAGTGTACGGAATCCCGGACATGGTGGATGACCGGACGTTTACTTACCTGTGCGCTTTAGGGAACGACCGCGGTCTATTTCCTGTGTAGGAGAGCATCTGATAACGAGTATGACAGAAACTGGACCCCACGTGTGTCTCTGTCATCACGGTAACAATGCCAGCACTTGCCCGCTTGACACTGGCATAACCTTGACGAGCTGCAGCACATGCCTGCTATAACGGATGAGAAAGTTCGTGTGAGGATTCAAAGGAACCGCTGTGTAGATGTTAGTAAAGGAATTGACTTGACAAGAGCAGGCCTACTCACCACGTTACTTACCAGTTCACCCTCAAATTCGAGGAATTCAGTCAGCAACCACGGCATGTGGCCTCTCCGCAAAATGTGGAAGAAGTATTCCGAACAGACGTCACATCGTATAATATGAGGAAGTTAGAGAGTGGCCGTATTTGATGACGGTTGCAGCCAAGGGCCAGCCTGGCCTGAGCCAAACCAAAGCCCTAGGAGGTGTGGCTTTGAGGCTTTTAGTGGAATACGAGTGTAAATGGCTTCCCGCGCACGATTGGTCAACCAAAAACGCCCCACTACAGGTTTTGCGTTAGCTTCAGTGCTTGTCGAATGTTCCTTCCCGTACGTTAACTGCTCAGTTGACCGTCAAAACCGGTCAAACCAAGTGCTTTATGTTTGGTTGTGTTTGGTTATAGATGTTAATACAGTCCGCCCTTCCCAACATTTACAGTGGTCCTCCCTGTTCAACGCACGATCAACCGAAACCCTCTCAATCCGGTTGGCATGTGTCACAAATCGCTAACCAGGAGCTCATCTCAGCCGGACAATCGTTGGAACTGCCACCGTAATCACAGGTACCCGCATAGTCCCCGGTGTTCTGTCATACCCGTTATTCGATGCTGTCATGTGCGGGAAACAGACCACAGGTGTGCACGCACAAAATAAGAGCAGTATGCGTCCGGATAGCTGAACAAATCTACATGTCAGTAAACTCTTCTGGATGCATGACAATATGAAATAGCGGCTCACTAGCAAATGGTTTCTTCATCGCGGGCGCACATGTAAATAAATGCCTGGTCACCCACCATTCCCGGGCATGCCGTACAGTAGTCTGCGCGCACGTATGTAACAAAGGCAAGCAGAAGGTACGCTGTCGTGAGTTGCATCATTGCAAATGAGACTGGAGATTGTCATGCTTTTATACTTTGATCAGCTGTGTGCATGATGCTAGTACTTCTACAAGCCTTACTGACGATTGCAAGTAGCAGCGCGCTCGGCGAACATCGTGGGGCGATCTCCGAAGTTGAACAGACGGACACGTAGACTAATACACGTGTAGGGAAAGCCAGACTGCCGGGCTCTGTGTCGACGCAGGCGTACTTTGTAATTATCATGCCTCCTGTTTGCTGAGCTGGCCAAGCTCGGGAGAAATGGCAAGTTTCCGAATCTGATTATGATTATTAGAGTCACGTGGACTGACAGGTAAAACCAGTAACTTCGAAGGTGCACATAGTTTTTGCCATAGTGCCGCGTTCCACACCTACGTACCATTGGAATTTTCATGTGTTTCGATGGGTGGGTTGTACGGGCAGAATGGTCCACCACATGCGTCAATATAGGACTCAGCACAGCAGTTCATCCCAAGAGACATCGAGAAGGAATGGAAATTCAATGGGAAGAGCCTGTGCAAGATCATCCCGCCAGCAAAATGGCGATCCCAGTCCTCAACGGGCCTGCCTCACCCGCCAATCTTTGCTTTTGTCCAATTCTGATGTAGGGTCAGTGCCAAGTATATCGCACGTTTTACCATTTACTCCACCATTTGTCGTCGCAGCGCGTCAGGATTTATTAGGCAGGCAGCGGCCATAACTGCTCTCTTCAACAAGGAGACCCGCGTATTCCCCGGTGTTCTGTCATACTTGTTAGATGTTGTCATGCGCGAAAAATAGGTCGCGGTCGTGCACGCACCCAATAGATGCCGTTTTCACCCCTGGTATACTAAACTGAACAGAGCTACATCAGTAACCCCGCTTAGGTGCATGGCGATATGGACTAGCTGCTCGCTGGCAAGTGGTTTTGCCACCCTGTAAGTAGATGTCTCCTGTCGTCCAACGTACTTGCCTGGGCATGCCGTACATGCTGGGCTGCACGCACGCATGCAACGAAAGCAGGGAGAACGAATGTCATCCCGAGTCGCACCTTTGCGGGGATAACATGATGCCTCTTACACCTTCAGCTGCGAGCACGATGCTGGTACTTTCATTTTCAACTAGCCTTATCGGCGAACATTGCGGCAACGACAAGTCGGCTTCAGCTTCTTCACGTGGCAACAGTAGCGACGCAATCGCCGAACATCAGGGACTGGCAGTATCTTTCAATCTTAGGAGGGGGATTATCTCGCAACGTATGGACGCAAAAATGTCCGCGGAAACAAGGAACCATGGCAGCCAGATCTCGCACGATGCAAGGGTAAAGTAAGCATATGGACCGTGACGGCAAATTAAGTCACCAACCGTGCACGACTTAGCACGGATACCGAGGTCACTGAACTGCAGCATCTCCAAGTTTATGTTAAACTCTTGTTAATGTAGATGGGGATGCATGGGAAGAACTCATGCAAATGAGACAATCTCGCTAGTGGTTTCGTCGTTCAACACGCTGAGCCCGTATGACGCACCCCAGTCCTCGATGCCTCTCGCCAATCATCACCTCCCTCTGCTGTGCTCAAAGACTATCTACTTCTAAGTATTCGGAACGGATCCTGCTGACACGTATTCTGTACCTACTCCTGAATGCGACTCTAAAACATGCTGTCTGCGATGGATTTGAAAAACTTCTGAGATCGTCGGTTGACTTTGACCATGCCTTGTTCGAAATTTCTCGGGGGAAGAAGATACCTTAAAAAATCCAACGATTGGTTTGGATGCAAAGAGGAGTTACCGGTTAACACCGGATGCGGTATGCATCAGAGCCACAAAGGCATTACCAACACACGTCTACATCAATGTGAACTGTGGTCCAGCATGAACTTGGGCCATAATATAGATGAGTTCTGTCGGCCTAGAACTCTTGGGTTTTCTGACGGAATTTGTATTGGACCAGGGTCGGTTGATAAAATATAGCACCTTATCTCAACAGAAGCGCTACACTTCACCCTGCCTTGCCAGGTGAAAATGCCGCACTGCCCGTTTCTGTCTTCTGCATCAACAATTTCTCTTGCCTCACCTCGCCCATCATGATTAGCCATGCGCAACGGGTAGAGCATCTGCTTAAATTAGATGAATAGGATCCAGGTGTGATCGACTTGATCTACGACCTCCACCTAAGTAATGATGTATATGTCCTGCATGGATTGCTGTTTCAGCGTAGGTTATGGCATATTTGCACACTTCTCATGTCAGTCACTCACTACATGCATCATTATCCGCTAGCAAACGTACAACGGGTCAAAGCCAGGATACCTAAATCATGCATGTCCATCAAACACACATAGCGTGGGATGGCAATCCACTACGTGTAGACTCAGACGGCTTCAACCACATGGTCGAAAACCACCACTGCCGGACCCCTGTGCGTTGCGTTTAAGCCGACGAATCTCATGCAAGAAGACTGTTTCGTACCTATGCTCTTCACCCTGCAGCCACATGAAGTCAGCTTTTCGTAGCATCCCACAAGTGTGAACACTCACATCCTCGACCCAACTAATCTGCGCTTCAAGTTCGGTGAGCCCGAACTTGAGAACGATGCTAAATTGTTGTCTGTAGAATTGCATCCCCGCGAAACCTCGGCGCGGGCTGAGTGTCTTGGAGACTCGAGATGTGTCTGCATGGACCGTGCACAGATTCGAAAACATTGCTGGGGGGTCGCGAAAGCGCGTAAGGGTGTAAGTGCAACTACGAGCTGCTTTACCTACCTGGGTCTGAATCTGCCCATCGGGGGTTTGGTGAGTTGCCTCTGTAGCAGACGATCTCCGTAGCGATGGTATCACATGTGTTCCTTTCTGCACATTCCACGATGAAATCTTTCCGGAACTCCTTCGTTTCAGAGACCGCTATGCCCTACGTGTGACTCAGTACACCAATATCGCCTCAAGTCAAACCATACGACCTTGCGGAGTATAGCACTGAATGCATTCGGAATCACTGTGCGCCCTGAAGGACGAGGAATTGCGGTAGCAGCCCGCCGGAGATGCTCTTCATCATTCCTGTTGAACTCTACCGCGCAGCGAGTTCCGTATGTGAACTTCGCTACACGAGCCGAAACGCGGTGGTCTAGGTAGAAAGCAACAGCTCCCTTGGCCACCGCTTTGTTTCTGTCCGTGAAATGAAGTAGATTATTGACCTACACTCAAGTTGTCAGCGTATTTTAAGAAGCTTACGTGTGGCCGTCCGGTCGACAGAACTGAAGTCCTAATGGTTCCAGGTGGTCCTTCAATCTAGAGAAGAGCCAGTCGCTCGCACCGAAACCACCGACAAGAAAAACGTGCTTAGAAGTTTCAGCAATTCGCACAGTCCAATGTTGCCTGACTTACGCTGATTGGCTGAGTTGCCACCCTCCGCTGTTCCTCCACAGCAGCTATGATAGCTTCTGCAGAGGGTTCAAATAGAGCAGCAACTTCATTTCTGCATAATCGAAAACGCGTTAGAATCCTATATTCATGGAAATGTCGTATTACCCAGGGAGTTTGAGTTGCCCAGATCTGATATTATATTCTAAATCTCTGTCTCTCACAGTCCCAAAGCGGATGAAGGATGGATCATTTGGATTGCTGAACCGCAGCTTAGTGGTCTTGTCGAATTCGCTCTTCATTAAGGCGATGTCTTCCTCTGTTCCGAACCGAGAACCTTGCAACTTTTCTGTTGGCTACGTGAGGCGCGTTTAACCAAACAACAAGCGGGTCCCATTACCACGGAGGTGTTGCGCAGCACGTTGTGTGACAAAAACAGATCCTTGCAAACGACCTACAGAACGTCAATTGGTTATGCAACCCTGCTCGAAAATGGTCTCACACTCCGCGGGAGCAATTTCGTGCAGGGTTGGAGGGGAGGCAGACGAAGTCATATAGTAGGAAGTGATGTCGATTGTTCCCCCTCCAGCGTCAATGACCATGACACCCACATCATCCTGGAGACTCGTCAGTTTTTGTCATTCGTTCGGTTGAAACTGTATACCTTGAATCCATCCGCAGTGTTGCTGGACTCTAGGCAGTAGTGCAAACTTGCTTCGCCCTCTGTGACGAGTCGAATTCTGGCTTGGCCTTCCGGTGTATCTGGAACAAGTCCAGCCTGCACTGCCGCCCGGCGGATTTGAGCTTGCTGAGGACCTTCCCATCCGTTAGGATGGCTGAGAACAAAATCAATATTGTCTCCGAATGATGTCCATACGTCTCGCCCATTCGCATGGCTCTCCTCTATGTACATCCTGGCACAGCCAAATAAGTAGCCCAGGAAGTCGGCAAGGATGTCTATCGCATTCTTGAATGGTGGAAGTGGAGGGATATCTAGGTCATCCACATGGAAGGACGGTACGTTTCTAGGGCGCAAGTGAAGCTTCCACCTACGCTTGCACGTCAGCAGGCAAAGCACAACGTACAGTGACTGAACGTGCTACCACTCAGCTCTCGCCCACTCCTCATCCTCGGCGCGTTCGAGAATTGCTTCCTGTAAAGCTTCCCCACCGAAAGCGCGCGGGTTGCCCTCTCCGTCATAATAAACGATAGTGGGTATCTTCGAATTGCCACCCACACGGTCCGTAGCTGGAAAGCTGTAACTTCATAAGTTCAGACGATCGTCGAAGAGAGAGTTTCCGCCGACCGTGTTACGTCGTTGATGACAGGTGAGTCGCCGGGGTCAAGAATGCTGTAAGAAATACCACTGTATGTGGTCCCTACGTCGAAGGCGAGCACAAGTTTGCGAGTAGTCCCTGCGTATGGCTCTCGTTCAGTCATGATAGGCTAATGGATGGCCGTGCCAAGTGGTCCAACAAGGTTGAAATGTTGATACTCGATGGTTTTGCGCCTTTTGCGTATATAGCCTGCCGTTGACACGAGGCAAATCGGCAAAGTGCCAGGGGATTGGAACTCAAGCACTCTTGTCATAGTCACAAGGTAGGGTTGGCAGAGATGCCTGGTGCGTGGTGTCAGTGAGGCAGATGCACCCAGGCAACGAGGACACGAGAACACGATACGACAACCTCGAGAATGATTGTGCATCACGAGGCTGGGCCCTCAACGCTACACATTCAACAATAGAATGACGTTAATCTCCGAAGACGTATTAGCAAAGGGGTCGGTGGTTGGAGTCCTTACTCGTTGTCAAAGGCGACTTCGGTCTGTGGAACTTGACCGATTACATAACATCATTACTACGTATGATGTTGCTTTTTGGAGTACGACAGAGAACAAAGATGTCCTCTACACCCATCACCCAGGCTTAGCGTGTCTGATTGACCCCATCTGCGTGATATGAGCCTTGCCTAAAACCCCGCGCATATGGTGCCAAACCCGCATTCTCGGAATTTACAAGTGCGGGCAGGAAAACATAAGACTAAAAAGGAAGTAGGAATGTGCCCAACAACCACACAGATACACAATTAGTCCTGAGTAGACTACCATGGTCCACAGTACGAACAGTTCTTCCGTCCTAGTCTTCAATCCTCGACGTACGCTATGGACGCAGGGGTTCTGTCATATTCGGATACTTGAGATAACTTCGCACATTCACTCAGGTTAGGACCATACCTCATTTCGACCCCCTGTGCGATAGTACCAGATTAGCGATCGAAACCGAGAAAGAGAGAAAACGAACATTCTCCATCCAACTTATTTGGGCCTTGAGTTCAGTCAGACCGAATAACAACACTACCTCATAATCGATTCGGTAGAACTTATCACCCGAGCGATTGGTCTGTTGGGATAGGTTCTTGGCGGCCTTCGAAGTATCTGCATAGACCGTGCATTTGTTTATAAACGAATCTGTTTCCTGTGTCAAATGCCTGACTGCTCGTAGAAGAAATTGCACACCAAGTTCTGTGTCCATCCAAATTGCATCAGAGAGATTGCCAATATAAGCATGGATTCTAGAGGTAATATGGGAGCAATCTGAGGCAGATGCTCCAAGCTTGCAAACTTGCAGTCGGGATTCTTGCTCCTCGGAAACACGAGTTCCCTAACAGAACGGGAGGCGTTGGACTCCGCGGTACGAACAAAAGATGAGGAAAAAAAGAAAGCACCTTTGTCAGTATCGACCCAAATGCATTAGGCAACATCCAGTGACCGGAAAGGTTGCGGACTTTTGTCCGCTTCCTCGCAACGTGGTCAAGTCGTGAAGAATCATAACGGATTGCAATTGGGATCCCATAGGTAACCTTCGCAACTCTTGTTTTGACTAGATGATCAATGTAGAAAGACACTGCCCCATCAGAGACTGCTTTGTTGCTGTTTTAAGGTAAGTGATTCAGGAAGGCGTATTTAACAAGTGTTGAACATACAGCTGAGTTCCCGGTCGGCACAAAATAGTGTCTGAAAAGGCAGGATCCCGTTGCAGGCTGAAGAATAAAAAGTCGCTGGCAGCGTAACCACCCACAAGGAAAGTGTGCTGGTCTGGGATTTCAGTAACCGAACGCGGAACGAGAAAGCGAGTTACACTGATGGGTACGGCTGAAGCCTGTTGCTGCTGTTTGAAAGCTTCCGCTATCGTCTTAATTGAGGGTTCAAACAGCTTGGCGATATCCTCTCTGCTAGAGCTTCGGAAGGGATCACTTGTATGAAGGAGGAGATACATACCCCGCTAGTTTAAGCTGGCCTGATCTGATGCCGAATTCAGGGTCATTGTCCCGTCTAGTACCGAACTTGATATACTGTGGATCTTCAGCATTCCGAAACCCGAGCTTTGTCGTTTTATCAAATATCTTTGTCATTTGTTGAATCATTTCAGTGGAACCGAATTGCGAATTAGCGAGTTTTGCTTGTTATCCAAGGGCTTCAATTGAAAGGATCTGTGATTTCTAGCACATCACTCACATTTGAGGAACTGTTGTGCACGAAGAGTCACAAAGACAGATCCTTGAAGTCGACCTGGCCATACGTTAGTTTGTAGTCCCAGTAAATATCCGAGACTTACATTCTGCCGGTGCAATCTCTTCGACAGAAATTGAGGGTGAGAAATTCATGGAATAGACACTCATATCCACGGTACCACCTCCGGCATCAAGGATAGCGACGCCCTTGTATCCTGGCGCAGTATCTTGCTCGTCGTAGTCGTCTCCGCAGGCAATGGGTGTCGATAATGCATCTGAAGTAAGCACAGTCGTCACACAGAAATGTAGACTGGCTTCCCCTTCAGTCAGAAGGTGAAGTCGTGACTGCCCGTCAGGCCCTTCGGGAACAAGTCCAGCAAGCTCTGCAGCATGCCGAATCTGCTGCTGCTGACGACCTTCCCATCCATTCGGATGCGTGAGGACAAATTCAGTTCGATTCTCGAGAGACTTCCACACTTCGGAACCGCTAGCATGCGATTCCATGATATATCTGCGCGTGCAATGGAGCAAATATTTCATGAAGTCGCTCAGCACACGGACCGCATCGAGACCCTCTGGAAGGGGTGGAATGTCGTCATCCTTAATGTGGGACGAAGGTAAGTTCTTTGCACGCAGATGGAGTTTCCACCTAAGTGAAACGTTAGTCACCATCGCAGTGAGTTTTTGGACGCTAACCATTCGACTTTGACCCAATTTTCATCCTCGGCCTGTTCGATGACATGTTCCTGCAGTGCCTCCGCGCCAGCTGCCCGCACTACGTGCTCTTGATCATAGTAAAGGATCGAAGGTATCTTATTATCGCCCCCAAGATGTTCCTGTGCGGGGTATCTTTGCAGTCTCTTAGGTTTGGGAACCCGCACTGTGAGCTAAACAGCACACCTTGCGACCCCGAGTATCTTGGGAACTTCGCCAGGATCGAGGATGCAGTAGGAGGCACCACTATACGTCGTGCCCACATCGAATGCGACAACCAGTTTTCGCGAAAGGCCTTGGTATGGTTGCCGAGAACTCATCGTAGAAACGTGCCGCTCTTCAGTAGCCACTGACCATGGGCCCCTTCAGAAAATGCAGCGTTCATATACAACCCCATTACCCAGGCCAGCCGGCGAATGACAATCGATTCCGGCCAGGCCTTCCACGCATGCAACTGCAGTTTCGTAAGTACAGTACTATGTTTGATAAAATATGCGCCCAAAGCTAATATTGAACGCTCCTCATGGCCACACAATGACACGCAAGAGGGTTACGATCCACGATGCACCAGATCTAACTCCGAGATACTGGTGAAAGGCTTGGAAGCCAATGGTTGTCACACGCCGGCTAAACACATCCCAACGCACCTGCCTGACCAATCAAGCTCCGTACTTTCAATCCGGTGGTCATCGAGTGTTGTGCTTGGTAAACTTGGAACGAAGCCAACTGCAGTGGGCGCAAGTGTGCTTGCAGTGGCTGTGCGCACAGCCACGGCCAATTTGGTAGTGTAATACGGAGGGAGTTGGCCGTACGATACGGCGTCCCGCCGGGATGATTCTTGGGAGATACTACCCTAAGGTTGGCAGGGTGGGATGCAAAAGGAGGGAAGGAGAGTTCTCCCGTGCGGAGCCCCTAGGAACGGAGCTTTCGCTCTCGCGCTGGGACTTTATCGCCTCCGTGCAGTACTCAGTCGTGTTGGATCCAGCCAGCCACGAGGCCTCCACTACCATGGGACATGATGCCCATTCCCACAAGGGAGACATAGACTGACTTCATATTGTAAACAGCGCCGTGGTAGTAGTTGAGTCACCACATAACATCAACAATGTTTTCGTTGGTCAAAGCCCATTCCAAATGCCAACTACAACCGCCCTAGTGCACAATGATGAACTTTAAAAAGAAGAGACAAGATGCTTGAAAATCGAACGCCCCAGACTAATCGCCGTAAACTACCGCTGCAGGGCTCCTAATTGGAAACAAGTTGAGTACGACTTGCGAACTCGTCTTCTGAGTTCAAAAAATGTACTCGCCTGACTTCCACGCCCTGTAGAGAATGTCAATGAAGGTCAGTTGGCACGAAGTCCATTTTTGGGCAGGCTTAAACTCACGTTCTCCCTCCAGCTAATTTGCGCTCTTAACTCGGTCAATCCGAAAAGGATGATAACCTCTATCATAATGGAGTAATATACTCCACCACCTCCCAATTGATGGGACTGCATACTAGGGGCCAGTTTCGACGTGTCAGCGCGAATGGTACACATGTGGGTGTACAATCCTTTTTGAGGTTCGTCATCAACCACTAGAGGTAATCATGCGCAGTATTCCCAACTTACCTTCTTCAGAGTCCATCCAACGTGGATTTGCGAGCTTACCTCTGTAAGCAATAATATCTACGTGTAATTTGTTGCAACGAGAGCGATCCGTTTCTTCCAAAATGAACGATTTTCTAAACTCTTGCTGCTCAGAAACTTGGGTGCCCTTCGCGGTAATTTGAAATCCTGGAGTCTCAGAATGCAAAGCACGGACCTTGGTGAGGATAGGCTCGAAGCCATATGGCAGCTCCAAATCACCGCTGAAGCCTTCAAAAGCTATATCCCTTCTGGACACGTGCTCCGGATCGTATTGGTTATACGTAACGTTATATCCAGTGCCATATGTGAATCTTGCAACACGGCCTGACACTAGGCGGTCGATATAAAAAGACACTGCGCCGTCAGCGACCGCCTTATTTCTTAATGGTACTCAGTAATATCACAAACTAGAGAAAGAATAGCCATACACGTGCTGTTTTGGTCGACAAATGGTCATACCGAAGGAGCTCACACGCTCCACAAGACGAGTGTAAAGCCAGTCACTAGCAGCAAAACCCCCCACGAGGAACACGCTCTGCAGAGAAGTCAGCTTTGGTTCACCAGGCTATGAGAGACAGTGACCGTAATTGGTGTGGAAGCTGCCTTGCGCTGTTGCTCAAAAGCGGCAACAATCTCCTCCACGGATGGTTCGAAAAGTTTGGCTACGTCCTCACTGTGCGAACCATGAGAACCCCGAGGGATAGACACTAAAATTAAGATGCTTGCCCAGACAACTTTAGCTGTCCAGAACGAATATTATACTCGAGCTCCTTGTCTCGGATTCCTCCAAATTGGATATACTGTGGTTCATCTGCATTTCGAAAATGCAGTTTGGTCGTCTTATCAAAGATGTCTGCCATCCGTCGCAAGGTATCCTCTTCGCCGTACTTCGAATTGGCAAGCGTGGCTATAGAGAAGATTATGAACTGCATGAGTTCCTGAGGAGGTAGAGGATCTGACCTCGTAAAAATGCATGGGCACGGTACGTGATAAAAACTGATCCTTGAAGACGACCTGCACGGGATTGAGAGCATTCCAGGTATTCATCGCACGTCTCACGTACACTCTGCAGGTGCAATTTCCAAGAATGACGTGGGAGACAATTGCATCGAGTAGGCGCTAAGGTCAACAGTCCCACCGCCAGCATCGATAACGATGACGCCCTTATCCTGATCTTCAGGTACGTCCAACGCTTCCTCAGGTTCATCAGTGCAGGCAATTGGCGTAGTAGAGAAGGCGTCGGATGCCAAAACGTTAGTCACACAAAAGTGCAAACTAGCCTCTCCTTCGGTCAGAAGATGGATGCGTTGTTGACCTTCCTCTCCAACAATGAGCCCAGCAAGCTCCGCTGCCTTTCGGATCTGCTGTTGTTGTGGTCCTTCCCATCCATTCGGGTGCGTCAAGATGAACTCTATACCTCGTTCCAGTGACTCCCACATAATGGGAGCATGAGCTTCCGAAATATACGCCCTAGCGCACACAAATAAGTAGCGCATGAAGTCACCCAGGACTTCAACCGCGGACTTTCCACTAGGAAGGGGTGGAAGATCCGCATCTGAGAAGTGGGAATCCTCCAGATGTTTTGAGCGGAGGTGAAGTTTCCACCTAGAAATAGGTAAATGTCATCATTAAAGCTTCCTCTTTACTCTGTTACGTACCACTCCAGTTTCACCCACTTTTCTCTACTGGCTGTCTCAATGATGTCAGGCCGTTGTGTTTCCGCCCCCACAGCACGAACTTCGCCTTCCTTGTCGTAATAAACAATCGATGGTATTTTATTGTCACCTGCGGTGTCTTCTTGTGCAGGGAATCTACGAAACTCTAAGGATTTTTCTTGCCACAAAGGAACATCTCACTTGGATACACCACGAATTTCGGGAACCTCCCCTGGGTCGAGGATACAGTAGGATACGCCACTGAACGTGGTCCCAACGTCAAACGCAAGTATTAACTTGCGTGCTGTGCCTTGGTACGGTTGTCTTGAGTACATCGCGCCTGTGAGGAAACTAAGGGGCTGCGACAGTCAGTGGCCGTGTAGCTTTCGGTCACCATCGATGACTTATAGTATCGAGATATGGATCGTGAAAGACACCTTGCAACCAGTAGACATCAGGTTGAATTTCATCATTATTAGGGCGTGTATTGCCGTTCACAGATATAGCCAGAATGGACCTTTCAGAATGTGGAAGATGGCATGGTGACAATGAGAAGCAAGAACACAACGCAGACCTCAAGTGTACATGGGGCTGGCCATATCAAGGGTAGCAAGGATATCACACTCGGTTGCAATGCTAGGAACACTCACTGGTTCATTGAGTCGCCAAACACAGGTACCCGCATCTCTTATCAGGTTTCGATATAGTCTTGGTCCAATGCCTAGCCCGGACCCTTTTGCGTTCGAAGAACAAGGAAATGAAATTTCCCAATTGAATCCGGAAGGATATCTCAAAATGGTACCTACCGTGGTCAAACTAAGATAGAACGTGTGCACGGCAAGGCCGCACTGAGGTGGATGCTGTGGCTCCTTGTGGCCTGCCGTGTGACAAACATGGAACCCGGAAGCTTTGGTTAAACCCTTCACCCAATGGTGGTGGCGTGCAATTTTTGCCGAATGAAAGATTGGCACGTCACTACAAAGTTACTACTATCAACTACTATCAACAAGGCACATACAACATCTTTGCAGACGGGTATACATGTAGTGATCAATAATCGCCAGCTCTCTGTATAGGGCATTGTGTGTAATTGGGCTGCCAGTGCCACAAAGGAAGGTTCAACCGACAGTAGCCGTTTTCTATTCTGCCGCAGGCCACTACCGGGGATAGCATCGACGCCCCTATCCTGCACTGGTGCCAGTCCAAAGAGGTCAATATCTCACTGATCGTCATCGTACACAATCGTGGCTGGTGTTCTTGCTACCCGTTTGAGACATAGCTTACAAGTGAACTAGTTATTCGCTTACCTCACTTGGTTCCCCTGTTGAGTTGCATAAGAATGAGCAACAGCAACACAGACAAAACATAGCCTTACGTCTTCCACCCAGGCCACTTGGGCTTTGAGCTCCGTCAGCCCAAACAGTAGAATCACCTTAATATCAATCACGTAATACGTTGACCCATCCTTGGAGCGCTTTGGAGATAATTTGCGGGCGAGCCGTGATGTGTCTGCACGGATCGTGCAGAGCGTCGTGAAATTTTCTACGACAACATTAAAATCAGGGGGTTTAGGGTCTAACATATCTTTACCTGGCTCCGTATCCATCCAATCCGGTTTCGGAAGGGAACCCCTATAAGCAGTGATGTCAACGTTCACGCTGGCACATGACTGAAGCGTTGAGCGGCGGACGACAAAGTCCTCCTCGAAAGTTTGTTCCGCAGAGACTCGAGTGCCCTTGACGGCAAGCGTTAAAGTGTGATAGCTACTAGATATCGAACATCGCTTACTCGACTTAGAATAGATCCAAAAGCGTTTGGGACAGCGAGGATGCCGGAAGGACCACGATAGACTTTCTTCTGCCTTGCGCGGTGTTCTGGTTCAGACGAATCGTATGGCACACTGCATTCCGTGCCGTAAGTGAGTTTCGCCACCCGTGAAGAGACAATGTTGTCGATGTGAAACGAAACTGCACCGTCTGCCACAGCCTTGTTACTGTTCACAGATCCATGAGTTTTAGGGCAATCTTGACCGCAAGTGGCACATACACGTGGCTGTCTGGTCGACATATTTCAACACCCAGCGGTGCAAAGTACTTTTGTAAACTTGTAAACAACCATTCGCTGGCTGCGAACCCCCCGACCAAGAATACGGACTTAGAATGAGGTGTAAGGGCGCACCACTACAACACGGACAGGAGGCTTACTTTGATTGGCATGGACGCAGCTTTCTGCTGCTTCTGGAAGGCATCGATGATTTCCTTAACCGAGGGCTCGAACAGCTCCGTCACGCTACGACTGCAAGCCCATGAGCAAATCAAAAGACTGTAATAAAGTAACATCGTCCCTACCCAGTGAGTTTGAGTTGTCCGGAACGTATGTCGTATTGGGGGTCCTTGTCACGCACAGTACCAAACTTGATGTACTGAGGATCTTCTGCGTTACGAACTCGAAGCTTGGTCGTCTTATCAAAAATGTCTGTGATCTGCCGCAGTATCTCTGGGTTACTGTATTTCGATCCAGCAAGCTTCTCTGCAAGATTTTCGGTAAAAAGGGGTGGAGTCAACACACAAAGCGCAGGGACGTACTTCTGATAAGTCCATGAGCCCGTCGCGTGACTAACACAGCTCCTTGAAGACGACCTTAAGGCAGGGTAAGAAAAGTCGACGGCCATCAGAGAAGACCCACATTCAGCCGGTGCGATCTCCTCGAATGAAGTGGGCGATAACTTCATGGAGTATGCACTCAAGTCAACAGTTCCACCACCAGCATCGATAATCACCACGCCCTGACTGCCGGGATCCCCTTCTTCCTGTTCCAGATCGTCTGGAGCAGCAATAGGGGTTCTCGCCAGTGATTCCGATGCTAGTATCTTCATCACACAGAAATGAAGACTAGCTTCACCTTCTGTCAGGAGGTGAACGCGAGATTGACCATCCTGAGAGTTTGGGACAAGACCCGCAAGAGCGGCTGCTCCCCGTATCTGTTTCTGTTGAGGGCCCTCCCACCCATTTGGGTGGGTGAGCACGAATTCAGCGCTTTGTTCGACGGACTTCCATAAGGCAGCTCCATGAGATTCTTCAATATATTTGCGAGAGCACTGGTATAAGTAACACATGAAATCCGCGAGGACTTCAATCGCCGACTTTCCCGCAGGGAGCGGCTGAATATCATCCTCTGCGATATGCCCAGCATCCAGGTATCTCGGGCGAAGATGTAATTTCCACCTACCCATACGTGAATTAGTAAATACGTGCATCATTCACTTCTAACACCAACCATTCAAGCTTGATCCATTGTTCTTCCTCCGCCTGTTCGATGATGTGTTCTTGAAGAGCTTCAGCGCCGAACGCACGGGCTCGGCTCTGTTGGTCATAATAGATGATGGATGGAATCTTGCAATCTCCCCCTACATGTTCCTGTGCGGGGTATCTTTTGATACCCTGCGTCAATGCACACTGAGAAAACGACGGTCCAAGTACCTAGTCACTCCGAGTATCTTCGGGACATCCCCAGGATCGAGGATGGCATAAGACACACCGCTGTATGTCGTACCAACGTCAAACGCCAGTACGAGCTTGCGAGCTGATCCGCGGTAAGGCTGTCGGGTAAGCATCGGGGCAAAACTAGACGTAGTAAGTGATGACACTCGTAAGTACGAAACTTAGACGTTCCACAATCCCCAACTCATGTCCTCCGTCTTATAACTGAAGCATGTTTAAATGATCCCTGGCAGAACGATGAGTACCCAATGACCAGTCGTCAGAAACATGCGTGTGACTCCCGGGGGTTGCCCGAACTCATGTTTGCAACCAATGCTCACGTAAAATGAAATAGGCGAGGTGCGAGGTTGCCATCAGGAATGCATCCGCAGCGTGTCAGTACGAGGCCGCGCTGTAAGTGCAATTTACCCGTCGTCACACACGAGGTAGCAGTGCCGTTGCCATGCCTGAACCACATGTAGCTTCTAAATGCGAGCCTCATAGGCTAGTGGATATGTTGCGGTTTCCCAATACGACCATGGACATTTCCACTGGTTTGCGGTGGTCGTTAGTAACATACTTCGCTCCTCCCTTCGCTATCGCCCTCGGCTTTGGGTTGTATCGACATCCTCACATGCTGAACATCCGCGAAGGGGTCAGATGGCTGTGGCTCCGGATCACCAATGGGAACCAGGAAAAGCTCGAGCTCGAAGACACCATAACGGACCTCAAGGACAGGCTTCGGAATTCGGAGAACGAAAATAATACGCTGAACGACGATGTCCGAAGGCTCAAGGCTGACAACATCCAACATTCAAACACCATAAAAAAGACGAACGAAGAGAATACGAAGCTCAAGCAAGCGCTGAAGCAGGAACAGGATGCCAAGGCGGGCGCACAACGTTCACTGGAGAAGGAGAGGAAAGAGGGCGAAAAGATGCGGGGTACTTACCAGCAAGAGATTGGTACCCTCAAGCAGCAGCTGGAGGCCAAGAAGGCAGAGGCTACCGAGGTTAGAGGCGAGCTACAACGCTCACAATCGAAACTTGCCGAGGTCACTACCCTGCTGGAGACACGCTCGCGGGAGTTGAAAGGCGCCCAAGTGTTCTTGACCACAGCTGACACCGTCTCTGGGGCAGAAGTTATTTCCCTCGTCGACGCTCTCAATGCCGAAATCTTACAGACATGTGCATTTATCTCTGATTCGTTCGACTTCGCCCGGAAGCTTGAACACGCTGACGAGATCAAGGAAGGTTGCGCGAGGATCAGTGAACTCATGGGCACCAGCATGACACATCTCCTCAGTACGGTACAGCACACAGCAGATCCCCTCCTAGTGCAGATCGCACTCCAAGGAGCAGCCGTTGAGTTCTCGCGCTGGATCATCATGACTTGGGATTTCGATGGCTTGCAAGCGGAGCAGCAGTTATCAGAGATCTACAACGACATCAAGAATACAGGTAAGTTGATGCATGCTGATACGACGACGGGAATTTTCACCTCGACTGTCCCCAGAAACTCAGGCAATCAGTGGTCGATGGCGCGCCTTAACCCGCAAACACGCTCAGAATCTCGTGTTGCAACAGGATGACCTCCATTCTACGATGGTGACGCACATCAGTGATACCCTCATCGTCATCATGGTCGCGGCCGGCTGCACGAAGAGCTATGAGGACGTCTACCGCGAGTTCACGCAAAAGTTCGGTGAACGGGTGTCCAACATTGTTAAGATGGCCGTACGCCTTAACAAGGTCATTGGCGAGGAGGTGACGTCGGCTGACTTGTGGCCAACCCATGGTTCAACGGGCGAGAAGTTTGACAGTGAAACGATGGAGGACTTCGAGGGTCAAAGTGATCAGGCAGAGAAGCTTGTACTCTGCACCACGGCTTTGGGGTTATCCAGGTCCGAGAAAGTTGTTCTTGGGGACACGACCGACTTCAAGTTCACTGTACTCAAGAAGCCAAAGGTTGCCCTAGAGTCCGTAGCTGATGGTTTAGAACGGGAGGAAGTCAGTCCCTGATCTCCTAGTCTGTCGCCCTCTTCGCAGGTTACATAGGATAGGGTATTCTGCACTTATTTTAATTGGATGTTCTATGTGCTGGCATTTATATACTGATTGCACGATTAATAATTTACACATGCGGTTCACATGAATGTCACTTAACTACAGAAAGCGCGGTGCATGAGAATCCTGGCTATCAAAGTACTGTCCAAGGTTGAAGCACGAGAATCTGGGAAGGTGATGGATCATTGGTATCCAAGCTTGAGGGACAAAGGTTGGCGCACTAGTTGTTTGAGGTATCGACTGAGGGTTTGTCACTGTCTGTACCTTGCTTCTCAGAGGAAGGCACAGATTGTTTTTCCCGCTCCTTTAAGCGCGCCTCAAAAACCTCCCACACGGCCTGACCAAGGTGGACGCCACCGAGTTCACGATCGTCAATCATTGTGGTATCTTTAGGATCCCCACGATCGTTGGTACTCGAGGAACTCTCAAGTACGGGTATCTGCACGTTGACAACCGCGCACTCCCGATACAACGCCCCAGCCTTCAAGACCTCTTGCACGGTATCACTGCCAGAGGTTCGAGTGCCAGTGCTAGATGATTGGGCGATTCTCTTGAATGGCGTCGGTAAAAAGAGAACATGTAGCACGGATTGCACGGTGGACGTTGGTGACTTTGTCAATATCCGCAGTAGGGGCTGGAGCAAGAGGTACCTGGAAGGATGTCCCTCAAGATAGTCGTCACCAAGGCACACATAACGACTTACAATATAAATCCGTGAATTGACCGACGCTGAAAGCCATCGGCGTTGAGCAAGGGAGCGATAGTATCTGCGCGGCTGATACCAGGGCACACGGATACGGCGACGATATTGGACTTTTGTACCTTTCCGCTGACAACGTGAACAGTGTTTCCATCCGTCCCAGGTGGTGGTCCTCCAGGTAGAGCATCCAGTACACGCTGCAAATGATGCGTGAAGATGATCGTCTGCAGGGACCTCCACCCCTCCTGCTGAAATACCGACGATGCTGCGGGGGGTACTTGCGAGGGTGAATATCCTGCTGCAGCCGCAGCATAGAACGGGTTCACTACATTAATGACACGGATGTCCCGCTCGGCGGGAGCAACCAACAAAACTGGGAGTAAGAGGGTCAGAATCAAAAAGGTGGCTAGAGACGCTTCTTCTCGACGTCTCCTAAGTTCGACGAGATCGTCGAAAGCTAAAACGGATCCAATATGCGGGTATTCATGGGCAAAGATGATCGCATCTATTCTAGTCTCCTTTCCTGTTAGGAACCGGGTGCAAAATGAGCGAATGGAGGCCGGGGAGGTAAGATCACATTCTTCTGCAAACACTTGTTCGTTGTTGGTCGTCGAACGCAACAGTGATATGAGGGTCTCTACTTCCGGGTGGTCGATGGGTTTCGGAGCGAGAGCGATGATATGCGCGCCCCGCTCAGCGAGATTTTGCAGTAGAGTCAGACCAAGAGGTGTGAAGCCGCCCTATTGGACGCTATATGCGACTACGTCACTGGCAAATGGTAACTGAGTAACTTACGGTGACCAGGACAACACGGGCGTGCATGTCGCGCTCGCGGTCCGTGCGCCGTCCTTGGGCAAGGGCGTGCACCACGACGATGACAAGGACAGACACGCACGCATGCACGTAGTACTCTGAGGGGAGCAGCGCGTTGACGGCTGCCCCGAGCATTTTGAGGACCATCGTAGTCGACACACGAGCGGAGTGTCAAAAGGGGTGGAGATGATGATCGCATCCGGCGTCCGCGACTCGGAGATCGACGACCATCCACACCCAAATGTCACTCAAAGTACCCAAGGCCAACAACATTCAGCTCTTCAAGGAGGGCTACAAGGCAGGACAATGCTCGTGCAGTGGCGTACATCTCGGCTGACCAGTCACCCAGCATCTACAAGGCTTGGAAGATGCCGTTCTGCGAAACGTACAGGCCGTCGCCGAGCTATCTGATCTCGTGCGAACGAGCTTCGGTCCAAACGGTGCGCACGATACCCCAGTATACTTCTGATGATGCAGAGTACGTGCAGGTCGCAATAAACTCGTCATCAACCACTTGGGCAGACTATTCGTCACGTCCGATGCGGCGACCATCATCAGAGAAGTGGAAGTCGTCCATCCAGCAGCAAAATTACTCGTCATGGCATCCCAAGCTCAAGAATCTGAGGTATGTGTTATTTTCTACTCCCCTGACCATCTACTGACTGCAAAGTAGATGGGTGACGCGACCAACATGGTCATCATCTTCGCAGGTGAACTGTTGAAAAAAGCCGAACATCTTCTGGTCATGGGTCTGCACCCCAGTGAGGTCATCAAAGGGTATGAACTCGCGCGCACGAAAGCACTCTCCGAACTAGAATGTACGTCCATGACCTTACCAATCTCCATCTCCATCTCCAGAACCTACAGATCTCAGCACTGTCGACCTCAAGTCTACCGAGTCCTTTTACGCTATCGACCCTCGCAGAAGCACTTAAGCCTGCGATTGCATCAAAACAGTATGGCTTTGAGGACATGCTCTCGAAGCTGGTGGCCGAAGCTGCACTGGCAGTCATGCCAAGTAACCCCAAGAACTTCAACGTGGACAATGTACGAGTGGTCAAGATCATGGGTAGCAGTCTCTCGGCGAGCAGAGTCGTACAGGGAATGGTGTTCGGTCGGGAACCTGAAGGTCTAAGATTTTTGACTTTCACCGAAAGTTATCGAGACTGATCTGCTACCCCAGGCGAGGTCAAAAAAGCCACCAAGGCCAAAGTGGCCGTCTTCACCTGTCCTATAGACATCACCCAAACAGAAACAAAGGGCACTGTTCTCATCAGAAATGCCGACGAAATGCTCAACTTCACTCGTGACGAAGAAAAACATCTCGAAAAGGTCTAGCACACTTCTTTCTTTTTCTGGGAGGACACCTCTGACGAACTCGTAGATATTCAAAGAAATAGCCGATTCTGGAGTCAAGGTCATCATCGCAGGATCTAGCGTCGGCGAGCTCGCAATGCACTTCCTTAACAGACTCAACATCGCCGTCCTCAAAGTCCTCTCAAAATTCGATCTGCGCAGGCTCTGCCGCGTCGTCAACGCGACCCCGCTTGCCCGAATTGGCGCGCCAACGCCAGAGGAAGCAGGCTTCGTCGATGTATTCGAGACAACCGAGATAGGTGGAGACCGCGTGACGGTGCTACGCCAACTAGTGCCAGGTGACTCTGGATACGACAGCAAGTCAGAAAAGACGAGAACGGCTACGATCGTTCTGAGGGGTGCCACTGCGAACCGTCTGGACGATCTCGAGCGCGCGGTAGACGACGGTGTGAACGTGATTAAGGGTTTGCTGAAAGATCCTCGGTTAGTGCCTGGAGCTGGTGCGACGGAGCTTGAGCTTGCTAAGAGAGTGGATACGTACGGGAGCGGTTTGAAGGGGTTGGCGCAGCATGCTGTTAAGCGGTATGCCACTGCTCTCGAGGTTATCCCTCGAACTCTTGCAGAGAATGCGCTTGGAGGGGCAGAGGGTAACGAAGTTCTCAGTCGACTGTGGGCCAAGCACGAACAAAAAGGCGGAGAAGCGTGGGGTGTCGATGTGGAGGTACGTCTGTTTGTCACTCCACCCTTCTAAGCCGACATTTCACTTTGGTCAGGCGGAACACGACGGCACGCTTTTAGCAACCGAACACAAAATTCTCGACTCTCTAGCAGCCAAATCATGGGCTCTCAAACTTGCCACGGAAGCGGCAGTTTCTGTTCTGAGTGTCGACAGCATCATAATGAGCAAGCCTGCAGGGGGGCCCAAGGTTCCACAACAAGCAGGTAACTGGGATGAGGATGATTAGAGTATCTGAGAGGGCGAACGTAGTACAGTAGTGAATTCTTTTTGCAAACCCGATATGAATAATGAGCAAAACTGAGCGGCTCTCGCCGAACGGGTGAAAAGAGCGGAATGGAGGGAGCGGGAGCGGGGTATGCTAGGGTAATGTACACAGTCCACGATAAATTCCACGAGTGCCAAAGGAGAGAGAGAGAAAAGAACGGTGAGCTTTACACAAGTAGTCCGAGATTTGAAAAGAGAGACACAAGGGCCCAGCGAAATGTCCAATACAACCCACCCGTACCTCACTCTTCCTCCACTCTTTGGGATGGCATATCCTCCTCGTCTTCTTCATCTTCTTCGAGGATAGGCTCTTCCATTTCGTCTTCTTCCGCATCGTTCTCGCCCTCATGATCTTCGTCAAATATGACATGGAACTAACGAAGTCTAAGCACACCAACGACAACGCAATTGCTGCTACTCACATGAGTGATAAGTGCTTTGACAAGCTTGTGAGTGTAACCCATGTTGGCCAAGATAAGTGCAAAGTCGTTCCTTGGAGCACGTAACAAGTTGGGGCTGAAGACAATCGCCAGAGCCTCGGCAGTCATTTGGTTGTACTCCTCATAGTCAGTGACTCTGAACCGGGAGTGAGACGATATGTCCGAGATGAGAGTGAAAAGCAACCCACTTGTCGAGATGCTCTGCAACTCGCTTGAGGAGATCAAAGTTCGCTTGGGGTAAATGGTGCACAATGTGGCGAATACAAGCAAGCCGTGAGTTCAAGTTTTCAATTTCTGCAAACGGTACTTCTCAACACCACACGACATACGGCATAGAGAAATAGAGAGAAGACGTACTCATGGCTTCAATAATGCCAAAGTACGCGGAAGATGGGAAAACGGGTTCTGGCAATAGGCGGAACCACGACTTTATCAAGTCGCACACTGCATGAATATCGGTGCTCTCCGTGATTGGCATTTCACCTGTATGCATAGGATAAGTCAAGCTCGGACCAACGCTAGTTCAGAAGAAAAGTCACCATTGTTGAAAGCCTCGCGAAGGCCGTTGATTTCCAAGGTCGCTCCAGCAATGCGATCTGTGACACGATAAGTACAGATAGAAGGACAAGTGGGGCAATACTCACAAATCCCGACCTCACTCAAACCACGGCTCTCGACCTCATACAGGCACCTGCGAACCACAGATGGAATAGTTCCAGGTTCAACTTCGGCGCCACCCGCCTCTCGCTGGAGTAGGAAATCCAGATCGACTCCAAACACTAAAACCGGATGTGAGCTGCGGCTCGATCAGTACACAATCTCGAGTTCCTTACCTGCTGTGGGGTGTCTAGACGCCGAAGGCGCGATGACATGGTCATGGATATGATCAGACAATTGAGGCTTTGGAGAGTTTCCGAGATAGGTGAGACGTCGTTTTGCAGCCGTTTTGGAGACCTTATTAATTTGATCCATCCACCTCACCATCTCAGGCTTGGATATCGCTTGCAGAAGGTAGTGTCCACCGTCCTCCGTGTCCAATTGGAATACGTAGGACCTCTCGTTATTGACAACCTGAGTGACTTTGGCATCCACCACCGAAAGAACAAGTGAAGGTTTTCCCGATGGCATGAAGTCCAGCTCGGCAGGAGTCTTCTTCGTAGCCAACGCATGTGCAGTGTCCGTGAAGGCAATTGAGAGGGGTCGCATCAACAGGGAAAAGGCAGACGAGTAGCTCTTCTTGATACGGTGCTGCGTTTGTGCTTGCGTCATTGGCTTGCGAGATCGCATGGCTTTGTTCAGGTAGTCGTCTCGCTTCTCATTCCGTAGCTGCTCCTGTTTCTTGTCTTTGCTAAGCCGGTCGTGCAGATGCTTGTCTCGTTTGTTCTTCTCCTGCTGGAACGCAACGAGTCGCTGGAAGGGACGGCTAGTCTTCTTTACTGACGTAGAGCCGCTCACTTGGGCTTGCAACGCTTCCTTTTGTGCCTCGTCCTTGATACATCGATGGTCAAAGCGGAGAACCGAGACTTCTTTCTCGATATTATAAAGGCGCTCGAAGTCCTTGCGATCAACGTCCTCGCGCAAGCGCACTCCCCTGGACGAGACCGGCTGGAAATTGTGTATCAAGTCGCAAAGATGCCTGGTAACGTGTTAATTAAGTCATTCCCTTGCCACTCATCGACATTACTGACCTCCGTTTGTCGAGATTGATGATACACTGAGGATTGTCCTGCGACACGCTCACGGTATTAGGAACACTGACGATCTCCAGTATGCGTTCTAGCAGCCAACTGAGGTCAACAAGGAGAGCATCACCATATGCCTTCCTAGGTACAGTCTGCCTCGCAAGGAGCGCAGTCAGACTATCACACTGTACTCCACGAATGTTGGCTACGTTCTGCCATGGACGATGATGCATACGGCTTTCGGGGCTGAGGACAGCAGCTGTGACTACAGCTTCAACGAACGACCGCACGCACGGTCGGTCAGCCGGCCCTGACGAAGCAGCACCTCTGTCTAGGCTGCGTAACCGGGCAATTTCCAAAACGCGCAGACAAAGATCCATTCTGTTTTGACGCTGTCTTATCCCAAGCTTGGGGGCGACCAGTTTTGATATGAGCCATTTGCGGAGAATATTGAAGGCTCGAACGCAGCTTCTGATACCAGGAGGTAGGAGACGGTAGACGGAGTCTTGAGAAAGCTCGGATATCATCGGGGACGGCTCAACATCCAAGAGATGCGAGTACATCATCTGGATATCGATATCATCTGTATAGCCAGGGTCACGGGCTGTGAACCAGCCAGTACGGTCGGCGCTTTGCACTTCGAGCAAATCCGCCGCAGTGAAGAGATCCTACCAAGCTAAGGTAAGCGCCAGCCAGACAACACGCCGTCCCAAACCGCTTACCTCGTCCGTCACGTTGCTGAAAGCAGCGAGACCCATCGCGTTCAAGTTATCGACCAAGTCCTCGGCGCTAATGCGATCGATATCTGGTATTTGACTTCCGAAGGTGAGAGTGTGTCCAGATGCCGTGACCGGCCTAGGATTAGCCGTGACAAGCGCCGGAGGTCGTAAAGTGTGTGATATAAAGGTGGCGAGGGTATCACTCTTCATTTTCTCCAGCGCTTTCCATGCCTGAAGAAGTTCAGGATCCTCATTAGATGGGAATGGCTCCAGTTCGGAACGGTCCAAGGGTTTTTCCAAGAATGTCCGGGCTGTCTCATACAACGAAGCGTCATCGAGGCAGTCTTGTGCGCCACCTCCCGTCGTGAGCCATTCTTTTATGGTTGCAAGGATCTCCGAATGCTGCCGCAGCATTTGTACAGGCCCACCAGAAGACGGGTTGCCGGAAAGTCTGCTGCAGACAAAACGTTTACTCACGAGCTTAATTAACTTCGTCAATGTTTGATATAACAATCAGCCACAAGTAACCTCACCTCAAAGAAAACGATTGGAGTAACGAAACTTCGGAACACGGTCCACCACACCCTCGAAAAGTCAGCACGGTCGACCACCAAGTCTCTGGTATTACCGTCCCTCAAGGAGGTTTCACCATTGTCGTCTGCAACGGCGACAGAAACGCCTTGTAGTCCGTGGATAAGCACATTCACCAGTCGATCCAAAGTGCCTGCTTGGACGAACACCCGGATAGGCCGCTCGGACGACACCTCGGTTATAACCGGATTCGGTCGTGTCGATATCGAGGGCAAGGAACTTCTCCGCGCCACGCTGCTCTTTCGCTCGAGCCCCTGCGAGGAGCCCGGTTTGACTCGAATGGAAGGAGAACGCGTCATGGTCTTCTCAGTTGCTGAGCCATCAACAACCGAACTGGGTGGCCGCGATGGTGCACGCGAAGCAGGCCGAGAAGTAGGACTGGGATCTTTGTCCGGACGTGCTACGACAACTAGCTCCCCGTCATACACCGGTATAGCCGTGCCGCGGAGGTCCACGTCCCCAACGTTAAACAGCTTGTCTTTACTGGCATTTTCTACACCCATACTCCCGGGGAAACGAAGAGCCATGTCGAGATTGCGTATTTGTTGTAACTCTTCCATGCTGAACTTGGTCGGTCCGCTCTCGAGGCGGCCTCTCCATATCTGACTGCGTTCAAGGAGAGTAACAGTCGGTAGCGGTTCTACGAAAAGGAGTGGAACCAATGGATGACACGACATGTGAATGCCCGAGGAAGCCTGGGACCAGAAGTAAGGCTCGAACAGACCCTTCCGGCGCGGCTCCGCAGCCAAGGAAAGTGACATAAACTGGTCGATCCTGTGTTCAACGAAAAGTCAACCATGGAGAAACACGCTGGTGACAGGACTGCACTCACCTCTGAAACTTGAGCGAAAATGCACTCTGCCCACTCGTCCCTTGTGAGTATTCATCCCAGAGAGAGATTAGTTTTTCGACATCTTGCGGTGCGGAGCCCCCGTCCACAGAAGGATTGACACACATTGAAACCTTTGCCCTCAGATCGTCGAATAGCTCCCTCGCCTTCACCATGGGGGACACTAGCCAGTGTTCTTCGCCTTCGTTGTTCGCCTGGTTCAAAAGTTTTCGGATCCGCTCGTTCAAGTCGCCACCCCAAGCAGTTGAAAGAGGAGCACGAGCGGTAGCAACATGGCCATCGTTTTCAGGGTAGACCCATGATTCCACGGCGATCAAACTCTGTCTATCCACGCGTTTCCAAGCTTTGATCAATCGTGCTACCGGACGAGAACACAACGCATGCAATATCGCTTGCCAGGAGCATTCATCGCCAGCGGCCCGACAAAGTTCTCCAACTCGCGCCCATAGGGAGATGACCTCCGAACGCGAATGACTGCGGGTTGTCTGAGTGTTGCGTTCGGGAGCCCCGCCAGTGTTATTGGAACCATCTGAACCTAGGATCTGCATGACCAGCAACTTAGTAAGCCAGTGGGGATTGTCGTCGCTCCCGAATAATCGGTGGGCCGGTGAACCAGCAGACGCATCTGATTCCCCAGAGGCTTGCCCCGTGCCGAGAACGTGAGCTACATCGATATCACGATGCAAGTTTTCAAGAATGCGAGCATGAAAGATCTGGAGACTGAGAGCGACGGTGTTGGGATCGAGGAGGGACAAGACTTCACGGGTAAAGCCATCGCGAGCCAGCATTGTCCAAACCTTGCTTCTTTCGTCCGGCTCAGCGAATGGAATCTGAGGACGCTGCTGCTTAGGATTCAATGACTTGCCGGAAGGAGAAGTAGGAAGGACACGACTTGGTGTTTCCAGTGCTTCGATCAGTGACACCATCTTTCCTTCTCGAGGAAGAAAGGTGGGAACCTCATCTGCAGCTGGCACCGACGCAGTAGAGTCAGGAAACTGCGCATATACGCCTTCGGCGACTTCGTGTTTCGTTGCCGGAGACGCGTCTGCCGCTTCCGTGACAAAATCAGGTATAATGCTGGATTTAAATTCCTCCCATCCGGATAGATCACTTGGTATCTTATGGTATTTGAGGTACTCTCGCGCAAGCCAGGTGACCCTGGCCCGTTCCATTTCCCTGGAGCTGTCGTCTGTGCCGTTCACCAAGTTCATACAGCAACGAGTGAATTCGCTCTCGAATTTGGACTGGTCCACCTGTGTAGGGAGGCAAAGAAGGATGGAAGCGGACAGGTCCTTCCAGCCTAGCTTTCTTCCGTCCTCACTTGGCTCAGGTTGATTTTCCTCGTCGCTATGCGGCACGACGAATGTGGTCGCAAACACGGCTTCATGAACGAGGGCTTCGAAAGTCCCTTTTTCGACACCGCCCTCTCCTACAATGAGTTCTGGGTGTGTCTTTCTTCCCCAATATGCTCGCTTCTTCCTCCCAATGGTGCCATCATCTCTGACCCTCGCAGTTCGTCCCGCTTCTTCACATGGTTCAGTCTCAGCGGCAACTTCCTCTTCCAAACTTGGAGGAACGATGCCAGTTGGGAACAGGTCCTTGACGGCCGCACTCCTGTCGCTCGGCGGTTTATAGAAATACAACTTCGATCCCTTCAGCTCTGCCTTGAATGGCTTCCACCCTTTAGCCAGAGTGAAATTCAACGCGGTGCTGTAGGGTCGTGTCTGTGTGTTGACCAGTGCCGGATCTGCCATGCGATTCAAAAAGCCAGAGCTGTACACTATTTGGGAGGTGCGTTTTGAATTCATGGCGTCATCGCGCTCTGGGGTTTCCTGCGCAGGCGGTGGTGCGAGCAATGAAGAGGCAGGTGCGTTATCGGTAGACGGCCCGTTCGGTGGAAGTGAACCGGATGGGGAGTGTTTGCTGGAGTGATAAGGTATGCTGAAGGGGAACCCACTGCGGGCGATGCTGGTATCTTTCATGGAGTCGCCGGACCCCTTTCGTTTGGGGCTGGAGGCGGAAAGGGTCAGCTTGGAAGCGGACAGTTTCGTGGGTAATCTTGGTGTAAACGAGTGTATGCGTGCGGTAGGGGTCAAAGGCTCATCGGCGGTGAATGTCTCTGCGGTTGGCGAAGACACAGAGATCGAAATATTAGGTTCTGCATGGGGAATCCGATCGCTGGGAGGTGAAGAAGAAAGAGGAATGGTCGACGCAGTGGAAGGGAATGGACGGTGCGTAGGGCTGGCAGATGCAGCGCTGTCGCTTGGAGAAGCAGCATGAAGCGTAGCACTGCTGTTGCTTCTGTTGCGATACTCCTGAATACGGTCCTGGAATGAAGTGTCTACAACGCCCCGCGATGGTTTTGAAAAACTTCTGAGATCGTCGGCTGACTTTGACCATGCTTTGTTCGAAATGGCCCGAAGGTCACCGAGGCTGCTACTAGTACTCGGTCGATGTGAATGGGATGGGGAAGAAGGTGCGTTGAGAATGTCCAGCGATGGCTTTGGGTGTAAAGAGAGGTCGGCAACCGATCTGCAGGAGGAGAGAGAGAGAGAAAAGTATCAGAGAAACGATGTCATCGCAATGCCACGACCACACGAATACTCGAGATATGCGTGAAAAGGCCTACCTGCTGGCATCGAGAGCGTGGGGTTCAGCATGAAAATGGGTCAATATAGGCCGAGGATCGGTTGGTCTCGAGATCTTGGGCTTTCTGACAGAGCTGGTACTGGACCGGGGTTCATTGGCAGCAGATGGCGAACGCGTGTCGATGGGTTTCCTTCCGAACCACTTGGAAGGTTTGGATAAGAATTGGGTCAGTCCTGAGGGAGAGTTGGAGCGCTGTGGAGGGAAGTGGAGGTTCGCAGGCGAGGCGGGCGTCGAGGAGGGGAGTGCATCGTGTGGGCTGAGCGTGTTGAATGACGACGGGGTGCCCCGTCGCGGTGGCATCGGATGGGGGAAAGGAAAGTGAAAGGAAAAAGGGACTAGCAAAGTGGTAGTTTTAATTACACACGTCGACGCGAACAACACGCAGGGATCGCGTCACCATATAGACTATCGCATCCGCGTATTACACAAAGTGTATTATACACCAATAGTCTAAGGCACCGCAGAACATCGCCTTTCGAAGGTCGCGACTTCTTATTACGGCAATGTACGCTATACCAGCAAGCGAAGGACCGCCTCGATATCATCACATTTCACATCCTCTCCAACGGCCTGATACTCAACAACCGCATCGCAGCACCGAGGACATCCCGCGCACAGAGATACAACCACAACCTCGCCCTCGCCTTATCCAGGTCCTGCTCACCCTTGACCACCAGCGTCTCCCATGCAGAAGAGATAGCATGGGACAACCGGAAGGCAAACGTCACCACTCCGCTAGGCTCGTGCGTCTTCATGGCCGTTTTCACAACATCAGGGTAGGACCCGAGGAGGATTGCAATATCGCGCGCATGTGAGGAATCTGCCAGAGAGGACGTGTCGATCTGGCTCGGGGGAGGCAGCGGTAAAAGTTCGGGGTTCTTGCGTTCCATCGAGGTCAAGCGTACGTGAGCGTACTGCAAGTAGGGTCCAGTATCACCCTCAAAGGATAGCATCCTGTCCCAGTTGAAGGTGTAGTTGTTTATTCTGCCAGGATGTCAATGGAGGATCGGCGATTGGCAGACACCGCGTACCGCTTGGCTGCCATGTCTTGGATCTTAATGCCGGTGATACCGACTTCTTGGCTAACCATCTCAGGGTCTTCGATCGCGTTGTACTTTGCCTCGTTCCGCTTCATTTGTTCGTGCATGACAGACGATGCCTCTTTGATGATCTGATCGAGAAAGACAGCGGTACCCTTCCTCGTACTCATGCCCAACACCAATCCATAATTCACGTGCTCGAGTCGATTGGCCCAGGGGAATCCCATCAGATGTAAGATTTTGAAGAACTGTGCAAGATGAAGGTCCTGCTGCGAAGCGACGACGTATATCATCTTGTCAAATTGGTACCTTTCGTACCGTTCGATCGCACCGGCGATGTCCCGAGTTAGGTAAATCGATGTACCATCTTCGATCATATCGTGAGCGAATGTAATCGGCTGCGGGAGAATAACATTACCTGCTTTCCGGAGAACCGCTTTCCCCATTTTCCATTGCTCCAGATCGACAAGCTTGGCACCGTTCACGTCAGTAATTAATCCCAGCTGATCGAGTTGCTCAAGAGCCTTCTCTTGCCACTCTTTGCCGACCTCACTTTCGCCCGTGTATCGATCGAAGGACACGTTCAATCGATCGTACTCCTCGACGTATTTCCTGACGCTCAGCTCTCGCCACACTCGCCAGTTAACGAGAGCACTTTCGTCGCCGTCCTCCATCCGTTTGAAGAACTGAGCGGCTTCGACTTTGACGTTTGGGTCCGATTCTGCGTCTCGGGACACCTTGACGTATACATCGTAAAGATGCTTGATGGCATCCTTTTGAAGCTCCTCCTGGGAGCCATATTTCTCAAAACCGACTGCGATCATACCGAACTGAACCCCTGAGTCAGAGTGAATACCGTACGACATAAGAAGAATTACCTGCGTTCCCCAATCGCCGAGATAATTTAGTGAAACGACGTCCCACCCGCAAGCTTTATACAGGTTGACCAAGAACGCGCCGATGATGGTACTTCGAAGATGTCCGACATGGAACGACTTCGCGATATTAGGCGATGAGAATTCGATGACGACTTTTTTCCCTGCTCCGGAGGTATTCGTTCCATATGATGGCTTTCCAGTTGGGCTTTCGTACGTGAGGGTATGGATTTGATGGAGAACCTCGCGAATGAGGCTGGCATTGTTTAGTTGGAAATGCAGAAACTGTTTATCGTGGGTGATGGACGCGACGAAATCGTCGGGTTGGAACTATACATATACGGCGCCGTCGGAAGGGCCAGAATGGGACGTCGGAACCAACTCACATTGGACACGACCTTTGCGGCCAGCTCGTCAGGTTTGCCAGGAAGTCTGAATCGAGGTAGTGCGACGGTAAAATCGACTCCCTTCTTACCATAGTCGACACCGACGTAGGCCTGATCGAGTGTCAGTGGTGGAAGTGCGTCAGAGACGCGTTTTGCGATGGCAATCCTGAAGGCATCTAATATGCACGATGATGCATCTGTTCCGGGGACGTGGGGTAACGACGGGAGGGACGAGACCATGTTTCTGATATGTCTTGCAACGACCACCCGACGGACGGTAGCACGAAGGAGTTGACAAGTGAACGCCAGATTTTCTTCAAACGCCCCCTGGCTAGTAATCACTAGATGTGACTCCTACTGTGGTATATTTGCATATATTTGGTCAATATGTTTTCAAACCCTAGCTTTATCCGACGATTTCCCGTTTCGGAGACCATGCTTGAAAAACGAGGCAACTCTCGTGCATCGTTCCAATTCCACTCCTCCATGAACTGCAACTCGTGAATCAGTGGAGACGTACTCCATCCTCATCCCGATGTCATTAGCAAGCACGCTGCGTAGTCGTACACTAGTACCGACGTCTGAAATTAGGCCCGATGACGTCGTTATCCTGTACGCATCGTTTCCCCTGTAACACCGTCTGGCATCTATATAAATCCCCCTTTTTGATAGTGTCATGGGGAAAACAGGTTCCGGAATGAGCAACGTGAGTTGACAAGAATTAGCATTACATGTTTCGTTGTCACTTACAGTAGAGATCTAGTTCATCAACAAACTTACTCGAATGCCACCGGAAGATGGAGCGGACCAACTCTTCTCCTGCACGAAAGACGTCTGCGCATACGGGTGTTTCCGTAATGGGAAGCGGTTTATCTTCGTAGATACGCCAGGGTTCAACAACCCGAAGATGCCGCAGAGTAAAGTGCTTGAAAAAATAGCTACATGGCTGGAGGAGACGTGCGCAAGTTTTGCTGCCTCACGAAAAAATTTTGCTTACATCTATTTAAACAGGTACAAGCGCTCCATTATGCTTACGGGTTTGCTCTACACCCATAGCATAGCAGACAGCAGTAGGTTTGCCACCGATATGCAAAGTTTCCAGCTACTTGGTCGCTTGTGTGGCAATGAGGCTGCTGACCGAGTGCAACTGGTGACCACTATGTGGGATGAAGAGGACCAGCTGGTGGCCGAGCAGGTGGAGAGGACGCTCAAGAAGACACAACTGCAATCACTCATCCGTGCAGGCGCCCGCCTTAGTAGGTTTGACAACACCTCCGAAACTGCCTGGAATATCGTACGTGAACTAGGGAACACGAAGAAGGCGCTTCTACTCCAAAAAGAATTGGTAGACATGAGGACGATGTTGAAAGATACTACTGCTGGCCGCATCGGGGGGTTCGAGGGCACTTCCAGACGACTCGCCGCCTCTCGCTCGAAGAAGGGTGGTAGAACAGATTTGGAGGAAACCATAGCTAATCAACGTGCTGCCTTACGACTCACTCCACCGGGCCACCAAGAGCGCTTCGTGTCACTTGTTAACCTCGCGAATAGCCTACTCAAGCAATTCATCCTAGGTGGCACCTTGGCCGACTTGGACGAGGTTATCGCTTTCCGCAGAGCTGCGTTAGACTGCAACCCCCCAACACCTGATCGTTGCATGTGTTTATTAGACCTTGCAAACTGTCTTCTTGAAAAGTACCAACGGTTAGGTATGGATGCTGATTTAGCTGAGGCTATCAAGCATGCACGCACTGCCTCGATCCACTGCCCCTTAGAACAAGAGGAGTCGTGTCGCAATTGCATCGTAACCTGTGTGCAGTTGAAGGCTAGAAAATGCCGTGCATCGGCACCCACAGTGCAACCCGTTGACTCCGGCGCCGGGTCTTTGCAGGTCAGGCAGATGATCCGGAACATTGTTACTGAAATTACCAAGACTCTTCCGTTGCGATTACTGAACACGTACACGGGAGCTCTGTGTGATCGGGACGCACAGATATCGTGTTTTGTGGATGGTGTTCAATATAACGAGCTACTATCCTCCACACGCGACTTGGACGATCCGAAATGCAAGCTATCCATTCGGAAGACAGTTTCTAAATTCTTTGGGTACACTACACTTTCCCATAGGTGGGGAACTGGCGAGCCCTTGCTACGCAACATCCAAGACAGTGTCTACGACCTGGATAGCAGAGAGGGCTTCGCAAAGCTCCAAAACTTTTGTGTTCTTTCCCTCCAACACGGCTACAGATGGGCATGGAGTGATACGTGCTGCATTGATAAAGACAGCAGTTCGGAATTACAAGAAGCCATCGGATCTATGTTCTCTTGGTATCGTTACTCGTCCCTGATGGTCGTGCATCTTTCCGATGTATCCCCTGCGACGTCGTTCACCAATAGCGTCTGGTTCAAGCGAGGTTGGACTCTGCAGGAGCTGCTGGCTTCTCCTAGGGTCCTGTTTTACACTTGGGACTGGTCCCTCTATAGAGGCTGCACATCTCCCAACCACAAAATGGACGGTAATATTCTCACAGAGCTTCAAGAGGTAACCCAAATAGGAGAGCCACAGCTTAAGGACTTCAGCCCAGGTGTGGATGATGCACGATCCAAACTCCAATGGGCATCGACACGTCATACCACTCGGGTCGAAGATGTTGCTTATTCACTTTTTGGAATTTTCCAAGTCTCTCTGCCTATCATCTATGGCGAAACCGCCCAGGGTGCCCTTGGACGTCTCTTGGCAGAGGTCATATCACAATCGGGAGATGTCTCAGTCTTAGACTGGGTTGGGGAGGCGTCGCCATTCCATAGTTGTTTCCCTACCAGCCTTACGCCATATCAGGCTGCGCCCCGGATGCAGTCAGCTCCGAGCGACCCTTCCAACCACAACGATGTAGATCGTGAAAAGGAGCCCAAACTGTATAAAACCCTTGTGCAGTTGCCGTCCCCACGGTTCGTCGGTCGCAGGCTTGTATTGCCTTGCATCGTTCATCGAATTACAAGGGTCAAACTGCTAGAAGTCCCGTCGACCACGCATCATAATTATGAAATTGTTGCATCTGGCCTGGCACCTCTGAAGCTCTGTTTATCATGCCGTCTTCAGGAGGGTTCAGCTCCGGGTTTGCCCTATGCTCTCGTTCGTCCTTGGAGCCCAAAGTTACTGGATGTGCCCCCACACGGCGATGGTTCGGGGAGTCTGCTAGAATGGCTCGGACGGCCATTCAATGCGCTTCTAATGAAGTCGTCGCTTCACAACGAATACAAGAGAATTGCGTCTGATTGCTTAATCGAAGCCCACATGCAAGATCCGGCTAGTTTTGCCAATTGTGAGTGCCAGACCTTGGAGGTCATATAGACTGTCGGGTTGTCTCTCGCTACTGCCAGCCTGAGGGAAATGTGTAAGATTGTGAAGAGGGCGTGATGTTGTATCTCAGATAAATTTTGCGTCGTGATGTATATACCCAGATTGCTATTCAACGCCCTTCTTACCATAGTCGGCGTCGACGTATGCCTGATCGGGTGTCAGCGGTGGAAGTGCGATCAAGAGGCGTCTTGCGATGGCAATTCTGAAGACATCTAATATGCACGATAATGCATCTATTCCGGAGACATGAGATAACGATGGGAGGAATGAAACCATGTTTCTGATATGTCTTGAAACGACCACGCAATGGACGGTAGCACGAAGGAGTTGACAAGTGAACGCCAGGTTTTCTTTAACCATCCCTAGTAGTTAGTTTTCCCGTAGCACACCGCCTTGCCTGGTTTTGAATAGTATATGGTACCCGCATCGCAGTTACTGCTTCTCTATACACTGCCCTTCACAACATCCAGATGTACGTGTTCAGTATGGTTTGAAGTCAATGTACAATGTGAATGTGGGGCAGTATTTACTGCTACCCCACATCACATCAGGCGAGCCCCGGTTTCACTGCGCATCCGACGATGGATGGGTCTTCTGTCAAGCCTCTATGATATGTGCAAGTTTACACATCCCCTATTTACCTAACACGACGGAATCCAAACTTCAAGCATCATGTTTATAACCTGAAGCTCTATATTATGCTATATCCTGCATGAGACGGTTGTAAGCAGTATCTACATCCGACGAACGCTCGTATCGCCGTCTACCCTCGTGTAAGACGAACGCGCTGAACGCTAACAACAGAAGCGTTGACATGTCTCCTCGGCCAAGGGCTTCCGTCTGGAAGATGGCCTGCATGAAGGGGACGTACACCAAGGCCAACTGCACAAGTATTGAAATGGACACAGTCGACAAGAGCATGCGGTTCTGGAATAACCCACAACCAAGCCCCCGGTTCTGTACCGCCGAGACTAGGTCGAGGAAGACAAAACACGTAAAAGTCTGAGATACACCGCTTAGCATATCAATGATGATAACCGACGTGTTTTTCTTACCATAGTTTGTTCCCTCCTCGAAACCTGTTCGTCGCCTAGCGCTTTGAAGTAGACAAACAGGGTGCCCATGACGATAGTGCTTGCGGAGAAGACGACGCGGTACAACAAGCGTCGAGTGAGGATGGGTTCATTCTTCTTTCTTGGGAGCTTTCGCATGACAGCTGGATCCACTGGATCAACGCCCAACGACTGACTTGGGGGACCTGTTGACTGCATCGTGAATCTCCAATAAGCCAAAAAGAGATCGCAATTGACCGTCCATAAGAATGTTGATAAATAGTATTTGCATAGCGTTGAGTGGATTGCTGTATCCAAAAAGCATGCTCAGGGTTATTAGTGACAGTGCGGCGGCGGCAGTACTAAGTTGAAAAGACAAGAAGTTTTGGATGTTATGGAATATAGATTTTCCTGAGGGGCAATTATGGACGTGTATTTTTCGAAACTGTTGGCTTGTCTTACCTTCCTCTACTGCAGGTAGAATGGTGCTGAAATTATCGTCTACAAGGATCATATCGGCAGCTTCTTTGGCCACATCGGTGCCACTCTTTCCCATCGACACGCCAATATCAGCCATCTTTAATGCCGGGGCGTCGTTAACTATCGTAGACGCGTGCCAAGAAGCGGTTAGATGACTCGTATCAGACGACAAAAACGAACGAACCGCCATCTCCAGTCATTGCGACAACAGCGCCCCGACTCTGGAAAGCCTCGACAATAGCCATCTTGTGACGTGGTGTCGTTCGGGCAAATACGCTGACGCTCCCGACACGCTCAACAAGTTGAGACTTGCTCATCATGTCGATATCCTTCCCCGTTAGACAGTACCGACCTAGTTGGTCACCTTGTCCGCGGCCCAAACCTACTCGAAGACCAAGCTTCTGTGCGATGGCAAGTGCAGTCTCTTTTGCATCGCCCGTGATCATGATCACCTGAACCCCACCGGACTGAAGCAAGCTGATCGCATCCTTTACACCTTTCCGTGGTGGGTCTAACATTGCCTGGAAACCGACGAATATCAAGTTCGACTTCTCTCCATCCGGCGACGGTGATCGTGTGGGTGGCAAGCTTCGCGCCCGCGAATGGTATAGAGATGATCCTACATCTGCCTTCGTGGGGTCCAAGGCTCCATAACCGTACGCCATGGCGAGCACTCGTAAGCCTCTTGACGCTGTATTTTGAGCTTTCATCAAAATGATGCTACGCGTGTTAGCGTCCATGGGAGGTGTGGAGCCCTCTGAGACATAATAAAATTTACACCTGTCGAGCACGGCATCGATGGAGCCCTTGATATAGTAGGTCTCCCGCAAAGGCGTGCTATGATGAGCACCCTGGGTGTGCACTCCACTCACAGCCATGTATTTGTGCTCAGAATTGAAAGGTCGTTCGGAGTAGCGAGTAAATGTCTGCGAAAGAGCATACGCTTTATCATGTTCTAGCATCGCATTCATTGCACTTACATGTCGCTGGTCATGGAGATTAAATGTCGACAAAACATTCAACAAAGCTACATCTGTAGATTGACCAACATAAACGCCGTGTTCATCTCTGGAGAGGGACGCATTATTGCATATTGAGCCAATCTCCAGGGTTTTTCGGACGGCGGGTGAAGGTTGCGTGGATGGCGCCACGCTATCGACATGGACATAGTCGTCTACGACATAAATCTCAGTCACTGTTTGCTCGTTCTTTGTTAATGTGCCTGCGTATAGACATGAGACAGAGTTCTTTGTATAGTGTACCAAAACCCCAACCTGTCTTATCAGAACATATCACAGAAACGGAACCAAGTGCCTCGACAGAATGAAGCCTCTTCACGATGGCCTTACGCCTGGCCATCCGCAGTACTCCAAGTGCAAGCGTAACCGTCGTGACAATAGGTAGTCCTTCAGGTATCGCGGCGACAGCCAGAGACACTAAATTCCGAATTCAGAGCGACAGAGGAACATGCATGGTCTTTTACGTACCTCCAATAGTAAACATATCTAACCATGGTCGTTGCTGCCACATGCCAATTAGGCATATGACACCGATGATACCAAAAGACAACATCGAGAGCTTCTTAGCTAATTCATCCATGTTGCGTTGTAATGGAGTACGCTTCTCTTCCACCTAAACATGCGAACTGTGAGCGGCCCCACGATGTCCACGTTTTGGTGACGATATACCAACATCTTGCATCATGGAGAAGATCACCCCAAACTCCGTCTCAGTCCCGGTGGCAATGACGATGCCTTTGCCTCGCCCTTGAAGTAAATGTAATCGAGCGAAGACTGATTGGCATACAGAGGACCCACCATTCCGCACTAGCGTTCCCATGTAGGCAATGCAGGACCTCTCAGCGAGAGATGCAGATTCTCTTCTGCTCGCTCCATTGTCCATGTCCTCCGTACCGTCAGCGAAAGAGTCGGGTTGCTTCCAATCACAAGGGTAGGAGCTCTTGAGACGAGGAGCGGTTTCTCCCGTCAGACTGCTTTCATCTACCTCGAGATCAGCAGCAGATATGATGCGAATATCAGCGGGCACGCGATCCCCAGTGGCAAGGTTAACGATGTCACCAGGCACCAAGTCGTTCGCCAGAATATGCACTTCTCGCTCATCACTGCAAACGAAGCTTAGGATGAAAAGAAGTCGACTTGTAAAAGAAGCCTTGCCGAATGACGTGACAGTGATGGGGGACGAGCTTATTCAGTGCTTCCAAACTTTTCTCGGACCGTTGTTCCTGGACGAATCCAACTTTAAAGGGTGATTGCAGATCAGTTACGGTGGATAAAACTGTGGGAATATCTTTACCAGTCAAAACAATTGCCACAGCAACGGTGATACTGATAGCATCGTCGATATTCCCCATGATCGCGCTGATTGTGGCACTGGCACAAAGCAGTAGAATGAGCGGGCTCTCGTATATATTTTTCGCAAACTTCAGGATAGCAGGCTCAGGTGCCGACACTGAGAATTCATTGTATCCATGCACCTCTTGCAAGGCCGTGATGGAAGCTGCCGAGAGACCAGCGTTGATCGATGAGTGAAAGTGCGCGATTGTGTCCTGTTGAAGCGGTCAGGGGATTTCCAAATAAAGCATGTTCCGAGAATAGTAGCAATAACGTAACGTAGACTTTCTACATAGAAAACAGGGGCGAAGTTCTAGAAAGTGACACCGGGAAAAGGGTACGTGTCGCGACGACACCGACCTCACCAAACAGGACGCACCTCTATGGAACAGTGGGCAAAGCGCGCAGCGGGCGTTTCTCGGTGTCGCTCTCGCTGAAGGGCTTGTGGATCTCGGTCGATGAGGACGTGACCATCTTCCAGACCATCGTCGTACGAACGTCTTCCCGTCACGAGCTTTACAATCCTTTGCCACAGTCCATCCGCTGTGACTCCGGGGGGTAATTTGGGGGGCAGTGGTATACTGAGACTATGTTCATGATGATGTCTTCGGAGAGTGGTACTGTAGGCAAAATGTGTCGAAGCGCCTGGCGCAGGTTGTGGTTCGCCACTTTGTGAGGCTGAGACGGTCGGGAAGTAGCTTGATGCGGGTGGTGACGACGGTCGGAGTGGAGTATGGACTTGGTTGGACGGTCCTACGAATGTCGGCAAAATGGAGTGAGCGGAAGTCGAGACCATGGAAGGCTCTGGTATAGTAGACAGCTCGGTAATATCTGGGATGGTAGTGGCAACGTTGTGGAAATGGGGGAGTCTAAGCTGGTTGGAAGCGGTGCGTCGATTTTTGGACATGGTAAATAGCAAAGCCGCAGGCGCTCCGCAGGCGAAGTTCCCGGACGTAGACGGAGCCGAACAACTTCACGATCACTTGTACCCAGGACGATCTCGAGTTATCCCACTGGTGGGATAACGCTTCGAGTTTTGAGCTCAGTGCTCGCCGCCACTAGCGGGTAAGATGGGGCAGAGGCACTGGTGCGTCACGTGGCGGAGGCAGACGTGTTAGTAGCACAGCCTCAGTCAACCTGTAAGTGCAAGTGTTGGTATTAAGCAAAAATACTGTTTGGACTCCACAGTAACTGAGCGCACCACTGTAAACTTATACGTATATATATGACATGTTCAGGCGTATAGTACACTGTAGGCGTATACAATAAACAATACATGACCGTGAGCCTACCAGGGATTACACAAGTATACCGCACAGTACTCCGTCAATCATAAAGTGGGCAAGCCCACTCATGCCGCGTCGCAACCCCTCCGAGGACAAACTCGCTTGAGGTGACGATGGACAGCGTCAGAACGAGCGAACAGCTTCTGGCAGCCTGGGCATTCCCATTTGATGTTCATATGGGCCATGACGTGACGTGCCAGATTCTCCCGTCTCAGGGGCCGTGTCCTTGCACAACCCTCCCAAAGACAAACTATCGTCCGGACATCTTCCCTAACCCGGTGGTACGCGCGTAGATGGTTCTCGATCCCATGTCTGCTTCCGGTAACGCGGGACAGGCAAGGAGTGTTGCCAGAGCCCCACCGACATGAATGATAATTACTCTGCCCGTCCCGAACCGGTTCGGAACGGTCAGCATTTCCAGCACCTGTAGAGGGCTGATAGCTGCGGTGAGCTGGCGAAGATGCAGGAAATGTGACAGATAGGAGTGGTCGAGGTGGGTGATATGGCGACAGGCTAGCAGCCGCAGAAGCAGCCGAACCAGCGGGATGCGCAGGTTCATGTGTGGTTCTCAGGTTTCTGGTAGACTGACACAGTCCAGCCGGTTGACCTCCGGTAAAGGTCCGTTGCGTCAGTGAATGATCACAGGCAGCCCAGCGAGGGACCTGAGGGGCCATAAATCGCTCTTCCGCAAGCAACGAGGACGATGTCCCCTGACTCGAGATGGATCGGTTACGTCGCTGGTCTTGATTTGGGTCCCATCTAGTGTGGGTAGTGGGATAAGGGAAACTGGGACTTGCGTGTCCACAATAAGATGGGTAGTCGTGGATGTTGGGTCTCTGCATTGCAAATGCGGAAGTCAACTGTTAAAGGGGGTAAGAGAGCACTCAGCTGCCAGTCTTATATACCGAAGGTGATATGAATATCGCTACACAGCCAAACCTTGCAAAAGGCATGGAGTACGGACGGCGACATGAGTGCATCTTGGAGTCGATGTGCCCATTTCCAGTCCCCATGCACCATACAGGGAGGTTTTGGAGGACGCGATGGCAAGAAGGCCCAATTAGATGAATGTGACCTTGAGAGACGAACAGCAACCGGCAATCAACGTTCTTGTGATCGTCTATTAGTTAACTCGCGGAGCTGAGCGCATGAGGTGCTAGTGTGGTTGTGATAGTCCAGGAAATCGAGGGTCAATCTTCATCTAGCCATGGTTGGTAACGGAACGACGCAAATTTGGGAACGTTTGACATTGATCGGCGGGACTGGGGCAAAAGCGGCGGCACCTTTTCAATGCCGACCATTATCGAATGAAAGCCACGACTTGGACCGGCTCAAGTCCGTTCTGGCTTGTGCATACGGGGTTGAGGGATTACAGTAAAAACCTCTGTGGCATCACCTTTCTGACGATTAATTATGAAGTCGAAACATGAGACTGACGTTCAGCCGTTGGCAAGCTTGTGATTAGGTTCACGCTTTGGAGGCGTGATTGCCACCGCTCTATGCAAATCCCGAGGATTCGCAGGTCCCATTCCTATTCTCGCCCCCCGTTCTCGCTCCCCCCATCCGCAGACAGCGAAGGCCACTGGCACTCTCGTTCTCAGAGTCGCTCGCTAACACGGTCTCCGGACAGGCATAAGCATAAAAGCAAGAAAGATAAACGCAGGAGATCTCGTTCATGCTCATCATCACATCCGGATGAACGCAGTCGCCGTATGAAAAAGCATAGGTCCCACGAGGAGAAAGAGCGTCGGAGGAGGGAGAAAAAGGTAATACGTGATTCAAAGGTTGTCGTGCCTGTTGACGGTCAATGTCGTAAGGAGAGAGACACGCAACCGGGAGTTCTACTTAGTGCACGCTGGGGAAAATACTAACGGCACTATTTCAGAGGTAGAGAGAGTGAGGGAGCTATCCTCTTGTCGAATCAGCTCACTGCACTAATAGAGGCAGCTTCCATAACAAAACGCAGGAATTCAGAACCTGACTCCTTCAGGAGCAAAAGTTCAATCGGCAAGCCCTCTCCAAGGATCAGGAGCGCAAAGAATTCCGAGCGCTTGCAGAACTGACTATAACACAGGCATGCTGATCATAGTTGAACGTTGACGGGTATTGTCAGACTAACATACCACAGCAACGCTTCCTCACGCAATATCCTATCACATCGAAACTTATGAACGCCGCACAGCTGCACTTCGTGCTAGCAAATTCGTTCCTCCTCCAAATGATGGATACGATCCTATGACAGACATGAAACCGCATGCGACGAAAAGACAGGAAACCATCTACTGAACAGGAGAGTTGTCTCGGTTGGGAACAACCTCCGGAGCTGCGCAGAGTTCAGAATGAACGAATCAAAGTTTGGGGCTATCACTTTAACTTCTCCTTCCATCCCCCACGGGTCGGTAGGACGAAACGTTTAGAACATTCAGCAAAACACGTGTGTCAGGAAGGTGGTACGCCACTCAATGACTTGGCGGCGCTGTCTAATACATAAACATATCATCGAATCATTTTGGATTGGATTGCGAGTATGCATAATCAGGGTGGCACAGGGTGGATGGATAATACCGCAAAGACAGTGCATCTAAAGTCCTGCACGTGCCGAACGAGAGGCTGTCCCACAAGGGCACACTGTTGGTTGTCAGAACGTTGGCAGCGAACCCACACAGCCACCCTCCCAAGATGCTCGTACCTGTTGTTGGTAGGGAGCGCAATACGGGGGTGCGCACTACCCTCTTAACGTACAATGTGCTATGGTGGAAAAAGTCTGTCTTGAATGACGGCGATTGTACAACCAATATTGCAGGGTATACTGGACGCCTCATTATCCGACACCTGGTAGCACACCCACCCACAGCTTGGTACCTTCATTGACTTCTTCCTCCATTCTTTCCCGCATAGAAGGATACCTCGACACGAGGTCGGGAAGCTAGAGAGTTCCGGTAGGGTCATCTTTTCACATTAAATTAGCGAAAACATTTCACCACCACTTTTTCATTTTGCAAGCCCATCATTGTGCGCCGTGGTACTTTCTCGTCAAAGGCATACCTGGTCCTCGCCCTGGCCCTATACTTCATATCAGTCCTCAACACGTAAGGGTGCAGCATTCCGGGGACTTACTCGAGCTCGCTGGAAATCCCGAATTGGTATTCCTACCAGGATCGCTTGAGGCGCAAGATGTAGCTGGGCCGTCTTATGGACCTTTCAAGTACGATGAGTCTATACCCCTCCCAAGCAGGCTACATGCAATTTTGGTCGTGGTGCTTTCAGCCACTGTGGCATTTGCCATAGCCACCCTTCCGCCCGTTCGTGGTTCCATTTTCTACACGTGGTTCACATTCACACATCTTTCATATTTCAGACCGGTAGAGAAGGTCCGAGAAACCGGTGACTAGAAGGTTCCTGCATTGCGAACGACACGTACCTGATAGCTAGGCAGAGATCTTTTAGTTCTGTCCACATCACCAATATTACCACCTCTTTTCCACTCGCCAGTGGCCGCACAGTCACAGTACGCATAACGTTCAGAGGCAAAGGGGACCCGGAAAATTTGCAAGTACTTCGTTTCCGCTGGTCTCGGATTTTCGTGCAGTGTGATAGATGGCTGGCAGTCATGATCTCGGAAGGTGCCTGGCTTTGGTGCAGTGCGCAGTCCGCCTTCAGAAACGTTCTCATGTGAAGTATGGGCGTAGTAGAGGCTGGTGAGATGGTGCGATTGGTGTCGCGCGTGATATCCGAGGTAAACGGACTATCGGCCACGGAAGCAGGGGCGGTTGGGCTGCTTGGCTAGAATGTGTAAGCCCTGTAGTGTGTGTTCAATTTAAAAGAAACTACAAAACAGACTACAGACGCTGTTCTGGGAGCTTCTCACGAAGCCGGTGACTCGCTCAACAGTAAAGTCGTTCACTTTGTGTATGACTTCCAACCAAGGTGTGAAATTGTACGCTCGCGATCTTGGATCCTGCAGCCAGTGTACTCCAGAACTATCCAATGGTGTTACTGCATTGGTTTTCCAAATTAATGAGAAAAAGAAAACGCACTTAAATAGAACACGACTAAGTCCGTGAGCCAGCTGAGCAATGGGTTTGTGTTCCGAAGAGGACTTGACATCTGTGCACAACCAGACTAATGGTAATACAAGGTCTGATCTTACTGACCTTAAAGATAGTTGGTCGACCCTGGGCTTGTATGTGTGGCCGTAATCGACGTTTTAGTTGTTGGTGTATGCTGTAGGGTTGCAGGAGGTGCCAGCCTTTCCGATTTACCTCAGACACCCATATTGTTATGTTACTAGCTGACTTACCGTCACTTCCCCACCCAGTGGATCACTCCTCCGGTCTGAATCCACTACCTTCTTGGTCGATGGAACCACCTGTTCCCGTCTCGAAGGTCGATGAAGCCTACTCCGTGTCTCCTGTCATCCCGTGAGGGTCACTTCGTCTCGGAGTAGATGTCACAGATTGAAACTTCGAATCAATCCGCGACCCGGCTTGGAGGTTCTCTCGACGGCCGCTTCTGTTTTTTTCCCTCTCCGGGAGGTTTGGTATGTGCGCCAGGTGCCTTTGCCCTGTACGATTGCTTCATTTCGAATCCTGCGGTGGGTGGCGTGCTATGAGCACTGAGCCACGTAACGAGACTGCCACCAGGATATACATATACGGAAACGATTAACCTCGAAGAAACAGTAGCGACAGAATGACAGATATTTCGGAATGCGTGCATAGGGCTGGGGTCCCGAGATGTTTGGGCGACGCGCCATGACGGGGCGACTCTACAGAATGGAAAGCCATTGCCGAAAATCCCCATACGCAGTTTTCCTCCGGCGCTGGACACAATGAAAGCACGACTTCCCTATCGCACCAACGACCTTCGTATGCAGATACCAAGTCACCTTCCAACTCTGCTAAGTTGTTGTGAAGAAAAACATCTAACAAACCCTTCAGCTGGTTGTCGCTCAAAAACATCGACTTCCTATGTTGGCGCGACAGTAGAGATGGCTAGTCACGATACATGTATGCGTGTTACATCCACCTGAATATGATGTTCTGGTTAAACCACCTAAGATCGATCTACGCGTCTAATAACTCAAGGTACGCAGCTCGTGACACTGTAGCGTCCCTGTTACGAATTTTGACTATCACAGCAGGTTGAGCTAGCCTGCAAAAACCATTAGAACCGGGCACCAACACACGAATAATCACCCACCGCTGGGCCTGCTTGCGAAGCGTCAAATATTGCACAACGGAGATCGCACCCAAGGCAAAGCCTTCACCGCGTGATAGCGATATGTCTCCACTAGTGACATATCCTATGATATCTTCCTGCGCTGGCCGGATATCCCCAAGCTGCAGTTTCAAGAACTCAGTCGTGTAAATTAATGAATAGACAAGTACGTACCTCTTGTTCAGTCGGCGTTTCGGCGTCATTAGTTCTAGCAGAAGCATTCCGACACATGGCTGAGAGCCACTTCCTTGCCTCGATATCATTCATCTTGTATATGCTCGCGAGGTCGTTCGGTACACCCCTTCCGACCATCTTTACACGCACCATGGCAAGCGCAGTTTGCCACAACTGCGCTGCATCCACGTCCCCATTTAGCGGAGCCATATGATGCCTTTCGCGTAGCTTGTTGATTTGGTTTAAAAAGGCAGGAGGGTCGAGCGAAAGGCTTGAAAGGATGGAAGGAACCTTAGGTCCTCGCAGAAGCCAAGGACGAAGGGAGGTCTTGGAAGGATCTGGTTGCACCTCGTTGGCAGCAGAGGGATCCTCTCGTTGGGTTGTCACCAACCTCGCTGTGGTATCCACTCCCTGCTGCACAGGCTCTAAACCGAGGACGATATCCCAATCACCGCACCACGGACTTCTAGTACCAAGTTTCTCCCAGCTCGCTCTCTTCGCGGGTGGCGTCCTCTCCCACTTTTCTCTCTCTTGCACAGCACGCTCTTCCGATGCAACCTCACACGCGCGGGAGGTGGGATAATCCCTAGGGAAGGCAGCAATGCCCGCTTCGAAATATTGTTTCACCCGTTCACGTTGTCCTGCAATACGCGTTCCCGTATAGACAAGGGACGACAGGAAGGCCATAGACCATCCGGCAGGAAACAAAAGCGTCCATCCGTGAATGCCTTGAGCTTTATCAAGCACGGAAGACGAGGGGGAAGATGGGGGACATGCTTCAAGGGATCGCTGAATTAGCATAACTGGGATTCGATCGTCCTGGCGAAGGGCACGTAATTTGGCACCGGGAATGGTAAGCTGGCATGAACGGAGACGAATAAGTGGATATGTTAAGGTAAGAATAACCTTCTGCCCACCTTCGAACGACGCTCGTCAAGGTCTTTTTTCTTGTATTTGGGTTTCTTCAGCCTGTCCCTTTCGTTTTCGTCCCAGATATCAGACAAAGCTGTTAGCGACGTTGGGAAAACGAGGTTGCTGCCAGGAGCCGCGGACGAATTGGGGGTATCAGGATACGAAGGTTTGGCATTCTTCGGAGGAAACCTGGAAATAAGAAGTTGTAAATCCTGGAAGAGGATGGCACAAACTCTCGTACTTTAGACGTGGATCGACAACTCTAAAGCCAATGATCATTCGCCGTGGCACGTTTCCCGGTGTCTGCAGGTCGGACAGTAACTTCCAGAACTACGTTGTCCAATTAAATTAGGGAGAGTCACTGCAGTAGTAGATCTTGGCTCACTTTCTTAAAATCCTCCCGTTCGTCGTCTCCAGCGAGAGACAAAATCCCTTTGATGACCTGGCTGGACTTGGGGCCCATGATCTCAAATGCGTTGATGCTTCCTCTTAAGTCGTTCATCTCGACTTGGAATGGCGCGGTCGGATTGTTAGACTTATTCACATGTAAGGCATGCGATGCTGATTTCCTCAGCGCTTCGAAGACGTCCTCGAACACAGCAGGATGAGCGCGCACCCACACGACCCTAACTTGCGATGACGGGTCAAGGGCTGCGGCGTCATTGTTTACCCCCTGCTTGCCTTTTCCTTTTCCCTTTCTGTTACGTTTAGACTCAGTCTTAGCTTCGCTGACTGTAGAGTCTAGGGCGAGTGGTTGCCAAATGATCGTGACAGGCCCAATGAGACCAAGAGGCCAACGATCATGCTCATACATGTGAGTGTCGCAAGTACGACTCCCTGATGTGCATCTACGGACGTTGTAAGAACGCTGTCCGGTAAGATCAATCACGAGACGACAAACTGTTTAAGACCGGAGCCTTGTGGATCACAGCATGTCTCCAGAGTGGCTAAGAGGACGGACTGAGGTCCCTTAAGCTCGATTGTGGCATAATAGGAAGCGTCATGTAAAATAGAGCCATGTACAGAGGCGCGATGAGAAGGCCGAAATGCCTTTTCCGTTGGTGTGACTGACTGAACAATGCAGATCACCAACACAATCAATAATTGTCAAAGGGCAGAACGAACCAGCCGGTATCCCCACATGTTCTCCATCTTTGTGCGCTTTGCATGCCAGATATGAGTTTCCAGCCATGCTTTGTCAACTGTTTTTAATGAATGTAAGAAATGAGTTAAACGGTCAAGGAGACCACTCATGTGCTTTGTCGCTTCAAAAAGGACTCGGTCCGAGTCATCTGTTTCGATTTTCCTCTCTTCGGACGAGCACCACCGCGAGTTTTGCGTTTGGCAGGGTCCATCTGTAGCATTCCTGGGTATCAGCGACCAGGGATGGAATAGCGTTGTCAAAATACTTGCTTCTGCACGCGCTTTCTCCCTGAGGCGTACGGGTACACGTCGAACGTTATGGCTGGCGGCGCGACGTCTGAGGTGTCGGGGAAGCGTTTGCCATGCGCGGTGTGTCGAGCTGTCCCTGGAGACACGGTTAGTATTGGCGTCTACGAAGACATTGCGCCGGGTTACTTGGCTGATTTAATTGCCCTCTCCATCGCATCAATCTCATACGCGCGCGCCTATGTAGGAAAGCTTATGAGTGAGATAGTTACTACGTATCGTTTAAGACCACCTTACTTCTGTGAACCTCTCGACGTCCAGCGTAGTCGGTAAGCCCTTCATTGCTGAATGGCGGCGTTTCAGCCATGCCTGGTGAATTGAGATATAAAGACATACAGTCGAAGCTTATAGTGGTCTTCGAAGGCCCGGGCGTCGCATTGGCAGCTTGGTCTCCATGGCCGCTGGAATTGCCAGACGTGACGGGTTGGACTGCTATCGTACGCGCATCAGCGACCTTGAGCTTCTTCCGTTCTCGAGCACTGAGCTCGCTGCATTCATCTCCCTTGCGTTTCGGAGCCATAATGTAACGACCAGCGCAATGCGGTTTCCGGACAATCGTAATACAACGTTGGATGCCACAAGAGGTCGGATATTTTGTTTTCTCTTTATGGGCACGCCCCTATCGAAGCAGTATGTATCTACGGTTTTCAGCACAGGCTCAAAAGTCCATCAGTGCGGAAAACAATAGGCAAACTCAATGTATGATGACAGGAAGACCAACGTCATCATAAGAGACTCGACTGCAAGCCTCACATCAAGTTCACTAGTGTAGAGTAGTAGCTCGATCGTGGGAGTTATCGATAAGATATTGATTACTTCCCTCGCCCTATAGGCTCGGGTATTTATACTGTGTGAGAACATTATTCTAGAATAGTCTTCTATAATAGAGAATATTCTATTACCTCGGAGCGCCTTGTACAGGATGCCGGTATCTACTCTGCGATACCAACACTCCCCCTCAAGCTGGGGTCATACCCATCTCTCGGGTATGCCTCTCGTGCTTGTCCCTAGGTAGCGCTTTGGTAAGTATATCTGCCGTTTGGTACCTATCCGGACAATGACAAATCTCGACCTTCTTTTGGTCGATCTTCTCATGCATGTAGTGATGAGATATGTCGAAGTGTTTCGTCCTGGCGTGGTATTGAGGATTATATGCTAAGGCTCGGGCTCCCTCGCTGTCTGTCATTATCTTAGTTGGCTCTGTCTGTCTGTACCCTAGTTCTGCATATAGCTTTCATAGCCATACACACTCTCGAGTACATTTAGCCAGCACGGCATATTCCACTTCGGTTGTTGACAGCGCGATTAAGGTTTGTTTCTTCGAGCCCCAAACAATGGCTCCCCCTTGAGCTAAGAATACATAGCCCGTGACAGATGCGCAGTTCTCTGTATTGGCAAAGCTCGCGTCTACGTACCCTTGGAATATCTGGGTAGTAGTACTGCCTTCCTTTGCTCTATACATTATACCGTAGTCCTTTGTCCCTTGTAGGTACCTTAATATTCGTTTGGCCGCCACCCAATGTCTTAGGTCTGGGTTTGCTGTAAATGAGGCCAGTCTATTTACGGTGTAGGCGATGTCAGGCCGTGTGGCAACCGCGGCATACATCAAAGATCCGATCAGGGAAGCGTACTTATTTTGGTTAGTCGCTTCCTCCCGTTCCTGCTCCAGGAACATCTGAACCTTCGTGTCCGCTGGTGTCCTCACACTGTTTGCGTTCTCTAATCCCTGCGCCCGTAGTATAGAATCTATGTATCGTGTCTGCCCTATGAACAATGTTCCTTTGGCCTGATCATGTGTGATTTCTATACCGACAATTTTCTTTGGGTCTCCGAGGTCGGTAACTTCAAACATAGATTGCAGTTGTTCTTTTAGTGATGTCATAGGCCCCTGTCCTGACGTGAACAGTAAGAGATCATCTACCCATACGGTAATGATTTCTATTCCTTCTGTTGTCCACTGGACATATGCACAAGGGTCTGACCATAGGCACTTGAATCCGCCTTTCACTAACTGTCTATTGAGTTCGATGTTCCACTCTCTTCCGGATTGTTTTAACCCATACAATGTTTTTATCAGCCGGCACACGCATTGTGTACCGTCCTCGAAGCCTTCGGGTTGTTTCATATAGACTTCTTCTTTTAGCTTACCATTTAGGTAAGCCCCCTTTACGTCCATCTGTTGGATCTCCCAGTCCTGGGAAACCGCTAACGCTATTATTGCCCTTATTGTCTCCAGCCTCACTACCGGTGAGAATGTATCCATGTAGTCCATCCCCGGTATCTGTGAGTACCCTTTTGCTACCAGGCGTGCCTTATATTTTTCTAATCTTCCTTCTTTATTGTATTTCCGAACGAGAACCCATTTGTTGGATACCAGCGTCCTACCCTTTGGTAAGTCTGTCAGTTCCCATGTCCCCATTCGGTGTAGCTGATCTATTTCTGTTTTGACAGCTTTTTCCCACTCCGTCCATTCGGGTGAGTCACGCGCCTCCTTCAGCGATCTCGGGTTGTCAGGTAAGGTACCGTTTTCATTTAGTGCCGCATACACTAACTCTGACTGTTCCATAGGGCTATCTTCGAGTACTCCCTCGTCGGGGTCTCGAAATAATTCAGGTGAGTTGTCGCTTTCATTTTCTGACAACTCGGGCATAGGATCATTGAGCGCCCGGTAGTCCTTGACTACCCTGGGCCATTTACTCTTTCTCTGGTGAGTGTCTCTTTCATCATCTGTCCGTTTTCGTTTACTGATGCATTTTTGATCTCTTTTAGCTTCGTCTCTCTTGTGTTCAGTATCCTGTGCGTCCCCATCAGCCACACTCTCGGGCTCCGGCTCCCCCTCGTGCAGCATACCGTCTGACAAGGTGGGTGGAGCGTTTGGCATACTGACAGGATCCTTCAGGAAATGAAAATTATGGGACGTCTTGATGGATCGTGTGCGGGCGTCATAGAAACGGACAGCGCAAGGACCGTCTGAGAAACCCATGAAGGTATGTTGTGTGGACCTAGCGTCGAGTTTGTTAATACTGACGCTCTCGTTCATTATCCATACAGAACATCCGAATTCCTGGAAATGCGACACGTCGGGACGGTGTCCCGTCCACCGTTCGTAGGGTGTCGCTCCCACCAGCGCTCGTGTGTGCGAGCAGTTCCGTACATACGCTGCATGGGAGATTGCTTTGGGCCAGAGGAATGCAGGTACCTTTCCTGCAATCCTCATGGCGCGAGCCAATTCTCCTAGCGTTCGATTAAAACGCTCTGCTACGCCGTCACTGCAAGCATTTCACAATTTTTCATGCAAAAATATGTTGAAAAAATTGAAGAAAGAGATACTCTTTTATTTTGCATGTTTTCAAAGAAAAAATGCAAATATAATACTTCATTTTTGTTGTCTTTTGTGCCCATAAACATCAATTGATGGTAATGCTGATTAGCTTCTACTCTAATGGGTATTACCATCAATCTATGTTTTGTGGAAAATCATGCAAAGAAAAGAAAATAATATTTTTGCCTTTTTTCTTTGAAAACACCTATCAAAAAAGAGTATCACTTTCTTCAATTTTTTCAGCATATTTTCTGGAGAAAAATTGTGAAATGCTTGCAGTGCGTTCTGTGCCGGTGAATACGGTGCAGTGACCTGTAGGTCAATGCCTGTATCGCGACACCAGGTGAGTAGCTCGTTATTGACGTACTCTTTTCCATTGTCGGTGCGTACGCCCTTCGTCCGGCGACCCAGTTGGCGTTCGAGGTAGGTAATATACTCTTTTAACTTAGTCGACACCTCCCCCTTATTAACCATGAACCTAACTTCACAGTATCGAGTTGCGTCGTCGATAAAAGATATGTACCATCTCACGCGCCCACTTAGGGCTTCTGTCCGAGCTGGCCCCCACACGTCAGTGTGAATCATTTCACCCAGCTGTGTAGTTCTCAGTGTGGACTTTTCTGGAAAAGGTATTTGGGTTTGCTTGGCTTCGATACACGCAGGACAATCGACGATCGGAGATGGCGCCACGGTAAGTCCATTTACTAACTGCTCGCGTTGAAGGCGTTGGAGTCCTTTGACTCCAACATGCCCGAAATGCTGGTGCCATTCATCCCAGGTTCTTGCCTGGTATGCGTGCTCTGCATGTTCATGCCTGCGGATGCGTAGTTCGTATATCCCGTCGTGTAAAGTAGCTATAGCGAATATATTATATTGTTGGTCATATAATTTCATTTTTCCTCCCCCGGAAACAGAGGAGCCGCCCTCCTTATCGAGGCGTGTTAATGAAATTAAATTATGTATGGCGTCGGGGGCATACAATACATTCCGCAAGGTAATTACGGAAGTCTTGTTACCTACTCGTGCCTGTAGCACGACTGTTCCAACTCCGTACACTGTGATTGTGTGATCTCCAATACCCTGGATCACCTTTTGTATAGGGAGCATATCCCTAAACACTATCTTATCTTTAGCTATGTGTGCCGTACTCCCTGAGTTGGCCACCCACGTGTACCATTCAACGCGCTCATCTATTCCTTCATACAATACATTGAATGCACTATTATTAGTATTAGTACTACTACTGCTAGATGTCCAGTTCCCATCTGCGTGTAGTACCTGTTCGTCATCCTGTATGTCATGCATAGGCAATTCCATGATCGAGGCAAAATTAGCCTGCCCAGTTTTAGCCTTTTTAGGTGACCTGCCGTGCTTCTTCCAGCAGTCGTCTTCCATGTGACCTAACTTCTGACAGTAGCCGCATTTGGGTTTCCCCTTGTGACGGCACTTGTCAGTTGTGTGGTTATCGCGTCCACAGATACTGCAGGATTTTGTAGGTTCTTTCCGTTTGTTATTTACTTTCTTCTGGGTAAATAACGTTTGTTCTTGCAGAGAACCCTGCCTGCGCTTGAATTTGTCTACCAGTCCCGCGGTAAGCTCTTCCACCGTGACCGAATCCACTCCTTTGCCGGCTATCCAGCCTGCCATGTATGATGTAGTAAATGTCGTCCAAGACTCCGGCATGTTTAATAATAGAATATCTTTAAATTCATCGTCCGGGACTGGTTTCCCCATAGCTGACAGGTCGTTCCGCATACGCTTGAGTTTATTAATATGCAGCGCGATGTTATCGCCCTCGGGACACTTAGCATTCAGTAACTCCCTCTTTGCAATGAGAGCGGTTTGAATGCCACGTGTCTGATGAGCCATTTTGAGATTTTCCCACATCTGTGCTGCTGTCTCGGCATGCATGACGTGGTCCATCTGTTGGTCATCTATATTCGTTAATATGAGGGTTTGTGCGATTAAATCTTCTTCTTCCCACGCTGCAATTTCGGCACTGTTGGTAGAATCCTCCTCCGGCTTTGGGTAGCTCCCCTCGGCGTACTTAAAGACCTTGTGCAAGCATAGGAATTTCTGCATTCAAATCCACCATGCGTGCCAATTATTATCTTTAAGCATGTCTACCTTGTAGGATGAGATAGCGCCGAGGTTTCGTACCCTACTACCGGTTCCACTAGCATTATTTGTACTTGTTGTTACGTTAACAAAGTCTTCGCCGGTTCCCGACATAGTGACACGAGGTTTTATTTAGATAGCGATAATAGCGATAATTCGATAGAGGATTTGTTTATAGCGACGAGCCGGGGCTCATAACCTGTAGAGTAGTAGCTCGATCGTGGGAGTTATTGATAAGATATTGATTACTTCCCTCGCCCTATAGGCTCGGGTATTTATACTGTGTGAGAACATTATTCTAGAATAGTCTTCTATAATAGAGAATATTCTATTACCTCGGAGCGCCTTGTACAGGATGCCGGTATCTACTCTGCGATACCAACAACTAGGCCCCCTTTCCTCATGCCTCACGCCCAACCTCCCCAGACCTTCGACCAACGACGATCCCCAAAGTCTTTGCTGTAGCGCATCGCTACCAACTCCTTCTCATTTGGCTCACAGCTCGCATTATCGCCCCCTGCAGGCTTCGTTTCGAGCCGGAAAGTCTTCATGGGCTTTCGCCCAAACCCAGTGCATAGTCCTGTCCTTCAGCTACCTTTTGTTTATGTCACTCAGCACATACGTTCAGCTGCCATATATTCATATACGGAGTATCGAATGGCATAGACATCTAACTTATGGCATTGGTAATTTAGAAAATAGACGTCTATACATACTGTAGTCTGCCGCAAGCAATAAATAATATGACCGTGAACTATTGGGGATTAAGTATTGCTCCGCCAATCTTAGAGTGGGCTTGCCTACTCATGTAGCATCGCAGACTCGTTCGAGGTGACGCCGGACAGCGTCAGAACGAGTGAACAGCTTCTTGCAACCCGGGCATTCCCATTTGATGTTCATATGGGTCATGACATGACGTGCCAGATTCTCCCGTCTCAAGGGCCGTGTCCTCGTACAACCCTCCCAAAGACAAACTACTGTCCGGACATTATCCCTAACCCGGTGGTACGCGCGTAGATGGTTCTCGATCCCATGCCTGCTTCCGGTAACGCGGGACAGGCAGGGAGTGTTGTCAGAGCCCCACCGACATGAATGATAATTACTCCGCCCGTCCCGAACCGGTTCGGAACGGTCAAGATTTCCAGCGTCTGTAGAGGATTGATAACTGCGGTGAGCTGGTGAGGATGCAAGGGGTGTGAAGTGTGGGAGTGGTCGAGGGGGCTGATATGGCGAGTTTGGCATCTCGCGTGTGATATTCGAAGTAAACGCCCCATTGGCCACGGAAGCAGCCGAACCAGTGGAAGGCGCAGGATCATGTGGGGTTCCCAGATTGCCGGTAGGCTGATACAGTTGACCGCCGGTAAAGGTCTGTTGCGTCAGCGGATGGGAAGCCCAGCGAGGCAGATCCTGAGACGCCATAAATCGCTCTTGCGCAGGCAAGGAGAACGATGTTCTCTGCCGTTCCACTTGAGTCGAGGTGGATTGGTTGTGCCGCTGGTCTCGATTTAGGTCCCATCTAGTGTGGGCAGTGGGATAAGGGAAACTGGGACCAGTGTATCTATAACAAGATGTGTAGTCATGAGGATTGGGTCTCGGCATTATGAACGTGGAAGTCGACTGTTAAAGAAGAACCAGGAGGGTCGTGGGGAAGAGGACGCCCAGATACGTTCTATATACTGATGGTGATGGAGGTATCGCTGCGCAACCAACCTTGCAGGAGGCATGGAGTACTGACGTCGACGCGTGTGCACCGCGACACGTTCATGTTAGCAATGAGTGCTTGGAGTCGACGGGCCTATTCCCAACCCCATGCGCCATATAGGAAGAAGGTTTTGGGAGGTCACGCTGGCAAAAAGGGCCCGATTGGACCAATTCAATGAGGCCTTCTGGTGTATCGAGAGATCGATGGTATTTGGAAAGAAAAACTCCTATCGTCAGGCATCGCGCTCCAGCGGTAATGCCCTGTGCACAAACAACATTCTTGTGATCCGGTTCATATCCTGAGCACACTAGATCTGGGAGTCTTCGAGTAACAAAAGCGGTCACCATTGGGCTGCAGGGTTAGATGTGTGAGGTAGTGTGCTTGTGATATCAAGCAATAACCTATCGGAGGCCCATCCGAATTTAGGGCAAATGTAATCGATGACCCCATAGCCGCGGTTGGACGTTGGTAGACGGAACGTTGACCCATGAGCGGATCACAACGCGAACGCAACGTTCCTGCGATCAAATGCACAGCAAATGAGCGTCCTACACCCACGAGTTAAGACAAGTTCGGTGGTACTCTTCCAGTGCCAGCTATCATCGAATGAAAGCCACGACTCGTGCCGGAGGTCCGTTCTGGTTGGACGTTCATTAATGACGTCTCCTGGCGCAGGACATTGCTGCAATAAAGAACTTTACTTGCAATATTGCATCATGATGGGTTACAATAAATTTCTTGTGGCATCGCCTTCTGACGATTAGCACTGGCTGTTATTATGAGGTTGATAAGGGTTCTTGCCTGTTCCCACGAGGCAGCGTATTGGTTGGACTGACTGGCACGTCTCGTCTCCAGTCCACTCGATGAGTTCAGCCCACCGCGAAGATCCACCCGGTAGGGGTCGAAGATCCTTCAGAACAGAAGATAGAGACTACAGACACGCTCAGTCCCCGAGGGAAGCTACTAGCGGCCACTCCAGATGGCATGAGCGCTCTCCTAAATACACTCGGTCCAGGTCTCGTAGCCCCAGATACAGGAGACGGCGATCTTACTCTCACTCTGTGTCCCGCTCTCGCAGTCCAGGCCCTAATCGTCGCAGATCCTATTCCCGTTCCCGTTCTCGCTCCCCCATCCACGCCCACAAGCAGCGAAGGTCGTACTCTCGTTCTCAGAGTCGCTCGCTGTCACGGTCTCCGGACGGGCATAGGCATAAAAACAAGAAAGATAAACGCAGGAGATCTCGTTCACGCTCATCATCACGTTCGGATGAACGCAGTCGCCGTAAGAAAAAGAAGCATAGGACCCACGAAGAGAAGGAGCGTCGGAGGAGGGAGAAGAAAGAGAAAAAGGTAAGACGTAATTCAAAGGTTGTCGTGCCTTCTAACCGTAAGTGCCGTAGAAGAAAAAACATGTAACCGGGAGTTCCAGTGCACGCTGGGGAAAACATGGCATTATCTCAGAGGCAGAGTGAGGGAACTATCCCCATGTCGAATCGGCTCACTGCACTAATAGGTAGCTTTTACAACAAAACGCAGGAATTCAGAACCTGGCTCCTCGAGGAGCGAAAACTCAATCCGGAAGGTCTCTCCAAGGATCAGGAACGCAAAGAATTTCAAGTGTTTGTAGAAGACTATAACACAGGCATGCTGATCGTAGTTGACGGGTATCGTCAGGCTAACACACCACAGCAACGCTTCCTCATGAAAAATATTATCACATCGAAGCCTATGAACGCCGTATGGCCGCACTTCGCGCAGGCGAATTCGTTCCCCCACCGGATGATGGATACGATCCTACGGCAGACATGAAAGCGCACGCGACGAAACATAAGAAACCATCTGCTGAACAGGAGAGCTATCTCAGCCGGGAACAACTTCTGGAGCTGCGCAGAGTCCAGAATGAACGAATCGAGGTCTGAAGCTATCACCTGGTGTTTGTGGTGACTTCTCATTTCGTTTTTCACAGATCGGTAGGATGAAGCGTTTGGGTATGGACATCAAGCAAAACATGGGTGTCAGGATGGATGGTACCCTGTTCGATGACTAGGCAGTGTTGTCTAATGCATATACATATCATCGAGTCATTTTGGTTTGCGAGGATGTATAGTTGGGGCGGCGCAGCGTGTATGGATAATATCGTGATAATGCAGTTGGAGCCTTGCACGTGCCAAACGAGAGGCCGTCCCACAAACGGCAGTGTTGGTCGCCGGAACGTTACAGCGAACCCACACGACCACCCTTCGTCAATACTCGTACCATGCTCGATATCCTGTTGTTGGGTGCGACCGGTAAGTAATGTAGGATGTGCTGTGGGGTGGAAAGGGTCTAACTTGGATGACGGCGATTGCACGGTCAATATTACAGGATATACTGGACGTCTCATCATTCGATACTTGGCAGCGCACCCGCAGCGCGGAACATTCACCTTTGGCATCACAGCGCGCTCCGAAAACAAGTTCAAGGCACTCCGCGATGAATTGGGCGAAGCTCTTCTGCACGTTCCAACGTTTGTTGTAGACGTTACCAAATTTGATGACGTCGAGAGAGCCGTCCAGGAAGCTCGTGTTGTGATTAATACCGTCGGACCTTACTGGCGCTGGGGCACGTCGGTCGTGCGAGCCTGTGTGCGCCATGGTAGGCACTACGTTGACTTGACGGGCGAAGCCCCGTGGGTTCGTGACGTCATTTCTGAGTAGGCGGCATTTTGCCATGGCATGCGGGTGTGATACTGAGATCAGTACAGGTTTGACTATGCCGCTGCCAAGACAGGCTGTGTGATTGTTCCCTGCGCTGGATTGGACTCTGTACCTTCGGATCTCCTAGTATACGTCGCCAGCAGAACCCTCAAGTCCTTCGCGGGTGCATCGGCCGTAATTGACTTATCCACATCAGCATGGAAGCTGAGTGCTTCGGGTATTTCTGGGGGAACGTTTTCCTCCATTCTCTCCATATTAGAAGATGTACCTCGACACAAGGCTCGGGAGGCTACCCAGGACTTTGCGCTTAGTCCCGGTATGGTCGTTCTTTCACACTAAAGCAGCGTGCATTTCATCGCTACTTTTTCATTTTGCAGTCAAAGGCGTGCCCGGCCCTCGCCCCCGGGCATTTTACGCTCTGCCCATTGACCCTCCTTTACGGGGGGTCCTTTACCTCATGTCGACCATCAACAAGCAAGTAGTACAGCGTTCCTGGGGCCTATTCGAGCTCGCTACGCGAAGTCCGGAATTGGTATTCCCACCCGGGTCGCTTGACGCACAAGATGTATCTGGGCTGTCTTATGGACCTTCCTTCAAGTACGACGAGTTTATGGTCCTCGCAAGCAGACTACAAGCAATCTTGGTGGTGGTGTTTTTAGCCACTGTGGCATTTGCCATGGCGACCTTCCCGCCTGTTTGTGTTTCCATTCCCTACACCTGGCTCACATTCACTCATCGTTCACATTACAGGCCCGGCGGATAGTTCGTCAATTGATGCCGCGGCCAGGACAAGGTCCGAGCAATCGGTGACTAGGAGGTTCCTGCATGGAGACCGGCACGCTACTGATAGCTAGACAGGGACCTTGACGTTGGTTCTGTCCACATCACCAATATTACCACCTCTACTCCACTCGCCAGCGGTCGCACAGTCACAGTACGCACAACGTTCAAAGGCAAAGGGGACCCGGGATACTTGCTATCGTCCAGTAAGTATTTCGTTTTGGTTAGTCTCGGAGTTTCGCGGGTGGTGTGACAAATGGCTTGCAGTCATGATTTCGGAAGCTGCGTTGGCTTTGGTGCAGGACAAGGACCTCCTTCCTCCCTTTGGACAAAGAGGTGGCGTGCTAACACCAATGACCGCTTTCGGAGACGTTCTGATTCAACGTTTAAACGCATGTGGCCGCATCAGCGTAGAAAGCGAGGTGGTTCCGGCGGAGGGTGGGAGAAAGAAGGACCTTTGAGGTGTTTGCGTGTGCATGCCTAATATTTCATATTTCCTGTGAGTGTGTTGACGCCACGTTGATTCTGTATTATATATATCACCTCGCCATGTATACACAAATTGCCCTACGTATTCACAGGAACATATCCGGTTACATATTCCTTGGGTGTCACATTGTGGGACGGTATTCCGTTCGTTAGTGGTGTTGACTAAGTTTGGGGACCTCGGGTGGACGGTCTCCCTCGACTTTCGCAGCAAGCGCTGCCACCACAGAGCGCTTATTCGACAGTCACCGTCACGCCCACGCAGCCCAGTGGAGGCAATCCTTGACTTCGAAGCACGCAGGCTTTCCCTCAGGGACTTATGAACTACATGAGGTCGCCACGGGCCAAATTTTGATGCTGATAACGTTGGGAATGTTAACCCACGTGAGACTTGCAGCAGCACACCCCCCTGAGGGAGATGTACCCTGGCCGAATACAGAGTGACTTCGAGAATGTCAAGGGCTCTTTGGTCCCATTAATATTACTATAACGCATCAGAGTTCTAGTTATTTTCCAATAGGTTTGTCTCCTCCCTAATCGTGCTTGTCTGACTGTTGAGTACCTCTATGGTCCCAAACCTCCCTTAATAGCAGACACATGGAAAAACGCAACGTCGCCGTGTCAAGTCGTATATCGCCCAAGGTGTTTCAAAAAAAAAGACAGAATGATACCTTAGCTGAGTTTCTTGTACAATTCGTGTGTGATCGATCCGTCTGTCGACCGCAGGGTCTGCGAAGTAGCACAAACTACTAGTCGGATTCATTAACACTGCGGCGATCGTAAATGCTGCTACTACCATTGATATGACAGGAGCTATAGGAGTCGCAGCAGAAAGTCCCATACGCCGTGTTCATGTCACTTACCCCCGAGTTCACCAACTGTGGCAAAATGATCAATAATCAAGGGAATTGAAGTTGGACTACTTGCGGGCTCAACGATAACCGAGTGATCATGATAAGCACCATGTACGCCAGATATCTTACCCACCACGTGTAGGGAAAGTCGAGTCTGGAGCCAAAGCAACATGGTCCCTCATGTTTTCAGGCAAATGGTAACCGCGGCTGGGAACTTAGCCTTCGCGGTCGATCGCTAGTGAACCTGCTAAACATACCTTAATGAATTTATTGGCACGGAGTTCACGGATAAGTATAAGTTTTTCTGCGACGTACTCATAGGGTGATAGCCAACTTCATGTTCGGGCGTTTGTGGTTGCACCCAAGTTACGAGAGAAACCAACGTTATAATCTCGCATTAACCGGTCGCGGTGGATTTCAGAAGCATTCATGATCGGTTTCGGGAAGAAAACAACGGGGCGAATATCTTTTATAAGTCTAACAGACGAGGCAGCTTAGTCAGCTATACCACTGGCCAGCAGATACGGCGCGCGACATGTGGCACTGGCGAACCACTACCAGTGGAAAAAGCGTACTATCGGTCTATACGTACTACACTCCATCGCACATTTGCACATCATTGCATCTGATAGATTTCTCATCAAGTGTGCAAGAGATTGTATTGCTTATGTAATCTTGCAGCCAGGTTACGGCCCGTCCCTCTTTCGATGTCTCTGCTTTATTTTTGAACTGTGAGTCCAACAACGCGTCGTAGCGTTGCATACTGACCGATTATATTTTTATGTATGTGGCCACAAGGGCCAATGTAACTTCGATTAGCGTCGCACCCATTTCCGCCTTTCGGCATGTCCAGACGCGGACACTCGACGCATGCAACAACCACTTTTGAGAAGTGTTGATTGAACACTTAAATACATGGAGATAGAATTGAAGTTGTTCCAATGCGACGTGAGAGAAACTAAGTTTGCTAGGGAATAGCAATCCTTATTTTCTTTCGGCTGTGAAGGAGTTGTGCTGACGCCAAAGACCAGGTTCTAGGCTCTGGATTACCATTTCCGCATGTGGCCGCAGGATGTCATACTATTCACCGGTGCCAACTTCTTGCATTCCGGGCGTGCGCCTCGTGTGAACCTTGGACATTTCCGTCGGTGGGCCCGCCGCTCTGAGCATCAGGGAAGGTTTGTCAAGCGAAATGAGGTGCTTCCGACTCCACAAATGGGCGTTTCCGTCAGGAAGGTCATCGGAGGTAAGGTTGACATGTCAATCTGCAGATCCAAATGATCATTGTATCCAGTGTGATAACGAGGTAGTTATTTACCCTTGGGTACGGCTCCACTTTGATGGCCTCCGTTTGACTGATAAGCGCTTGCATATGAATCAGCCCATCTTCGATGGCAGAGAGGCAGGGAAGAATGCAGGGCGAGTACGCGTTTGATGTGGGATCTGTCTATGCATATTCTTCTCCGGCGTAAAACGTCAATTTCGGGTACCCACGCGCGGGCAGAGAGCCAAACGATACGCTAGGGAAGTTCGTGGTCCGTTATCTGATCAGTATCCGAACTTGGCTGTGGCGGCTGACGAGATTCTATATTCCCACGCGTAACATGTGCTCGTGGAAATATATCGTCGACCTTTCGAATGGCAGCCAGTAGTTGTAGGCGTTGAACTTGGACGACGTCCGCTCAATTGCAATGACCGGTCATGAGGTCGGTATTAGTAGACTGGAACGGTAAGTATACTTTGGCTGGTTGTCTTTGCCACATACCTGTTTGGAAGTTAATCTCATTCGTGTAGCACTTTGTTCGGGACTTGCCCACTCTGCTCGGGACTTGCCATTGAATGGCGGTGCGCGATCGTGCACCAATTTTCAGATATTGGCAGTGCGCCACTCTTTTCTTGACCATGTTACGTGCGCCTGCCAATTGGAACGCGGACGCCGACCAAAATGCCGTATAGACAGACTTGGCGCGGGGCAATATTTCTGCGATCGAAAATACAGCTCCTTGAGATCCTTCTATCAGTGGGTTCTCACCAAGCGCCACTGCAACAAAATGATTGGAGGGCGATCAAATGTTTACCTTTGATTTTTTTTTCCCGTCTCAAAATAAGGCGCCCCTCGAAAGCGGAGGTTAATAAGTCACATTATATAAATGTATCCAGTGAGATGAAATTCAAGACGGATCGGAGCCTCTCCACATATTTAATGCTTTCCCTCGATGGTGCAGCTACCCAACTCGCATCCGCAGCCCACAAGTGACGGAATTCAAATCGGCTACCTTGAGGCCGCCGCACACTTTCCCCCTTGTAGAAGCGATGAAAAGTGCAAACTTTTGCCATGGGGGTATGTCTGCTGGCTACTAGGTCTGGTGTGACCTCCTCACTTTCGAGTAGGCCCACCGACGTAGACATGCAGCTCGACAATGTATCCAGAGATTTAGCTTATTCCGTCAGTACTCGCGCTACAGAATTTTATCGCGGCTAAGGCTACTGCAGGAGACCCTTGTCGCGGAATTATGGCAGTTCGTTCTCTGGGAGATGCGATCTCCCGCACATCACTGCGGCGACTCATTCCCCACAATCAAAAATACCTGGGATCTTCCTAGGCAATCAATCATCGGTATTCCCACTGATCCACCGCCTGATAGTGGGGGGTCGGAATGCCTCTGGCTCCCGGAGGGCAGTGGTAACCCATGCAACCACAGGTTCGAAGGCCGAAGGGATTTCCTCAGCCACCTTAATCGTGCTCATCAAGTTAACGGCACTGCGAAACGCAAGATTATCTGCCGTTGGATTGTCAAGGCCGATAGCCTGTTGGTATGTGGCAGCGAAGTCTGCAGGGCGAGTTTTTCGCGCCATGTAGACACGCACTTAAAAACCACCTTTGCGTGCCCCCATCCGGGGTGTCCCAAACGCTACTCGCGTCACGATGTACTCCAGAAGCACCTTAAAGTGCACCCCAGTTGAACTCGTTTAGTCTCCACGACACCAAGGACCAAGGCATGCAACCTCTCGTGATCGCCAGCAGTGCGTTACTGACCATAACACCCTAGGACCCGTGTTGTTGTTTCCTTCCCAGTTGCAAAGGCAATATCGTGCACGCAATGCCTAGCTTTCGTCAACCATGGAGTACAGGAGTCACCCATCGGTGCGAGTCAGGGCTTCGAATTCGGGTCATCGTGCTCCATCAACCTGGAGTAATCTAGAACATCCCTTAGAAATATATGGGTAGATACTGGGTTAGATAACTACCCAATGAATAGAACGCCCACCGAAGTAATTCCAGTAACCACGAGTGACTTGATACTTCAGTGCAGCGACCAGTGAAACGCGGTGAAAGGGTCCCCTAGATAATTATAATGGGCCAGTTCACAGCAAATAAAGTGGGCTTGAATCAAGGGGGAAACAAAACTTGTGCTCGCGAGAGCAGATGGCAGTTTCAGCTGTTTTTTTATCCCACTTGCAACCGCTCACTGGCCAAAACTTTGGAGACCGATATCAGCAGACTCTCTTTGTTCTCTGGGACAATAACGACGCTAAGGTTACCACCAAAAAGTGCGGCGGCGGCCAGCACTGGTTAGGGTACGTGTATACTGAACGCTTTCGTGTGCGACTACTTTTCAAATCGTCAGTTCCTCTATTGCTGAAAATACATTCTGGACAATGTAAGGTGGTTTCTTTGTTCCAGAGGTCTTACACGATTCGGAAATGAAACATGGGCACGTTCTTACACTCGGCTGTGCTGAGAACTGCAGCTGCCAAACGGGGGTCGTTCATCTTGGCCCAGAACAATTGATACGTTTACCCAGAAAAGGAAGCTAACATCGGGTACAATACAACCACCAACTCAGTTAGCGCTGGCTGGATGAACCTTTGATGGTTAGGTCCGCCGCCCCATGCCATGTAGCGATATCATGGGTCCTCGTGCTTGAAAAAAGGGTAACAGAATGAGGGTGAAAGTTGCATGGTAACCGAGCCTGCTGCAGTGGTTACGTTAAGCAGTTGTTTTAGCCCTGCATTTATTGTAGAATCATCGTTGATTTCACGGCTGTGCGAGCCAACAACTAGCCTATTAGAACCTACTCACTTCCGAACCCCATGTTCCCTTGTGAGAAGAAACGATTGTTGAGATGATCTTCGATCCGCGGTCTGCCCATGGGCGCTTCTTGTTCCGGCCCGTCTTCGCCATGAAAGTCAGAGCTTGGTTTCCGCAGCTTCTGAGATATAGGGGACCACGGCTCAGGGAGTCACAGACCAAACCGTGCGCCCTGGAAGCCCGGCTGGGGAACCTGAATCGAGTAAGAAGAACATTCGGAGTTGGATATGAAACCCACCAATGTTGCACGTTCCAGTTTCTCGACATTGACCTACTACACTCTCGGGGAGTGTAAAAGCAACATGAGGAAACCATGGTCGCGGAACAGCCGCTGAGAAACAAATCGTTAAAAGGATATGTCAGAATTTATTTCTCGATTGGTGATCTGACCAAGATCGAGTCTGCCGATCGTGCCATCTTTTGGGTCCGGATTTCTCGATCATCACAGATCATCCTAGCACCCATGACGCTGCGCACGAAGTCCCGTCAACGTCCTCCAGTGTCCCATGCAAATGACACGTCTGCTTATGGTTTCACTTGTCCATCAATTTGTAGTCCGACTCGAACGCATACCCGCATCGCCGGCAATCCCCGACACGATTGTTATTACGGTGATGCAGGCTCGCTCTCTTGTTCCTCAGCATTTGTTATGGGATCCACTGGTACTGCGGCTATGCACACTGCCCCATCCACATCGCATACTCGCTCTATTCCCGCCAATCGTACAGCGATGCAGTGATAAGGCCTAATAGACGATGGTGATGATTTCTTGTTCCAACTTCTTATAGCGCCCCCGCACAGTTTTGTCAACCCGTTCGACCCGTCAGATTCGTTCGTCTGTGGGACATGCTCCAGCAAGACTTCACTGTGGTCGACCTTTCAGTATAGCTGCCTCTTAGCTTCAAGTCTCGACCAGCGCAACCTGTAGGCAAGGTTACAGCTCACATCCATCATATCTTCGTACGCAACTCGTCACTTACAGCGCCATTGTGACAAGCGCACGGAAGGCAAGCAGACCACGATTACACTGCTTGACACACCTTTCTTCGATCGAAGACTTTCAGCCAACCCTCGGATCAATACGGTCGAGCAGCATGTCGCTATTTTCCAGAAAGCGTCTATGGACATTCAGCCGAGAAGTTCTATAGACTGTGTACGCAGCCCTGCCCAAACACTAACCCGAACCTGGCATAATGTCAAATAAGCCCGCATGCCGAGTTGCCAACGATGCCATAAATTGTAATGAAGCTCGACTGTAGAACACTCGACGTCCCTTCAATGCTTGCTCTCCTCGCGGCTTATGGCAATGCCTTTGAACTCGCGCAAGAGTGCCGCAGCTAGAACCCTTGAGCCGGGGCCCCTTCCTACCATCGATAACAGCCCCCAGCAAGCAACCTCCCAGTATGTCTCCTGGTTTTTAGAGTGCATGTCGCGCCTTCATTTTTATGCAGACGCATTGATATAGACAGGCGCATTGACGATCTATATCTATATCTCCTCTATATCGTCAGTGTCCACAATATAAGAGTTTATCGCAGCTGAGAACAATACAGGATTACCTTTTCGCAGAAGTATGGTTGGCCGTCCGCCAGTTGTGGCCTGCTTCTGCGTATCAGGGTGCCCCCGCAAACGACACGTTTACGATTGAGCCCTCCAAGGGTCTGGACCGCTGTGTTCCGGCCGTGAACTCATCCCAGTCTCCCACACACAGTATCACTTCCCGACACACTGACAATCCACTCTACAATAGAAGGCTGGCGTGCAACTGGCTTTCAGAGGAAGGTAGCGGGACGTGCAACCGGCAGTTTGGAAGTCGAAAGGACCTTATGTCTCACCTAAATCATGTACATGGAGTCAAGGGCCCCGCGAAACGTGAAATTTGTTGCCGGTAGCTTCTCAACCCTGATGGTTCTTTGATGTGCGGTCGTCATGTGCGCAGGGCTGGGTTCTCGCGTCATATACTTGTTATCGTCCAGTAAGTATTTCGTTTTGGTTAGTCTCGGAGTTTCGCGGGTGGTGTGACAAATGGCTTGCAGTCATGATTTCGGAAGCTGCGTTGGCTTTGGTGCGGGACAAGGACCTCCTTCCTCCCTTTGGACAAAGAGGTGGTGTGCTAACACCAATGACCGCTTTTGGAGACGTTCTGATTCAACGTTTAAACGCATGTGGCCGCATCAGCGTAGAAAGCGAGGTGGTTCCGGCGGAGGGTGGGAGAAAGAAGGACCTTTGAGGTGTTTGCATGTGCATGCCCAATATTTCATATTTCCTGTGAGTGTGTTGACGCCACGTTGATTCTGTATTATATATATCACCTCGCCATGTATACACAAATTGCCCTATGTATTCACAGGAACATATCCGGTTACATATTCCTTGGGTGTTACATTGTGGGACGGTATTCCGTTCGTTAGTGGTGTCTAAGTTTGGAAACCTTAGGGTGGACGGTCTCCCTCGACTTTCGCAGCAAGCGCTGCCACCACAGAGCGCTTATTCGACAGTCACCGTCACGCCCACGCAGCCCAGTGGAGGCAATCCTTGACTTCGAAGCACGCAGGCTTTCCCTCAGGGACTTATGAACTACATGAGGTCGCCACGGGCCAAATTTTGATGCTGATAACGTTGGGAATGTTAACCCACGTGAGACTTGCAGCAGCACACCCCCCTGAGGGAGATGTACCCTGGCCGAATACAGAGTGACTTCGAGAATGTCAAGGGCTCTTTGGTCCCATTAATATTACTATAACGCATCAGAGTTCTAGTTATTTTCCAATAGGTTCGTCTCCTCCCTAATCGTGCTTGTCTGACTGTTGAGTACCTCTATGGTCCCAAACCTCCCTTAATAGCAGACACATGGAAAAATGCAACGTCGCCGTGTCAAGTCGTATATCGCCCAAGGTGTTTCAAAAAAAAAAGACAGAATGATACCTTAGCTGAGTTTCTTGTACAATTCGTGTGTGATCGATCCGTCTGTCGACCGCAGGGTCTGCGAAGTAGCACAAACTACTAGTCGGACTCATTAACACTGCGGCGATCGTAAATGCTGCTACTACCATTGATGTGACAGGAGCTATAGGAGTCGCAGCAGAAAGTCCCATGCGCCGTGTTCATGTCACTTACCCTCGAGTTCGCCAACTGTGGCAAAACGACCAGTAATCAGGGGAATTGAAGTTGTGCTTGCGGGCTCAACGATAACCGAGTGATCATGATAAGCACCATGTATGCCGGGTATCCTGCCCACCACGTGTAGGGAAAATCGAATCCGGAGCTGAAGCAACATGGTTCCTCATGCTCTCGCAACCGTGGCTGGATGTTTAGCCCCAGTGAGAATCGGACCTAGCAATGGCAATGTACACGTAGCCCTTCGTATGCCATAGATGGGAATCGCGTCGCATAGAAATTGGGTGTCTCCTTACGAATATTTGGTATGCCGGTGTAGTCGTAACTATGCCTGTCTATTGCATAGGTATTACATAGATCTACATAGGTCATTCTCTTCTCTCCTGTTCCTCTTTGATTTTCTATGCTATTCTATGCCAAGCTATGCCATGTTGTGATCACAAAATGCAGCAATGCATTGATATGTACTGTAGAGTAGTAGCTTGATCATGGGAGTTATTGATAAGATATTGATTACTTCCCTCGCCCTATTGGCTCAGGTATTTATACTGTGTGAGAACATTATTCTAGAATAGTCTACTACAGCATAGAATGTTCAGCTTAAAGAAGGTTGGGACTTCAGGCAGAGGACTAGGAAGGGAACCTGTAGGTATCCTCAGTAGTCTGGCAAGCTACTATATATTAGTATGTACCTGTAGGTATCTACAGGGTGTCAATAAGTAGGAATGAACCTAAGTAAATGGTACTCACCCTCAGTAGTCTGGCAAGCTACTGAGGGACTAGGAAAATTATCTAGTGCTATGTCCGATGCAATGTAATTATGTAAGCAAGCAAACACGTGCCAACAATGGCTGGTTGCATATTCTCCAACACAGCTATCTCTGAGAGTCTTGTATGGAATACCAGTATCTACTCAGTGATACCAACACTCCCCCTCAAGCCAGGGTCATACCCATTTCCTTGGTATGCCTCTTGTGCTTGTCTCTCAGTAGCACTTTAGTAAATATATCTGCCATTTGGTACCTGTCCAGACAATGACAAATCTTGACCTTCTTTTGGTTGATCTTCTCATGTGTGTAGTGATGAGATATGTTGAAGTGTTTCATCCAGGCATGAAACTGAGGATTATATGCTAAGGCTCAGGCTCCCTCACTGTCTGTCATTATCTTAGTTGGCTCTATCTGTCTGTACCCTAGTTCTGCATATAGCTTTTGCAGCCATACACATTCTCAAGTACATTTAGCCAGTGTGGCATATTCCACTTTGGTTGTTGACAGCATGATTAAGGTTTGTTTCTTTGAGCCCCAAACAATGGCTCCCCCTTGAGCTAAGAATACATAGCCCATGACAGATGCACAGTTCTCTGTATTAGCAAAGCTTGCATCTACATACCCTTGGAATATTTGGGTAGCAGTATCACCTTTCTTTGCACAATACATTATTCTGTAGTCCTTTGTTCCTTGTAGGTACCTCAGTATCCATTTGGCTGCAACCCAATGTCTTAGGTCTGGGTTTGCTGTAAATGAGGCCAATCTATTTATGGCATAGGTGATGTCAGGCCATGTGGCAACTGTGGCATACATCAAAGATCCAATCAAGGAAGCATACTTATTTTGGTTAGTCACTTCCTCCCATTCCTGCTCCAGGAACATCTGAACCTTTGTGTCTGCAGGTGTCTTCACACTGTTTGCACTCTCTAATCCCTGTGCCTGTAGTATAGATTCTATGTACTGGGTTTGACTTATTAATAAAGTTCCTTTTGCCCAGTCTCATGTAATCTCTATACCAACAATTTTCTTCAGGTCTCTGAGGTCAGTAACCTCAAACATAGATTGCAGTTGTGTTTTTAGTGATGTCATAAGCCCCTGTCCCAACATGAACAGTAAGAGATCATCTACCCATATGGTAATGATTTCTATTCCTTCTGTTGTCTGCCAGATATATGCACAAGGGTCAGACCATAGGCACTTGAATCTGCCTTTCACTAACTGTCTATTCAACTCAAGGTTCCACTCTTCTGGATTGCTTCAGCCTGTACAATGTCTTTATTAGCTGGCACATGCATTGTGTACTGTCCTCAAAGCCTTCAGGTTGTTTCACATAGACTTCTTCTTTTAGCTTACCATTTAGGTAAGCCCCCTTTATGTCCATCTGTTGGATCTCCTAGTCCTGGGAAACCACTAACACTATTATTGCCCTTATTGTCTCCAGCCTCACTACTGGTGAGAAGGTATCTGTATAGTCCATCCCCGGTATTTGTGAGTACCCTTTAGCTACCAGGTGCACCTTATATTTTTCCAGTCTGCCTTCTTTATTATATTTCTGAACAAGTACCCATTTGTTGGACACTGGCATCCTACCCTTTGGTAAGTCTGTCAGTTCCCACATCCCCATTTGGTGTAGCTGATCTATTTCTGTTTTGACAGCTTTTTCCCACTCTGTCCATTTGGGTGAGTCGTGTGCCTCCTTCAGTGATCTTGGGTTGTCAGGTAAGGCACTGTTTTCATTTAGTGCCACATACACTAATGCTGCCTGTTCTGTAGGGCTTTCCTTGAGTCCTCCCTCATTGGGGTCTTGAAACAATTCCAGTGAGTCATTACTTTCATTTTCTGACAACTCCAGCATAGGATCATTGAGTGCCCAGTAGTCCTTGACTACCTTGGGCCTCTTACTTCTCTGGTAAGTGCCTCTTTTATCATCTGTCCATTTTCATTTACTGACACATTCTTGATCTCTTTTAGCTTTGTCTTTCTTATTTTCAGTATCCTGTGCATCCCTGTCAGCCATGCTCTCAGGCTCTGGCTCCCCCTTGCATGGCATACTGTCTGGCAAGGTGGGTGAAGCATTTGGCATACTGACAGGATCTTTTAGGAAATGAAAATTATGAGAAGTTTTGATGGATCTGGTGCAGGTGTCATAGAAATGGACAGTGCATGGGCCATCTGAGAAACCTATGAAGGTATGTTGTGTGGACTTGGCATCCAGTTTGTTAATACTGACACTTTCATTCATTATCCACACAGGACAGCTGAATTCTTGGAGATGGGATACATTGGGACAGTTCCCTGTCCACTTCTCATATGGAGTCATGCCAACCAGTGCCCAGGTGTGTGAGCAGTTTTGAACATACATGGCATGGGTAATTGCCTTGGGCCATAGGAACACAGGAATGTTTCCTGTGATCCTCATGGCACAAGCAAGTTCACCCAAGGTACAATTAAACCATTCAGCAACACTGTTTTGTGCAGGGGAATAAGGCACAGTGGCCTGCAGGTCAATACCTGTCTCATGGCACCAGGTAAGAAGTTCATTATTGACATATTGCTTTCCATTATCAGCATGGATGACCTTCGTCCGGTGTCCCAACTGGCACTCAAGGTATGTAATGTATTCTTTTAGTGTTTTTGATGCCTCTCCTTTGGTGACCAGGAACCAGACTTCACAATACTGGCTTGTGTCATCTATAAATGATATGTACCATCACACATGCCCACATAGGGCTTCTGTCCAAGCTGGTCCCCACACATTGGTGTGTATCATCTCACCTGGCTGTGTGGTTCTCAGTGCTGATTGATGTGGAAAAGGTAATCTTGTTTGCTTAGCTTTGATACAAACAGGGCAATCAATAATTGGCAATGGCACTACAGTAAGTCCATCAACTAACCATTCACATTGGAGGCATTGGAGTCCCTTGACTCCAATGTGTCCAAAGTGCTTGTGCCAGTCATCCCAGGTTCTTGCCTGGTATGCATGCTCTGCAGGTTTATACCTGCAGATGCATAGTTCATATACCCTGTCATGTATATTAGCTACAGCAAATAGATTTTGGTTTTGATCATATAATTTCATTTCTCCTCCCCTGGAAACAGAGGAGCTGCCTTCTCTATCAAGGCAAGTTAATGAAATTAAATTATGTATGGCATTGGGGGCATACAATACATTCTGCAAGGTAATTACAGAAGTCTTGTTACCTACTCATGCCTGTAGCATGACTGTCCTGACTCTGTATGCTGTGATTGTGTGATCTCCAATACCCCAGATCACTTTTTGTATAGGGAGCATATCCCTAAACACTATCTTATCTTTAGCTATGTGTGCCATACTCCCTGAGTCAGCCACCCATGTGTACCATTCAATGTGCTCATCTATTCCTTTGTATGATACATTGAATGCACTATTATTAGTATTAGTACTACTACTGCTAGATGTCCAGTTCCCATCTGCATGTAGTACCTGTTCGTCATCCTGTATGTCACCTGTAGGCAATTCCATGATCGAGGCAAAATTAGCCTGCCTGGATTTAGCCTTTTTGGGTGACCTGCCATGCTTTTTCCAGCAGTCATCTTCCATGTGACCTAACTTCTGACAGTAGCTGCATTTGGGTTTCCCCTTGTGACAGTGCTTGTCAGTCATGTGGTTATTGCATCCACAGATACTGCAGGATTTAGTAGGCTCCTTCTGCTTGTTATTTACTTTCCTCTGAGTAAATAATGTTTGTTCTTGCAGTGTACCTTGTCTGCACTTGAATTCATCTACTAGTACCACTGTAAGTTCTTCAACAGTTACTGAGTCCACTCCTTTCCTGGCTATCCAGCCTGCCATATACAATGTGGTAAATGTTGTCCAAGACTCCAGCATGTTTAATAATAGAATGTCTTTGAACTTGTCATCAGGGATGGGTTTCCCCATAGCTGACAGGTCGTTCTGCATCCATTTGAGTTTATTAATATGCTTGCAATATTGTCACCCTTGGGACACTTAGTGTTCAATAGTTCTCTCTTAGCTATGAGAGCAGTTTGAATGCTGCATGTCTGATGAGCCATTTTAAGATTTTCCCACATTTGTGCCACTGTCTTGGCATGCATAATGTGGTCCATTTGTTGGTCATCTATATTTGTCAATATGAGGGTTTGCATGATAAGATCTTCTTCTTCCCACACCATTATCTTGGCACTATTGCTAGAGTCCTCCTCTGGCTTTGGACAACTTCCCTTGGCATACTTAAAGACCCTGTGCAAGCATAGGAATTTCTGCATTCGAATCTGCCATGCATGCCAGTTATTGTCTTTAAGCATATCTACCTTGTAAGATGAGATAGTGCCAAGGTTTCATATCCTACTGCCAGTTCCACTAGCAGTATTTGTGTTTGTTGTTATGTTAACAAATTCTTCAGTGCTTCCCAACATAGTGATGCAAAGTTTTTGTTTAGATAGTGATATTAGATAATTCGATAGAGGATTTGTTTATAGCAGTGAGCTGGGGCTCATAACCTGTAGAGTAGTAGCTTGATCATGGGAGTTATCAATAAGATATTGATTACTTCCCTTGCCCTATTGGCTCAGGTATTTATACTGTGTGAGAACATTATTCTAGAATAGTCTATGTAAGGGGTTGACTCCGCTTGGTGACAGAGCTTGTATGTTCCTTTGTACAGATATGGTTTCACATCTCACACCTTCACATTTTCATGTCCTTGTATCCTTTCAAGCCTTACATCTTGTTACAATGCCTTTCAGTTTCATTTTCCCTTTCTCCTTTGTAGGTATATAGCAGGACTGTATGCATATGAGATGGGAGTCCTGGAGAGTTCCCCGGTCTGTGAATCAGCCAGTTAGTGCGAAAAACGAGAGACCTCCCTTACACTTGGAGCCCACTGTGAATCAAGCTCTGTACACCTGCAATCTGTCTCAGATTGTCCCCATTGCCTATCAATAGAGCTGCATCCTGTCTTCCACAACACCTTTTCGCCTTCACCCAGCTCATTTCTCCAACTCCGAGCAGTCCACATTATTGGCTGCCCCCCCCTGCATCATCTTGCAACTGTGATCACACCCATTCACCAGCTATTCCACTGCTGTAAAGATTGATGGAAAAGGAGTGTGGGAGGAGATGCCAAGAGGTCTCCTGTTGGAAGGGGTCTCAGTTTGACCCAGGGAGCTAGAGTTGCCTGGTACAGAGAGTCAGAGAGTGGTGAAAAACCAGAAAATGCGCCCAAAAGTCCTAGAGAGACTCAAGAAAACAGCTATAGCACATCAGAAATGGAGAAATAATATTCCAAGCACTCTGGCTTGGAATTCTGTCTGTTTCGTCTCTATAATGCGTCTATTCTTTTTCTAAGTATGTACAGGTGCTCTCGAAGTGGTTGTGAGGGCTTACATAAGCCAAATGCGTGCAAACATGAAGTAAAAAAAAAAAAAAAAAAAAGACAGAAGAGAAAAACAAATCAGTAAGTAAAAACAGTGAAATAAAAGAAATATCCTAGTAGGGAGGATATTCTCCCTACACTGCCACACATTAGAAAGGCTCCTGTGGCCTGTCTCTCGAGATATTACCTGCATCACTAGATCGACTCCTTCTGCCCTTACAACCCCAAGTACAGACCCATCCCCTGCAACTTCATTTATGCCACTTCCCTCTGACGCCCCCAGTTCCCACTCAAGCTTAGACTCCTTGTCATCTCTGGAACCTTCGGCACTTGTGTCTCATCCTCCATCACCCTCGACAACTACTCATACACTAATTGTACCTCATATATTGCTTCCAGAACCCCTCTCACCATCATCCATGCCACTTGATCCCCCTGATGGCCCTTTGGCCCCACCATCATCCACTTCACACACTGTCCCAGTGTCAGTGATGTCAATCTCCTCGAAAGGAATTCATGCCATGCCAGCTCCTGGGTCAGGCAAGGCTCCAACCTTTCTGGGCACACCATCAACCCTTCTTGACTTCTTTGATCGCTTTGAAGCTCTGGCTGTATCCTGTGGTCTCTCAGACCATGAGAAATGTTTCATGGTTGTTCAGTATGTCAACTTGGAGACTAAGGAATTGTGGGCTTTGCTTCCTGGGTTTCAGACCTCTAAGTACAATATTCTCAAGGTCAATGTTTTCAAGCAGTACCCAGGTGCAGAGAAAGGTGTCACCTATACCTACCGAGATCTAGCACATGTTGTTCACAATCATGCTGAGGTGAATATTTCCACAGAAACAGAGCTCATGAGGTATTATTGCCAGTTCTGCCCCATTGCTGTCTTCCTTGTTGGTCAGGGAAAACTTACAGAACAGGACTGGAACAAGTTGTTCTGGCATGGCCTTCCATCTCGTGTTCACATGGCCATTTCTCACCACTTGGAGATGCAGGATCCTCATGGCTATAGTCATACAGAACCCCCTGATTGGGATGAAGTCACAGCAGCTGGGCGTTTCATTCTCACCGATGACACCTTTGATGCCGACTATGATGATCCATTCTCCCTCCACTTAAAATCCTTTGACCACCCTGCCACCTCTCGCACCAAGACTGTGGCCTCTTGACCTGCCCCATTTATGGTGGATGACTCCAACAGTGATGATGGCCAATGGAAAGATGAGCCTCAGGCTGTTCAGACCAGGATGGTTCACCTGGACCCTGCTGTTCCTGGGAAATCTCATATTGATGAAGTTGGTGACCTTGCCCATCATATGCATGTGTTGAGCATTGATGATGCAGCCTATGCAGGCTACTATGCACAGATGGCCTGCCTAGCACCATCGGTAGCTCAGCTGTGGGTGCCTCCAGCAAAGGTCAATTGTCAACCCCCCATTCCACAGTCTAGCATCCATGCAGCCATGACCACATACCCACATCCACCTGATACCTGCTTCATGTGTGGAGGTCCTCATCACATCCCAGAGTGCCAGACTGTTGGGTCCTACTTGCATGCAGGAAAGATTGTCCATGTTGATTGTTACCTTGCCTTCCCTGATCACACCCATATCTGGCATCACCTGACAACTGGCCTACTCCAAACAACTATCAATGAACAATATGGCCTGCCTCCTGCTCCACCAGTATCCCCGCCTCAACCTACCCCTGCTTCGAACCCTCAGTGTCCCATGAATACTTGGCCACCTTCCAGCACTGCCACTATGAGTCTTGCAGCTGAAACTGGGACTTATTTGTTTCAGTGCTGCCCTGTCTCAGGCAACAATGCAGTCATCATAGATGTGGAAGACGATTATGATGTCCTTGCAGTCACTCAGAGCAAAGCACAAGCAGTGGTATCAGAGCCAGGTGGCAGTCCTCCAAGTCATGAGCTGCTCCAACAGGGTTCAGACAAAGAAAAACTGGATCCACTAGTGCTTGGGGGCAGTGTTCTGGCAGTTGAAGGGACTACATGATGTGTGGCAGCTTCCAACCCAATGGGTTTGGGGATGTCACCCCAAAAGCCCACCTATACTTATGAATCCAAGGCAGCACGACCAGATGCCTCACATCTCATGCTTGGCTGGATCCTCAGTGCAGTTGTCCCAAACCTCACTGTCAGTGATATCCTTGCTGTCAGCCCAGAAGTTCGCAAAGAGCTAGTCAAGTATTCCCACATGCAATGTATCCCAACCTCCACTGCAACCAACATGACCACCTCATGCCTGTCTGCCCCCCTCCATGTCAAGCACTCAACACCTCTCCATGAAATAGCAGTCAACATCAATGGTGTGCACGAGGATCTTGCACTTCTAGATGAGGGTTCTGAAATTGTTGTGATCCAGGAGGATGTTTGGCAGAAGTCTCAGGCCCCAATCAACCCTCACATTCATATGTGCATGCAGACTGCTAATGGTAGCACACAGGACATGCCCAGTTGTGTCAAAATGCTCCAGATCATTGTAAATGGTATAGTTACATGGGCACATGCTTATGTTATTCCCACTGCTCCATATAGGCTTCTCCTAGGTCGACCATGGCAGTGCCTTGTATGTCTCAGCAAGGAGGAGACAGACAGTGATGTCCATGTTACCATTCATGACCTGAGCAACCCCTCGATTACTCAGCATGTCGCTACCACACCTCGGCCATTTCACACATCTGCAACCTCTCTTCCAGTTGTATCATCACCTGTGCCTGCATGCCCACAGCATACTGCCCACCCCTCCTTGATGTTTCTCTCTCTATCTGCCACGTCTTTCAGCGAGGAGGTCCTCCGTCAGCAGTATGATCTTGACCCTGTTTGGCATGTCTTTGCCTACAAAAAGGTTGCTAATAAGGTCAAACCAGTTGCCACAACAATGCCGCAACATGCTCGAATCATTTGTTGTATCCCTGAAGACCCACTTCTCATGCTGCCTCCCATCTCTTGTCAGCCCTGGGAGTTTGTACCAGGCACATGTCTCACAGTGGAACACCTGGCTGAACTTGGGGTCTTCGAAAATGACTTTTTGTGGCCTGAAGAACATAAGCTTGCAGCTCAGGTCCTCTTGAACAATGAGTCTGCATTAGCTTGGGATGAGTCAGAAAAAGGTTGGTTCCGGGATGACTACTTTCCCCCAGTCATCATTCCTACTATTGAGCACATGCCATGGGCTCATTGGCAGCCTCTGATTCCACCCAGTATTCGTGACAAGGTCATCGAGCAGATCCAGGCCAAGATCAGCTCTGGTGTTTATGAGCCATTGAACAGCTCTTATCAGTCACGTTGGTTCTGTGTTGCAAAGAAGAATGGCTCAATCTGCATCGTCCATGACCTCCAGCCACTCAATGCAGTGACAGTGAAAGATGCAGCCACCCTTCCTTATGTTGAACACTTTGCCAAGCAGTTGGCTGGGCATGCCATTTATACTATGATGGACTTATTTGTAGGCTATGACCACCACCCACTTGCAGAAGAGTCTCATGACCTGACTACCTTTCAAACCCCATTGGGTACCTTTCAACTCACAGTCCTCCCACAGGCATGGACTGACTCCCCTGGTTTTCCAGAACAATGTCACCTTTATTCTTCAACATGAGATCGAGGTCACTCCGAACTTCCAAGACGACATCAATGTCTTAGGCCCCCACACTCATTATGAGCTGCCCGATGGTGGATATGAAACTATTCCGGGGAACTTGGGTATTCGCCGCTTTGTCTGGGAACATTGTTGTGATGTGAATCATGTTCTCCATCATCTCAAGCATGCAGGCACTACAGTTTCAGCAAAGAAGCTTTTTGTGTGCCAGGCCCAGGTTACTGTCATTGGCCAAACCTGTAACTACCATGGCCACATCCCCGATGACTCCAAGGTCACGAAAATCCATAGCTGGCCCCCTTGCAAAAGCAAAACAGATGTGCATGGGTTTCTTGGAATGGCTGGGACTGTTCATATCTGGATCAAGGACTTCGCTAGCATCACTCGCCCTCTCGTTCACCTTAAAAGGATGAATGTACCCTTTGTGTGGGGTGATGAGGAACAACATGCCATGGATTGTCTCAAGGATGCCATTGTTCATTCGCCTGCCATCCATCCCATTGATTATACCTCTCTGAATGAGGTTGTCCTTGCCATTGACTCATCTAACATTACTGTTGGTTTTATCCTTTCCCAGCTGGACGATGATGCACATCGCCATCCTGCCCGTTTTGGCTCTATTACCTGGAATGATTGTGAATCCTGCTACTCACAAGCAAAAATTGAGCTGTATGGTCTGTTTTGGGCACTCAAAGCAGTCAAAGTCTGGGTCATTGGTGTCAAGAACCTTGTTGTTGAGGTCAATGCACAATACCTTACTGGCATGCTGAACAATCCCGACATCCAACCAAATGCCTCTATGAACCGCTGGCTTGGTGGCATACAAACTTTCGATTTCAAACTATGTCACATCTCTGCTATGAAACATCAAGGTCCTGATGGGTTGTCCAGGAGAAGGAGGAGCAGGGATGATAGCGAGGAAGAAGGAGAAGAGGAGATAGATGAATGGATAGACGAAGTTTTAGGTTGTGCATTGTGGGTGGCACATCAAGCAGATGATGGAACAGTGGAAGTAGGAAGGAATAAAAGAAGGGAAGCCATCGTTTCAACAGTAGGGAAGGGAGAGGAGATGAAGCTGAAGAATCCTGAAACCATTGAGATCCTGATGAATGATGATACCGAAAAATGAGATGGCAAACTTCGAGCCATTGGATCCTATCTAACCAACCTCACACTCTCGCCCACCCTCTCCACTCACAAGCATAAGCGCATCATTAAGCACTCAGCACAGTTTTTCAGGCAGGGAGGTATGTTATGGAGAAAAGAGAAGTATGGTCGTCACCAGATTGTACTGCTGAACCTTGCAGATCACCTCTGCATTCTTTGGGAGACACACGATACTCTGGGGCACCGTGGTATATACCCAACCCGATGCACTATTGCTGACTGGTTTTGGTGGCCAACCCTCGACCGGGACCTCACATGGTACATTAAAACATGCCACCAATGTCAAATCCATTCTGTCGAGAAGGTTGTTGTTCCTCCTGTAACTGCTGTCCCTGCTCCCCTGTTCCAAAAAGCCTACATCAACTCCATGCACATGCCCACAGCTCATGGGTATTTGTACATTGTCCAGGCTCGTTGCTCCCTTTCTGCATGGCCAGAATGGAGAATGCTACAGACAGAAACAGGCAGGACTATTGGTGCATTTATATTTGAGGAGATACTGTGTAGATGGGGAGGACTGGAGGAAATTGTCACTGACAATGGGACTCCCTTCGTCACTGCCCTTAAGTTTCTGGAGGAAAAGTACCATATTCGCCACATCTGTATTTCTGCCTACAACTCTCAAGCAAATGGCATTGTTGAATGCTCGCATCGTACCATCCAGGACTCCTTAGTGAAAGCATGCAATGGTGACATTACTTGCTGGCCCATTATGGCACCACATGTGTTTTGGGCTGACCGCATCACCACTCAAAAGTCGATGAACTACTCTCCATACTATATGGCACATGGTGTCAAGCCATTACTCCCCTTCGACATCACAGAGTCCACCTTCCTCATCCCAGAGATCACTTCACATCTCACTACTGTTGAGCTTGTTGCTATCCATGCATGCCAGCTTGCCAAATGAGAGGACGATCTTGCTGAAATGCACTTACGAGTACTCCAGAGCTGGTTCACATCCATTCAGGACTTCGAGCATCGTTTCAAAAATACTATTCATGATTATAAATTCAAACCTGGAGCCCTAGTGCTCGTCCTCAATAAGAAAATTGAGGCTGCCTCGAATGTGAAATGCAAGCCTCATTACTTTGGACCTATGGTCATAGTCTCCCGCACTCATAATGGCTCGTACCATCTTGCTGAGGTTGATGGTACCATCTCGAGGCTCAAATTTGCAGCGTTCTGTCTTGTACCTTATCATGCCTGCTCCTGCACATTGGTCCAGGTCACTCAGTTCATCGACCCAGCAGATCTCACAGGCCTTCCAGATGATGATTAGCCTCACAACTGAGGACAGTTGCTGTTAGAGTAAAGGGGGGGTCGACTCCACTTGGTGATGGAGCTCGTATGTTCCTTTGTACAGATATGGTTTCACATCTCACACCTTCACATTTTCATGTCCTTGTATCCTTTCAAGCCTTACATCTCATTATGACACCTTTCAGTTTTGTTTTCCCTTTCTCCTTTGTAGGTATATAGCAGGACTGTATGCATACAAGATGGGAGTCCTAGAGAGTTGCCCAGTCTGTGAATCAGCCAGTTAGTGCGAAAAACGAGAGACCTCCCTTACACCAGTCAAACTTCTCCCCCCTTTCCTTCATTAATCTCTTTCCAGGTTCCCAGTCTGGGGGTCATAATGGCAACTGAGGTAAGTCTGCCAATGGATCTCCCACCATCTTCCTCTCCACTCTAAATTCCACAGGGGTATTGGTCACCATGGGGCAAACCTTCTTAGCCACCAGCTTATACTTGAAGACATGGAGGTCTGGGCCTTCATCCTGGAAGCCATCAGTCAGTGACTGAACCACATACAAGCTCAAAAATAAACTTGAGGACTCTGCATCCTCCTCACAAATAATCTGGGGGGTATCCATGTTCCCCCACTTCTCCTTGAAAGAGCCTTGCTGATCCTTCCTGACCCAATCCCCCTCCAGTCCCTCAGCCTGCCCTCACAACTCAGATTTCATCTCCGATTCCCAATTCTCTCCCTCTTGAACCCCATTCAGCAACTGCATGCATGATCCATTTTCCCTCATTAAGTTCTTCATCCCCATGTCCTTGTTTCCCCCTTTCCATTCTGGGCCAATTGATGCCTCTAAATCTGGCTTTGATGCTGAGATATGTACATGTTTGTGTATACACAAGTTTCACTTAAAATCATATATGTTCCATCCATCACTGTACACTGCTATAGGCTGAGCTAGATAGCCTGACGTTACAGAGGTGGTCATTCCCATCCATATGTCTCCTCATTGGTGATTCGAATCCCTGATGACATCTAAAAACCCTTCTTGATCTTGATCTCCTTCACAATCCTCAGCCTATTCCCCATTCGACAATGATACTCTGCATGCATGATGGGGTCTCAGAATTGTGGCACCCTCATGTATTGTCCTTGCTGATGAGGGGTTACTGTTATATGCCTTCCTGAGCCCAGCTCAGTGATCTCAACCTTCTGGTTGCCATTGGGGAAGTCTTCAGTCTTTGCTCAAAGAGCACATGTGAAGGGCTGTCCAAGTAGAATATTGAAGGCAGCATTTTTGACCACCTGGACAGGTACACACACCATCACCCCTCCAAAGTCAATGGGGCAGTTGCTGATGACTCCTTCAGTCTCCTCTCTCCCTTTATTTGCTGTCTCCATTGTGATACTGCTGTCTTTCTCAACAGGGAGCTGAAGCACCTCTGTGATCTCCTTTTGCAATGCTATGATCTGTGACCTGCCATCCAAAATTCCTTTGATGACAACCTGCCCTGCAACTTTGACAGCTATGAAGGTCAGAGGGATTGTCAACAGCCTCTGAATCTCTGGCTCTTCCTTCTTGCACTCGACACTTGCCACCTGGGCCTCCTCAGTCCCTGCCTCAACCCAATCTTCCCCATCTTTGGTCTCGACTGCAGCTAATGCATCAACTGGGGGACTGTCAGCAGGCACTCTCTTGACCAAGGTGTACTCCCACATGACTTTCTGGATTGGTTTGAGGGCCAACAGATCCCTCACAGGTATTGGAACTGTTAGGTTGAGCATGGTGCCAAAGGTTTTCTGTTCCACACCAGGGACATCCACAGGCACTCCATAGTGGAAGGTAGAACTTCTGGGTACTGCTCAAGGATCATTCGAGATGTTTGAGGACCTCTCTGCCTGCTTCCCTTTGCCCTTTGAGGGCACCTCTTTCAATGTTGCTGGCCCTGGATTCTTTGAGGGAGCACTTGGTATCATAACTCCTTCAAACCTCTGCCTGCACTGGGACTGGTCCCTCTCATTAACAGCCAAGGCATACTCGAGGCTGGCTTCCTGCTGGTCGAGATCCTCTTGGGAGACCCAAACTCCCTCTTCTTCATCACCTGAAAGTACTTCCTCAATTCTTGCTGTCATCACCATCTGCACTGAGGCTAGGTTCAGCTCTCAGCTCTCGACTACAAACAGATGTGCTCCCTGGGTGCTGGCTCCTGGTCTTGGGGCAGCTGCAGCCTCTCCTCCCACTCTGCCCCCTGCTGGGCCATGTTCCTCCAACCAGCAATTGATCTCCACCTTCCATGACCCATTTGTCCAACAAACTGGCATGCCATCAGGGTAACAAATTTGCCCATTGATGATCTGGCATTTCCCTTCTCTCAGGTAATTTGACCACAACTGGCAATATGATGCTTGATGACCAACTAGGAAACAGAAGTAGCAGAGACAGTCTGCAGGATTTCCTCATCCCACAAACTGATTACTGCCTTTGAGGTTGCCCATTGTGGCTCGTTGCACAGCTGCCTTGGCTCAAACCTGTGGTTGCTGCTGAACTAACTCCTGGGCAACCTGAGTTGCCTCTTCACCTCCTGAGAGCTGCACTACTCCCCTCTTCACTGTCTTACTCCTTGTCATCTTAAACCTGTCATGCATCAAGGATTTCAACTCTGCTATGACGCAGTCTAGGGGCCATGGTTCTTCACTTGAGCAGATCCTGAAGTGGAACTTCAGGTTCAAGAGTACCTCTCATTTGAGCTTGGGGTCAAGACCTTTGAGGATGTATCCATCAAAATTGTCTGAGGTAATTTTCCTTTTGTCAAAGAGGTACCTCACAATCTCATAATATTTGTGGAAATATTTGCCCAGGTCCTCCTCAGTTTTGATATCCTTCCCCATCTGCTCCTTCACCAAGTCATACAAGTCCAGTTTCATGAAGGTCTTTTCTAACTTCAAAGCCCCCAGATAGATCTCAATGAGGTTCTTAATGAAGTCATTCCAATTGGCTGGTCCCTGCTCCACAATGGCATTCCAAAGGGTTACCACATCCTTGTCAAGGTACCAGCACACTCACTTAATCCACTCTCTCTCTTTCATACATCCTGCTCCCTCACACAAAAACTGGATCTCCCTGAGATAACCCACAAGGTCCTGCGATTTTCCTGAAAACTTTGGTGCCTTGGGTGACCCTCGATGTGGCATCTTGTTGAGAGGCTTGGGGGCTCTTGAGTCTGCAGTTCCTCTCCCCAACATCTCCAGTACTGCCTGTGCCTCTGACTCTCTGCTCCCATGTGCCCTTTCATAGGGACATGCTTCTTGAGGCCTTCTCTCTTCCTGCAATCTGCCAAAACCCTTGAGGGCCCTCCTCAGCAGTTTGATGGGTTCTGATAGCTGATGCCACATTGTCTCGAGGTACATTTCCTCTCTCCTCATCACTGGCAGCCTCTCCTCTCTACTCCTTGGTCTTTCCAAGTTGTAGTAATCCTCACATGCCCCACCTCTACCATACTCAGGCCTACCATGAGAACAAGACCTTGCACAGAGGTAGTGATGCAGGGGCTGTCTGTAATAGTCTGCATTGGTTGGGGTAATGGGTCTTTGGTTCTGAGGAGGTGAGAGTTCCTGTTGATAATGCCTATCATGCAGGGATTGATCTTCCTGCAAGCACCTTCTAGAATGAGACTGAGGTCACTTGACAGGGTAGTCTCAGTTGAATATATCTCCCTGAGGGCATGGGTGCCCTCATTCCTCTAATGCAAAAGTCTGTCTCCTCTCTGCATCTGGCACAGCTCTATCTTCAAATGCCTCTTGAGGCAGGGGCCTCAGATCAATGAGGGTTTCTCCTCTGTATGGCAGTGATTGTCTTCGATCATAAGGATCAGCCTCTCTTCTCATAACCCTGGCCTCTGGCCACATGTCCCTTGCATCCCATGCAAGTGGTGAGTACAGTCTCAGTGGTGAGCCCCTTCACTCACCTGGCCTTGGAGAATTGCCTCCTCCTTCCAAGTACTGCAGTGGCAGAAATCCTCATGGGTTCACCATGATGTTCTCTAAGTCACATACAATCATGTTGGGTATGGGAGTCAGTGGGGATAATGAGTCTCATAAGATCCAAGCTGCTTCTTCAGCTGAGTTTGAGTCCTCCTCTGGTGAGGACACTATTAGTGGGGATGGGGACCTGTAAGCTGTGAACAGTGCCTCAGGCTGATTTGACATAGTTGGTAGAGCTGGTGAATCTGTGACACGAGCACTGGTGTGTGGCAAAGCTGACAGAGCTGCCAGTGAAATGGAAACTGGGACTAGCATTGGTGACATGGCAGATGGTAACAATGGAGCAATGCTTGCTGGGGATGGTATATCTGCATTACTCGGGTTAATTAGTGACTCTGTCTTGAGGACTTCTCTCAATCTCCTTTGTCTTTCTTCTTCAGCAATGTGAGCTGCAGTTCTGTGGAGAGTGTACCTGTGTGCCAGAATTCCTAAAGAAGCCCCTCATGGTGGGCTCCAGATGTAGAGATGAAATAGTTAGTCACCCTGAATGAGGGCAGTTAAAGCAAAGGAAGTGCAAGCAAAGCTTTCATCCCTAAAGGGGCCTCTAGGACTTAGTACTGGCACTGAGAACAACTCCTCCCAAGTGAGCAGAGATATAATGAGATGATCAGGACTCCTCTTCAAGTCTTTTACAGTGATGCACAAGATGGATGGTAAAAGTAGAATGTTTTCATAGATTCCATGCCCACCTGACTGTCTGCATGGGCTTAGTCAGTGCTGTCAATTTCTGCCACTCCTCCTCTCACTCCTAAGTCCCAAACACACCCTCATAACCTCAAATCCTTCCCCACACCTCTCAATCCTCTCGTGCCCACTCTTGACCACCTTTCCCCAATCTGCTAGAGTCCCCTCAAGTTCACCCACTACCTCTCAACACCTCATGTCTACTTCTCCAGACCTTCAAACTCCCCTCAAATCCTTGATCTCCTTCTATTCTCTTGGTCAGGGCTTCGCTGCACCTACAGTGGGTTGTTGCCCACTGGTCCTGCTAGCAGGTCATCATTGGATGGAGGTAGCAGGTCATGGTCCACTGGTCCAGCTGGCAGATTGTCATTGGATGGGCCCACTGGTAGACCATTGTCAGATGGATCTACTGGATAAGCACATTTTCAAGTCACATACCTGTGGTGGAACCCTCCCTGGGTGTCTAGCTAGTTCCTGTAACTAGAATAAGCACCAATAATCAATTGCACTTACCTGTTGGTTATGTGGTAATGTACAAGGATGCTTTGCAATGCTGGCATCACTGGAAATGTTCTCATTCAGATGCTTAATGGAAGAGTTGGCAGAAAAACTGGCAAAGGCATAGATAAACTCCCAAAAAGCATCTGAATGTGAGGCTAGCCATATCACATCGACCTCATCCTCCCCTGCCTCATCCAGATGTCAGCACCAGGTATTGGTGGTATTCAGTTGACATCATCTTCCCTTGCAGTACTTGCAGCAGACACACCACAGTTGGTCAGGATCCTGGCCTGGCATGGATGTATTGTGAAGAGGGTGTTGCACGATACAAGGTGAAAATGTTCAATGAATAAATTGTGCATCATACAAAATGCGGTATAGTTGAAAATGTCAATCATTCAATGAGTGAAATCAGTGTTGTTGAAGGATGCTTTCCGCTATGTGTATCTAGTGACACATAGTCACCTAGTCACGCATACCAATGCATACAAAAAATAGTCGCCTCATATATCTGACTAGGTCTCGCTAGGTCCGATTCTCACTGGGGTTTAGCCTTCGAGATCGATCGTCCGACGTATTCACACTTCTAGTAAGGGTGATAACCAACATGTTTGGGCGCTTGTGGTTGCACCCAAGTTACGAGAGAAAGCAAAATTCTAACCTTGATTTAGAAGTCGCTGTGGATTTCACGAACATTCATGATCGGTTTCGAGAACGGAAAACAACGGGGCGAATATCTTTTGTAAGTCTAACAGACGAGGCGGCTTAGTCAGCGTTACCACTGGCCAGCAGATACGGCTCGCGACATGTGGCGCTGGCGAGCCATCAAAAGGCATACTACCATCGGTCTACACATACTACATTCCACCGCACGTTTACACATCATTGCATCTAACAGATTTATCATCAAGTGTGCAAGAGATTACGTAACCTTGCAGCCAGGTTACGGCCCGTTCCTCTTTCGATGTCTCTGCTTTGTTTTTGAACTGTGAGTTCAACACGTAGTAGCGTTGCATACTGACCGATTGTATTTTTATGTATGCGGACGCAAAGGCCGATGTAGTTCGCATGCATTCTCGCCTTTTGTCATGCCTAAACGTGTGGACACTCCACGCATAAAGCGACCACTTTTGAAAAGTGAAGTTGTTCCAATGGGACGTGAGGGAAACCAAGTTCGTTAGGGAATAGTAGTCCTTCTTTTGTTTCGGCTAAAAAGGGTGCTGACCCCAAAGAACAAGGTTGTAGGCTCTGGATTTCCATATCCACATGTGGCCGCAGGATGTCATATTATTCACCGGTGCCAACTTCTTGCATCCCAGGCACGTGCCTCGTGTGTGAACCCTGGACATTGCCGCGCGCGGGCCTGCTGCTCTGCCCAATTGTGAGCATAAGAGAAGGTTTGTCAAGCGAAATGAGGTGCCTCCGACTCCACAAATGGGCGTTTCCGTCAGCAGGGTCATCGGAGGTGAGGTTGACACGTCAATCTGTAGATCTACATGATCGCCGCATCCAGTGTGATAACGGGGTAGTTATTTATCCTTGGGTACGGCTCCATCTCGATGACCTCTGTTTGACTGATAAGCGCTTGCAGATGAATCAGCCCATCTTCGATGGTAGAGAGACAGGGAAGAATACTGGATGAGTATGTGGGATCTGTCTACGCATATTCTTCTCCGGCGTAAAACGTCGATTTCGGGTATCCACGCGCGGGCAGAGAGCCAAACGATACGTTAGGGAAGTTTGTGGTCCGTTATCTGATCAGTATCCGAACTTGGCTGTGGCGGCTGACGAGATTCTATATTCCCACGCGTAACATGTGCTCGTGGAAATATATCGTCGACCTTTCGAATGGCAGCCAGTAGTTGTGCCGGGCGTTGAACTTGATCGACGTCCGCTCAATTGCAATGATTGGTCATGAGGTCGGTATTAGTAGACTGGAACGGTAAGTATACTTTGGCTGGTTATCTTTGCTACATCTGTTTGGAAGTTAATCTCATCCGTATAGCACTCTGTTCGGGACTTGCCATCTGGATGGCGGTGCGCGATCGTGCACCAATTTTCAGGTAATGGCAGTCCGCCGCTCCTTACTTGACCGTGTTAAGCGCGCCTGCCAATTGAGAAGCGAACGCCGACTAAAATGTCGCATAGACAGACTTAGCGCAGGGCAATATTTCTGCGATCGAAAATACAGCTCCTTGAGATCCTTCTATCAGTGGGTTCTCACGAAGCGCCACTGCAACAAAATGATTGGAGGGCGATCAAATGTTTACCTTTGATTTTTTTTCCCGTTTCAAAATAAGGCGCCCCTCGACAGCGGAGGTCAATAAGTCGCATTATATAAATGTATCCAGCGCGAAGAAATTCAAGACGGATCAGAGTCTCTCCACACACTTAATGCTTTCCCTCGATGGTGCAGCTACCCAACTCGCATCGGCAGCCCACAAGTGATGGAATTCAAATCGACTACCTTGAGGCCGCCGCACACTTTCCCCCTCGTAGAAGCGATGAAAACTACGGACTTTTGCCATGGGGGTACGTCTGCTGGCTACTAGGTCTGGTGTGACCTCCTCACTTTCAAGTAGGCCCACCGAAATAGACAGGCAGCTCGACAATCTATCCAGAGATTTAGCTTATTTCGTCAGTACTCGCGCTACAGAATTTTCTCGCGGCTAAGGCTACTGCAGGGTACCCTTCTCGCGGAATTGTGGCACTTCGTCTTCCGGGAAATGCGATCTCCTGTACATCACTGCGGCGACTCATTCCCCCCAACCAAAAATACCTGGGATCTTCCTAGGCAACCAACCATCGGCATTCCCACTGATCCACCGCCTGATAATGGGGGGTCGGAATGCCTCTGGCTCTCGGAGGGCAGTGGTAACCCATGCAGCCACAGGTTCAAAAGCCGAAGGGATTTCATCAGTCACCTTAATCGTGCTCATCAAGTTAACGGCACTGCAAAACGCAAGATTGTCTGCCGTTGGATTCTCAAGGCCGATAGCCTGTTGGTATGTGGCAGCGAAGTCTGCAGGGCGAGTTTTTCGCGCCATGTAGACACGCACTTAAAAACCACCTTTGCGTGCCCCCATCTGGGGTGTCCCAAACGCTACTCGCGTCACGATGTACTCCAGAAGCACCTTAAAGTGCACCCCAGTTGAACTCGTTTAGTCTCCACGACACCAAGGACCAAGGCATGCAACCTCTCATGATCGCCAGCAGTGCGTTACTGACCATAACACCCTAGGACCCGTGTTGTTGTTTCCCTCCCAGTTGCAAAGGCAATATCGTGCACGCAATGCCTAGCTTTCGTCAACCATGGAGTACAGGAGTCACCCATCGGTGCGAGTCAGGGCTTCGAATTTGGGTCATCGTGCTCCATCAACCCGGAGTAATCTAGAACATCCCTTAGAAATATATGGGTAGATACTGAGTTAGATAACTACCCAATGAATAGAATGCCCACCGAAGTAATTCCAGTAACCACGAGTGACTTGATACTTCAGTGCAGCGACCAGTGAAACGCGGTGAAAGGGTCCCCTAGATAATTATAATGGGCCAGTTCACAGCAAATAAAGTGGGCTTGAATCAAGGGGGAAACAAAACTTGTGCTCGCGAGAGCAGATGGCAGTTTCAGCTGTTTTTTTATCCCACTTGCAACCGCTCACTGGCCAAAACTTTGGAGACCGATATCAGCAGACTCTCTTTGTTCTCTGGGACAATAACGACGCTAAGGTTACCATCAAAAAGTGCGGCGGCGGCCAGCACTGGTTAGTACGTGTATACTGAACGCTTTTGTGTGCGACTACTTTTCAAATCGTAAGTTCCTCTATTGCTGAAAATACATTATGGACAATGCAGGGCGGTTTCTTTGCTCCAGCGGTCTTACACGATTCGGTGATGAAACATGGGCACGTTCTTACACTCGGCTGTGCTGAAAAGTGCGCCGCCAAGCGGGGGGGCGTTCCTCTTGTTCCAGAACAATTGATACGTTTACCCAGAAAAGAAAAATAATATCGGGTAAATACAACCGCCAAACTGCCAACGCAGTTAGCGATGGCTGGACGAGCCTTTGATGGTTAGGTCCGCCATCCCATGCCATGTAGCAATCTCATGGGTCCTCGTGTTTTAAAAAAAAGGGTAACAGAATGAGGGTGAAAGTTGCATGGTAACCGAGCCCGCTGCAGTGGTTACGCTTAGGTGGTTGTTTCAGCCCTGCGTTTAATGTAAAATCATCGTTGATTTCATGGTTATGGAGCCGACAGCTAACCTATTAGAACCTACTAACTTCCTACCCCCGTGTTCCCTTGTGAGAAGAAACAATTACCGGGATGATCTTCGGTCCGCCCATGGGAGCTTCTTGTTCCGGCCCGTCTTCGCCATGAAAGTCAGAGCCTGGGTTCCGCAGCTTCTGAGATATAGGGGGACCACGACTCAGGGAATCACAGACCAAACCATGCGCCCTGGAAGCCCGGCTGGGGAACCTGAATCGAGTAAGAAGGACGTCCGGAGTTGGATACGAAACCCACCAATGTTGCACGTTCCCATTTCTCGCCATTGACCTACTACACTCTCGGGGAATGCAAAAGCGACATGAAGAAACCATGAGTACAAAATGTATTGCGGAACAGCCGCTGAGAAACAAATCATTGAAAGGATATGTCGAAATTTATTTCGCGGTTATCTGATAGATACCGAGCTTGAGTCCGCAATCGTGCTGTCTCTTTTGGGTGTGGTCTTCTCGATCATCATAGATCATCCTAACGCCCATAACACTGCGCACGAAGTCCCATTAACGTCTTCCAGTGTCCCATGCAAATGACATGTCTGCTTATGGTTTCACTTGTCCATCAATTTGTAGTCCGACTCGAACGCATACCCGCATCGCCGGCAATCCCCGACACGATTGTTATTACGGTGATGCAGGCTCGCTCTCTTGTTCCTCAGCATTTGTTATGGGATCCACTGGTATGCGGCTATGCACACTGCCCCGTCGACATCGCATACTCGCTCTATTCCCACCAATCGCACAGCGATGCAGTGATAAGGCCTAATAGACAATGGTGATGATTTCTTGTTCCAACTTCTTATAGCGCCCCCGCACAGTTTTGTCAACCCGTTCGACCCGTCGGATTCGTTCGTCTGTGGGAACATGCTCCAGCAAGACTTCACTGGGGTCGACCTTTCAGTATAGCTGCCTCTTAGCTTCAAGTCTCGACCAACGCAACCTGCAGGCAAAGTTACAGCTCACATCCATCATATCTTCGTACGCAGCTCGTCACTTACACCGCCATTGTGACAGGCGAACGGAAGGCAAGCAGACGACGATTGCACTGCTTGACACACCTTTCTTCGATCAAAGACTTTCAGCCAACCCTCGGATCAATACGGTCGAGCAGCATGTCGCTACTTTCTAGAAAGCGTCTATGGACATTTAGCCGAGAAGTTCTATAGACTGTACGCAGCCCTGCCCAAACACTAACCCGAACCTGGTATAATGTCAAATAAGCCCGCATGCCGAGTTGCCAACGATGCCATAAATTGTAATGAAGCTCGACTGTAGAACACTCGACGTCCCTTCAATGCTTGCTCTCCTCGCGGCTTATGGCAATGCCTTTGAACTCGCACAAGAGTGCCGCAGCTAGGACCCTTGAGCCGGGGCCCCTTCCTACCATCGATAACAGCCCCCAGCAAGCGACCTCCCAGTATGTCTCCTGGTTTTTAGAGTGCATGTCGCGCCTTCATTTTTATGCAGACGCATTGATATAGACAGGCGCATTGACGATCTATATCTATGTCTCTTCTATATCGTCAGTGTCCACAATATAAGAGTCTATCGTAGCTGAGAGCAATACAGGATTACCTTTTCGCAGAAGTATGGTTGGCCGTCCGCCAGTTGTGGCCTGCTTCTGCGTATCAGGGTGCCCCCGCAAACGACACGTTTACGATTGAGCCCTCCAAGGGTCTGGATCACTTATTCCGGCCGTGAACTCATCCCATTCTCCCCCACATGGTATCACTTCCCGACACGCTGACAAACCACTCTACAACAGAAAGCTGGCATGCAACTGGCTTTCAGAGGAAGGTAGCGGGATGTGCAACCGGCAGTTTGGAAGTCGAAGGGACCTTATGTGTCATCTAAATCATGCACATGGAGTCAAGGGCCCCGCGAAACGTGAAATTTGTTGCCGGTGGCTTCTGAACCCTGATGGTTCTTTGATGTGCAGTCGTCATGTGCGCAGGGCTGGGTTCTCGCGCCATATCGACGTTCACGTTGAAGCCACTTTCATGTGCTCCTATCGGGGGTGCAAGAAATCATATTCCCGCCAGGACGTACTCCAGAGACATATCATTAAAGCCCATCGCCAATGAAATCCCTTCACATAGTATGAGTCTACGACGTAGGATACCCTCGCCGGTATCCTCCACTGTTGTCAACACATGTTCGGAGCCATTTACTATCAGCAGGCATGTTGTCATGCGTACTTCGGTAGTTACCAGAAGCTTGACGACGACGACCTAATATTTGTGCCCTTCCTGTATTCTTCTTGACGAAATCGTATTCCTTTCGTTCGTGAGTGCCCGCTCTGAGGCATTCATACTAGCGTGGCGACACGACTTTAGTGCGCTATTCCACCCCGATAGAAACGACGACATATGCCTAACCCATAGGGCCCAATAATAAATGACTGCAAACAATAACGGGGATAGGTAAGGATATCCAAGAAAATCGACAAGCTGTACGCTGAAATAAGTACCAATACAAGAAGAAGAACCACAGACCGTGATAGAGTACCCAGATGCCGTAATCCCAGAGAATATGTGACTTGGTGCTCCCAGTGCGTCCCGATTAAACGAGGCGAGGAAGATCGTGAAAGAGATATCGTCGTGAAACACGAGGACATCCGCAAATATATGCCGGTTGCACGAAAAGGAGAGACGGTGCCAAAACAGAGGGGTCAGGTCAGAGAGGGCAGACTCTTTTTAACCTAACGGCAGCCGCTCATAATAATAATAAAAAAATCATTCACTAGTGATACAAAAAGCGACTTATTCCCGTTGTACCCCTCTGGTATACGGCTGTCATCAAAAATGTAGTAGCCACCCACAGCTGGCCAACTACTTACGATACACACAGCTTCGAATCTTGATGTGCGAGCGCCTTGCACATAGTAGAAATTCTTCTACAGTCAAATTTTCTTTTAGAAAGCACAGCTCAAAGGGGAGCGAGGGGGGGGGGGGGTCACATCGAGAAGGGGTGAGAATAGTGGCGCTTGACAGCCTTTTTTATTCTGGAATGGTTTATATCATGATAAAAGGGTATACCTGTAGTATGTCCAGGTGCCGAATAAGTCCCATCGCTACCCGCCAGGTCCACGCATCGATAGGGTCATCGATCGCATCCACCACTCCGAGCCGGGTACGGTACCACATGTGATTAATATACGGGCCACGTACTTGGAAGACCGCATGACACGAGGCAGGGACAGAATGTCATATCCAGGACGTGTAGTAGTAATTACACTGCCGTCAGCGCCGTGATAGCAGTGGCAACAACCACGCTAGAAAATCGAAGTTATGAAGGGAGTCTTAAATCTCCCGACACCGTGACATAGGCCTACGTGCCGGACAGAGGAAAGCACGACGAAAGGTGCACATTTGAAAGCCGGGACATTTAGGGCGCCCGCCCTCAGAATAGGAGACACTTGATGGCTCACCTTGTGATTGTGTCGGCGTCACGGTGATACAGGGACGACAAGCTATGCCATAATGGCCACATGTCATACAAGCTTCTCCCCATCAGTGAGGTGAGAGATTGAAAAGACTTCCAATAAATCAAAAAGTGCCGGGGATCATTGTATTCACCTGGTAAAATTTCCTTCGTGATGTGCTTCATAAAATGATCGTTTCGTGGTCCGGACATCACATAATACATGCCATATACACACATACGTGTGGACGATTGGGGCGGTGAGTCCGTTGACTACAGTATCAGCGTACAGCCTTACCTGACAGGGATACATGACCATGGCAAGGTCACGCTCAATTCAATGTCAAAGCACCAACGACGCCTTGCCGAAGCGCATGCAGTACTAAAGAAAATAAAGATGAACTTCCTCGACGCGGTATCTTTTCACCGGAGCTCGGATGATCACCGATGAGCTTCTTTCAAAAATTTCGCCGTTCTCGCTTGAAATAGGGAACCGCAGTTCGCCGCATAGGAAGGAGTGCAGGGGAACCAGTTTCAATTTTCAAACCTTTCGCAGGTACGCGAAGGTTGTCATTGTTGGCTTCCCGTATGAGCCCCAGTTGGACATGGTAGGCTGGCGGCGACGGTGCGTATCCTCGACCGACAAAACACTGTTTACAGGTGAGGTGCTCGAAAAGTGTCCAAAAAATACCCTTCAATGCAGTTCGAGAAGTTGACGATGTAGCAGACACGTGCCTTTAGTCGGAGCATTAATCGTCTAGTCACGGAAACTCGCGGAGTCAACTCAGTATTCCGAGAGTATGTACTAAACCGTATGATCAAAAATACCGATGTCGGCGCAATGACGCGAATACGGAATGGTTGCTTTGTTGACTAGTACTTACGCGCGTCCGTACGCGAGTTTCAAGTTCATTCAAGTGGGTTCCAGTAATTAGTAATAAGACTTGTTACGGATAAGGTATATGTACAGGATAAAAATTAACGGTACCAAGTAACGAACAGTCAGTTCACGAGTAGCAAGCGATGATTGCACGCATATTATGATAGTTTGTGCTCTAACGTATTATGAATCAGCCTCCGAGAACTTTAGTCATTACAACCTCATCCCCAAACATCTGGCGTCTGTATGCCTTTGGGCTGACGAGCTTGGTAGGTGTCCCACCGACGCACTTCTTGCTGAGCTTGATGTGCGCGACCACACTATCAGGTCGCGTGCGACTCTTTTTGCACACAGAGCACTCCCAGCGAAGCTCGAGGTGCGTGAGAACGTGGCGAAGAAAGTTACCCTTCTTCATAGCGCTTGTGCACCCTTTCCACCGACATTCGATCGGCGAGTCAGGGTCACCACGAAGGTAGATGTGGTGTATGTCTGCCAGGTGGCCCACCATCAGTTCCCGGTCGTCAGAAATCCACTCCTGGCAGATGTCGAAGGAGCATAGATAGAAATATGCCTCATGCCTGGGGATATCCACGGGGTGGGGATCATAGTCAGCGACCGGGTATCCACTGGCTGGGATTGCCGGAGCCTGAGGGCCGCTCCCCATACGGACAGGTAAGGAACGGAGACAAGCGAAACTTTCGGAGCTCTCAGATGCGACATATTGGGCAGAGGCCATAGGAGATGCACTGGACGAACTAGGGGGCACACGAGAAGAAGACGCCATGGTTGGTGAAGAGTAGTAGTGATTGGGTTGTGAGTTGAAGAGATGATAACCCCCATCATGGTGGGCGGGGGATGCAGTCATGTCCACGGCTGGCGAGTTTGAGGTGCATGCAATACCATTGGCCATCCATCCACAGGGATCGTACTGGTTGGCTACCCAAGTATCGCCGGCGTTGATGGGCGAGATTGGCATGTCGGGACGTGCTGCGAGAGTAGGCGACGAGGTGGTGCGGAACCTTCCAATATCGTAGATTTGAAGATAGTCCCGATGGGGCTGTTGTGTAGCTTCGTATTCTGAGGGAGGTGTTCGGAAGGTTTCACAGGGAACTTCTCCATCGCTATCAGGGACATCTTCAGCGCGAGGCGCATAGCGTGGCAGAAGGACGCACCGTTGATCATCGTCATAGCCAGACACGGCATTGCACAGCTCGCTACGCCAAGGGGGGGCGCTTCCACCTAAGGAGCCCACAGGGCTATCCCTTACGACTCCCGGCTCGCCCTGCTCGGATGATCCGATGCTGAGGATATTGTCAGTCCTTATCTCTGACTCTCGAGAAGAATCACTGACAAGGTAAGAGATAGGTGTTCCATTATTGATGGGTGATGGAATGTTCGCAAAGAACTTTTCAGGGCGTCTTATATATGACGCTCCAAAGCGAGGATCCAAGGTCTTCACACCTTTCGAGCGACATCCTCTTTCGGTCGACGGCCACCAATAATATGAAATTGCAGGGTGAGATGTGCACGCAGCGGTCCACCTGCCGAGGCCCGAATTCCGAACGAGCTTGAAGTTTGGTAAATGAAAACCACGAGGATGGTGGTGGGTGGTTACAATCTGTTACGATACACGCCAGTGGCGTGGCTTCGCAACCGAGAGGAGAAGCAGCTCGCCACTGACTACGAGTAAGAAAGGAGGGTGAAAAATATATACAAAATACAAAAAGAAACAGGCTTCTCGTTCCTTTGGAAGGGCCATGAGGCAGGGTCGATATGCTACCTCATAAGAAGGCTGGTTCGCCGAGTCCCACCCGCGAACACCAGCGGCCGACCAGAGATCCGCGATCTTGGCTGTTACTAGGGCTTATCAGTGGAAGTATCAGCGTCGTAACCCACGAGTCCGGTCTAAACTGTTCGCATCATCACAATGGTGTACTGAAATTTGAAATTTGACTGAGTTGCATATGCACAACTCATGTTGGCAGGTATGTCACCGTAACTTGACTTGCTTGAGGCGGCACCGAAGGAGATGAAGTCTCGTAGTGAAAGCTACTGCCTCCGCTTCCCTTCGATTGAAACTGCCAAGCCATAACCACGAGCTGTGGGACATGTAACCAATGAATCCATGAAGTCTTGCTCACCTATTTCCATATCGCGGTTAGCCTGTTACCGAACATTTGGAAAACTCAAATCGTAGGAGATTGAAGTATCCGTACATGTGTACGGTTCCAGCCTGGGGAGATAAACAACAGGAACACAGAGTGGCTGTTGGGTTGCGAAACATTCTCGCGCAACCCCCCGTTTGGGGGTGACTTCCGCGTACGGGAACTAATAAAGATCTGCTTTCGTCCAGTGTCATCCAACTGTATGACGTCCAAAACACTGAGTGATAGTCCTGGCTGATATGATCCGGTCTGAACGTAGTACGGAGCTTGTTGAGATGGGCGGCTAGCTTGGCTGAGTCGCCTGGACAGAGGTTTTCTCCCACAGAGTGATTACGGTGGCAGGTGTGGATCTGATGGTGTGCGACGGTGCTAGTGAGCCGTGATCGTGAAGGATTACATGTTGGATGCTTTCCCGGCCAACGGTAGTGCATATGCGTACGCCGTCTGGCCACCTTTCTGCCCAAAGGGCCCCACTTAAACTCAGGACCATGTGGTTGCTTGTTAATGATACAAAGTAATTTGGGGATGTATTTGCCCGCAGTATAGCCGACAGTGTCCACCTTCTGAGTCTCTACCATGCTTTTACCGGTCCTTGCGCTGGTCAGCCTCGCAGTAGCCTGCGACGACCATCACTCCCATGCTCGCGATGCTCATACTGCCAAGAAGCGAGAGTTTCCTCAGTTCCCGCTTACACCTCCATATCGCCCACTCGTATGGGGTGACTTCAATGTAATCCATACCACCGATACCCATGGATGGTTGCTCGGTCATCAAAAGTCAAGCTGGCCGGAGCCGAACTACAGGTGCGTCTACTTGGCCCTGCCTACAGAAGACGAGTTCGTTATGTGGAAGGCTGGCGCCTTGAACGCGATATGGATGGAGGCCAGGCATAGTCAACGAGTCGTGAAACATGCGCTTGGTAGAGTCCTTATGCCCTTTCTCCTCCAGTGGTGACCTCGGGGACTTCGCGAGCTTCGTAACCCACATGAAGCAGATTGCCGTCGTACGTCGTTCTTGTGCATTCGCCTGTGAACCTGTGGCGTTGATGCGTGGGGATCCCAAGGAAAAGAACGTCGACCTTCTCTTGGTTGACTCAGGCGACGTCCATGACGGTGGCTGGCACATAGATCTATGCTTGATGCCTGAGGTCTCATTCACATCTAGGAACTGGACTTTCCGATGGGTATCCATCAGGCGGTGTTGATGCACACGAGGTATCCAGCTTACGTTACAGTTTTCGAGACAGTAGTTAAGCGGCACAAACCCGTAGTCCAACAAGTTCCTTGAACGCCTTCCATACGATCTTATGGCAATTGGCAAGTATGTACGTCATATCTTGCGTTCTGGACACCCTCTAATGTCTTCTTCAAGTCACGAGCTATACGTTTATGCGGATACCTATGATATGTACGTACCTACCGCCCAGCTCGAAACATGCGGCGCTTTCTCAGCGCATTGTTTCGCGGGTAATTGATTGTTCCGACAGGTATACAAACTTTGTTCCCAAGTTACACGGTCGCTATTTGTCCTCGAATGCCAATATCACCGTGTTCAACCCTGACGGAGAAGCTGTTAGTGTGCCCGTTGGCAGTGAGTTCCAGTCATCTGTCCGACCCTGGCGGATCGTTGGATGGAATTGCTTCTCACAGATCGTTATGTGAAATTTACGACAGCCAAGTATGATGTTTCCTCGTCATGTAAAATTAAACCGCCTAGCGATTAACCCCGAACACAGGGGACGCCGTGTAACATCTCTTGGTGTTTTATATGATTTCACTGGCAATTCCGTCAACACCACTGTGCAGTTTGTGGCCGATATGGTCATGGAATCTTGGGTAAGTGCACTCCCAAACTACGAGTAAGGCATGTTTCGCCAAGTTACGTCACCCAGTTCGCAGAAGCCATCGAAGAGGAACCGGACGTGTTCGTTCTTGTTGGGTAAGCTATGCGCGTCTTTACTTGACTCACAAAAACTGGGCCGCCGGTGACCGGGTTTCATTTCGCAGCCACATGCCTGTTTCTCAGGATAACTGTGCGTTTTCAACGGGAGGCAGTGCAGTCTTCGGTTAATACTTCCTTACACCTGACAGGGCCAGTGGTCTTCAATGCAATCCGTGCTGTGCATCCGTTGACTCCGATCCTGGTCTTCGGAGGTAAATTGTTCATTGAGCGCGAACCTTCAGGGTCTCAGAAACGTGCAGGGCACAGTCACATCCGGGATTGCCAGCAATACGACGGACGTTCTATGGCATTGGAAAGCGGTCGCTACATGGAAACCATCGGTAGGCCGTCATCTGTTGTGCTTCCTGATTCTCGTGATCCGACCTTCCATCCGCAGGTTGGATGAGTATGTTTGTCACGCGGTGTAAAAGTTCCAGTGATCTAAGGCGCCCAGAGGCACGAATCTTAGTGCCGCACAGGGTAATTCTAACAACGTCACGTTTACTAGAAGATACCTTGATCAAAACCGAGTTACATATCAGGTGCGTGAAGTGCGGTTATGTAGCTACCGTTATCCTGGTCCCGACTACCTATATTTTTAGTATCATACTGAGACATCAAATACAACGTTCGACACGTCGTATGGTCACTCCATCACGACTGGTTTGGAAGACCTTGCAGAGCAGTTCGACCTTTCGTATCTATACGGTTATGCTCCTCAAGACTATACCTTGAGCCGGTATGATGGGTTTCCTTTCTTGGTTGGAGCCTTCTGATCTGGGAACAGAGACCCCTACCCATCCAACGGCTCTGTCTTAACCCTATTCGTCGACGATGTGAGTTCTTGGCTTGGCCATCTTTGGCGTCAAGCATCCCAATATACTTTGTTAGGCTGCTCCGACCGCACTTGCCATCAACAATTCGCGCTCTGACATACCCAACATCTTGATCACGAATTCTGGTGAACTGCGCTTCGATATCCTCAAGGGTGAATTCACGAAGAACGACCAACTCACCGCCATACCGTTCACTGACTCGTTCTTCTACATCCCAAACATCACCTTAAGCATTGCCAATCAGGTCTTACCCGCCCTCAACGGCGCCGTTGCATCGGACAAGAAGAAGCGTGCTGCACTGGAAGTGGAGATGTGGCGTCACGGTTACGTTGATAGGCGTTATAACGCGTGGCTGGAAGAAATGTCTAGACGCGCTGGTTCTGGACGCAGAGCGGAGATGGCAGGAAACCCGACCCTCGGTTATGTCACTGCAGACGTGCGTACGTTCCCCATCTATCATCGGTTGCCGATCTGCGGCATGCGAGTCATATTGATGTTTCACACTAGTCTTGTCCAGGTGTCGGTGACGACACCCTCCATACTGCCGTTCCTTACTATTCGAGCCCGGATTATATTGGGTCGGCTACACCCAACGTGACCGATGATACACCCATCGATCTCGTATTCATCGACTTCATCATGTCAGACATTATCGATATTTTGAATACTCTCCAGAGTACCAAGAATTATACTGACTCCGACGCATTGTTGTATAGCCCGGTGCTAGCAAGCCAAGTCCTGGGACTGTATGCACAAGCTAGGTGGAATTAGGCAGTTGACTCGAACCGGATGCGCTGGGAGAATGCTTATGCGACGCGAGCGATACTTGTATCTAACAGCCATTTGATCGATGATCGTGGAAGAGGAACGTTAGGATGGCGCTTGCAGATCCGAAACGGTTCTCATATTGTGTACAAAGTATTAAAATAATCGGTACTGACGAACAGTTTCAAGAGCAGTGATTGACGATTGTACACATTATGTTATGGATCAGCCTCCGAGAACTTTAGTTAGTAGAACCTCCTCTCCCAACATCTGGTACCTGTAAGCCATTGGACTGACGAGCCTGGTGGGTGTCCCACCGATGCACTCCTCACTTCCTTTGATGTGCTTGGACACACTATCAGATCGTGTACCACTCTTTTTGCACACAGAGCACTCCCAACGATCCTGAAGGTGTATTAAAATGTGGCGAAAGAAGTTACCCTTCATCATAGCACTTGTACACCCTTCCCACCGACATTTGACCAGCGATTTGGAGTCACCACGAAGGTAAATGTGGTGTACCTCTTCCAAGTGGTCCATCATCAGTCTGCGGTCATCAGAGATCCATCCCTGACAGGTGTCGAAGGAGCATGGATAAAAAAACGTCTCCGGCGTGGGGTTATGCACTACATGGGGATCATAGTCAGCCACTAGGGATCCACCGTCCGGGATTTCTAGAGGCTGGGGACCGCCCCCTATGTGCATGGGTGAGGAATGGCGACGAGCGGAACTTTCGGAGCTCCCAGCCACCGAATATGGAACAGAAGTCTTAGGAGATCCATCAGGCGAAGGAGGGGGCACATGAGAAGAGGCCGCCACCACCGATGGGTAGTAGTGATCGGGGTATGAGTTGAAGAGATGACAACCCCCATCATGGTGGGCGGGGGATGCGGGCATATCGACGGCTGATGAATTTGAGGCGCATGCGGTACCGCTGGCCGTGCAACCACAGGAACTGTACTGATCGACCATTCGAGTATAACCGGCCTTGACGGATGGGTCCAGCACGTCGGGACGTGCTGCAAGAGTGGGAATCGGAGTGGCAGGGAACCCTCCAAATTGGAAATAGTACTGATGGGCCTGTGGTTGAGCTTCGTACTCCGAAGGATAAAACTTATGAAAGGGTTTGCAGGGGACCTCCCCGTCGCTGCCAGGGATCTCTTCAGTGCGAGATGCGCACCGCGACAAAGGGACTCACTGCTGATCGTTGTCGTAGCCAGCCACGGCGTTGTTCAGCTCGCTGCGCCACGGGGAGACAGCTCCACCCGGGCAGCCCATTGTATCAGAGGCAGCACTGAAGGGGCTATCCCCCATGACATCAGGCCCACGCTGTTCGGGTGATCCGTTGCTGGGGATAGTGTCAGCCCTCATCTCTCGAAAACGGTCACTGAGTGAAATGCGTTCCGTCCTGGAGGGGTGATTGAACGTGCATTCAGAAAGAACTTTGAGAGACCTCTTATATGCGAAGTTTAAAGCGAAGATCCAAGTCCCAACTCTTCACATATTTTGATGGAAATATTCTTTTTTGTTGACGGAAACCGAAAATATGTCATTGCAGGGCGAGATGGACACGCAGCGGTGCACCTGCCGTGGTCCGATGACCCAAGATTCGGAGATCTAAGTGCCAATAGAGTTCGTGGCTGCCACGTGAGACCGACCCTGCACGACAGAGGCATTCTGGAGTTTGGTAAATGAAAACCACGAGGAAGCCAATCGGATGGTTATGTACAACTCGCCATATCATTAAAGGGGAGGCGAAACAAATAAAAATAAACCCAAAAAAAAAGATTTTGGTACCTTTAGGGGGGCCATGAGGCAAGGCCCATATGTACTTCAAGCTGACGTTTCACTCCACGACAAGGGTGATCCGCCGAAGCAAACCCTCGAAGACTAGCAGCCAACCGGAGATTGTATCACGTTGTGGGATATGGCAGAAGAGCTCAGCTACTGATGCAATATGGAGCGCTTGCCGAACTTGGGACCTCTGGCATGTTGGCTGGCATGTGACGGCAAAGGATAAGTTTCGTTGAGAAACTTAGCCTCCCTTTCCTTTGGACAAACCAGCCAAGCCGTAATTACGATCTGTGGGAGGTGAAACCAATACACCCCCTGACGCCTTGCCATAATGTTCCTCACCTATTTTTATATCGTGGCTAGCCTGCCAAAGGTTTGACGTAGAGAACTGAGATGTTGTCGACCACATACTAGTAGTACTGGAGATTGTACATATGTAGACATCCTCTGTGAAAAAACCCGATTTGAGTGGCTTTGAGCTCGGAGGGTAGTTCCAACCAAGCTAGCACAAGTTTGTTGCTTACGACAGCCGTTCTTCGGTGATGACTTTAGGACTGCACATTATTTTCTCAAATCAATATTTTTCAAAATGTGTATTACATAATGGCTGATGATCCATGGGCACTTGAGCGCTGAACATGAATGTTCCCAGGGATTACTCTGCATAATTGATCGCGCTAGCTGATCGGCCATTGCACGGAGTGTGCCCCACCGATCTGCGGGTCGGTCTAAGTAATTACAGCATATCCCTCCTGTTACAGCTTTTGAATTGTCGGGTGCTCGGCATGCAGTGCTGTGCTGTTTTACAGCCCTGGCATAAAGGTCCATAATGGCTTGCGAAGGTGTGCAGACCATCGGGCTGGTACGGAGCCTTTTCGCGATGAAGTTCTGGTCGGTTCGGGGTCGATTACGCAGCTGCGTTATCTCACAGAGAGTCCGGCGGAATTCAGGTGACTACGGAGTGACAGTACTACTGCGTTTGTTCAACGTTCGTTGTCGATGCATGATGCCCCTATCAACGATTGTACGCTATCCCACCTACGACCTTCCCATTAAGAAGGTCTCCCTCGAACTCCAGGTAGTTATACAGTGGTTGTTCGCTAAAGTTATGTAAAAGTAATTCCGGGGGATGTCTTTTTGCCCGAAACATTGCCGGGAGTGTCTACCTTTTGAGTCTCTACCATGCTTTTGTCGGTGTTTGCGCTGGTCAGCCTTGCAGCGGCCTGCGACGATCATCACCCCGCGATGCTCACACTTCCAAGAAGCGAGACTATCCTTAGTTTCCGCTTACACCTCCATATCGTCCACTCGTATGGGTGACTTCAATGTAATTCATGTTTTCTACAAGTCACGAGCTATGCGTTTATGCGGATACTTATGATATGTACGTACCTACTGCCCAGCTCGAGGTCGCCAACTGACATTGGGTGCTTTTCTTGGCACATTGTTTTTGCGGGTAATTGATTTGGTCGCTATTTGTCCTCGAATGCCAACATCGCCTTGTTCAACCCTGACGGAGAAGCTGTTAGTGTGCCCGTTGCCAATGAGTTCCAGTCACCTGTCCAAGCCTGGCGGGTCGTTGGATTGAATGGCTTCTCGCACGTCGTTGCGAGAAATTTACGACTGCTAAGTATGACGTTTCTTCGTTAAGTTAAACCGCGTAGCCATTGACCCCAAGTTGAGGGGGCGCAGCGTAACATCTGTAGGTGCACACCCACTGAACCACAAGTAGGACTGTTTCGCCATTGAAGCTACCTCACCCAGTTAGCAGAAGCGACCGAAGAGGAGCCGGTTCTTGTTGGCTGAGCTATGCATTACCGTCTTTACCTAACTCATACGAACTGGACCACCGGTGGCCTTTTCATTTCTCAGCCACATGTCAATTTCTCAGGATAATTGTGCATCTTCCATGGGAGGCAGTGCATCCTCGGTTAAAACTTCCTTACACCTGACGGGTCCAGTGGTCTTCGATGCGAACCGTGTGCTGTGCATCCGTTGACTCCGATCCAGATTTTCGGCGGTAAATCCTTCATTGAATACGAGCCTTCAGGATCCCAGAAACGCGCAGGGCACAGTTACGTTTGGGATTGCCAACAATACCCTGGACGTTATGTGGGGCCATCATCTCTTGTGTTTTCTGATTCGCATGATCCGACCTTCCACTCACAGGGTGGATGAGTATGTTTGCCGCGTGGTGTAAAAGTTTCAGTGATCGAAGTGTCCAACAGGCGCGAACCTTAATGCCACACCGGACAATTCTAACCACGTTACACTTATCGGGAAATACCTTGATCAAAACTGAGTTACTTATCAGGTACGTGAGGTGCAGTTATGCCGTTGATGTTACCCTGGTCCCGACCACCTATAACTCTAGTACCACACTGAGACATCGAACGCAACGTTCGACACGTTGTGTGGTCGCCCGATCAGGACTGTCTTGCAAGACCTTGCGGAGCAATTCAATCTTTCGTGCCTATACAGTTATGCTCCTCAAGACTATGTATATCTTGAGCCGGTTTGATGGTTTTCCTTTCTTGGCTAGCGCATTCCAATAACGTGGGTGTAGCAACCCTATTCGTCGAAGATGGGAGTTCTTGGCTTGACCATCTTTGGCGTCAAGTATCTCGATATACTTTGTTAGGCTGTTCCGACGGCACTTGCCATTAGCAATTCGCGCGCTGACATACCAGCATCCTGATCACGAGTTCCGGTGAACTGCACTTCGATGTCCTCAAGGGTGAACTCACGGAGAACGACCAACTCACCGCCATACCATTCACTGACTCGTTCTTCTACATTCCGAACGTCCCCTAAGTATTGCTAACTAGGTCTTGTCAACCCTCAACGGCGCCGCTACATCGGACAAGAAGAAGCGTGCTGCACTGGAAGTGGAGATGTGGTTTCGTGGTTACGTTGGTGGGCGTTACAACGCGTGGCTGGAAGAGATGTCAAGATGGGCTGGTCTGAGAGGCAGAGCGGAGGTGGCGGTAAACCCGACTCTCGGTTACGTCACTGCAGACGTGCGTATGTTCCCCATCTATCACCATTTTCCCGATCTGCGGCATGCGGGTCATATTCATATCCCATACTAGTCTTCTCCAGGTGCCGGTGTCGACACCCTCCCTACTGCCGTTCCTTACTTACTATTCGAGTCCGGATTATACCGGGTCGGCCACACCCAACGTGACCGATGACACACTTATCGATTTCGTATTCATCGACTTCACCGCGTCAGACGTTATTGAGTACTCTCCAGAGTGCCAAGAATTATACTAACTCCGACGCATTGCTGTACAGTCCAGTGCTAGCAGGCCAGGTCCTGGGACTGTATGCACAGGCTAGGTAGAATTAGGCAGTTGATTCGTTCCGGGTGCACTGGGAGAGGCTTATGCGACGCGAGCGGTACTTGTATCTAACAGCCATTTGATCGATGATCGTGGACGGGTATGTTAGGATGAAGCTTGCAGCTCCGAAATGGTTCTCATGTTTTTGCATACGAATTGTGGTTAGCTGGATGTCAAGGACGACATCTTTACTAAGTTGACCCGACCGAAAGGAAGAGAGTTCCGGCTAGACAATGATTGGATGGGTCCTCGACATGATGCGATGCACCTCAATAACCTTACGAGCTCCATCGTTTTGGAATAGTGTGGATACATAGGAACAAACTTACTCATCTACCCTGTCCGTGACTGTCATGTCTATGACCTGCGGACCCCGCCCAGGAATACAAACTCTGCAGTGAAGGAGTGAAGACATGAGTTCCGCACTAGGGTCACTGTTTGACTGAACTCTAAGTTGGGCATCAATACAAGGACCCACATTACGAACCTATGTACTTCCAGTGGCATAATCTGGTACTTACCCCATTTTTTTGGTCAAGGCTCAAACGCCCATTTCCGAACGTCGGTGGGTAGCGAGGTATTACGTCTGCACAGCTGACTTGGGCTTTTGGCTTGGCCAGTGGCGATGAGAGGTCTGGCATGGTCAAAGCCTAGGGTACCAGGCACATAACGACGGCGTACCGAGGTTGGCTAGTAATAATCGTGGGAGAAGTGAAACTTGAGAGTATTCATGGGTCTGTGGCCTTTCACTTACGTTGCTAATCTCAAGTATAGCATGCAGAAGACGAATGGGTGGAGAGAAATTTGCGTAGATCCGTCCAACTAGGCTGTCTCACCTTGTGGCCAGAACTATGTAAATAAACTCCGGGGAGAGCCAAGGTGTGTTAGCTGAATAGACGCAAAACAGAATAAGTCGGCGACGTCGAGGCTATAGCTTTCGGATCAACTAGCAGCAGCTAAAATGACTTGGTTATTGATGCTGGTTCAATACAAGCCCGGAACTCGGAAGTCAGCCACATTCCTCAGCCCTCCACGCGAGAACACGGGAGAAGTTCACAGCTATACCTGTCAGCTGGGACGTAACCCGAGACTCCGCTGATGCATCTCGTGAGCAAGAAAAAATAAAATTGAGAGCCATTTGATCAATTATCAAGCCGAATAGTGGCAACACACGAAAGGTCGCGCACGTTGGGGCGGTGTGACAAATGAAAAGAAGAAGTGGATGCTGCTGCGATGCCGTGAACAGATCTAGCAGGTTTCAAAGATTCAACTTCCCAGTGGGTAGAGTGCGGCGGAAGGTATCGTCACCTCCCCGCTTGGAGATGACGGGAGTTGGCAACCACGGTTGGACAGAAAGTGCCAACTTACCGCAGGGACCTGCGCTGTCAACTCGTCATGAATTATGGCACGAATCCGACTTTTGGCTTTTACTAACAACTTTTTCGCGGGAACTTGGCAGCGAGAGAAATAGATACAAACAACAATCTCGGGGGTACGTTACACGTTACCACACCCGTTCCTTATGCCTTGTTACTTTTGCAATGTGTGATAGTGTGTGGTTGAACCGGGACATTGACAGTCTCCGTCGATCACATCCTTGTTCGAGTACACCGCAGAATCCGACAGAATATTGCTGGCAGGCAAGCCCTTGGCTATTGGTAACAAACTCAATAATTGATTGCACATCCGCTCACTTCTTTGAAGACATGTGTTTGCCTTCCGAACACCGGCCGAACATGGCACACACTGCCCCGCGGTCGCTATCTGGCGTTGGTTATATGCGAGGTAGTAAATGAATCACACCGTGACATTTTGTTTCATTCGAAGGTATATATATCTGAGGCCCGAGCAGTGCTGGCCTCTTCTGCACATCCCCATCATGCTCTTACCTATGTTTGCCCTCGCAAGCCTTGCAACGGCCCGCGGGGACCACCATCTTCCTGCTCGCGAGGTTAAGGGCCAAAGTCATGTTGAGATGCAGGAGTATCCTCAGGTTCCGCTTACTCCCCCACACCGACCCCTTGTGTGGGGCGATTTTAATGTGATCCACACCACCGACACTCATGGGTGGCTTCTTGGTCACCAACGAGACAGCTTTCCGGAACCCCATTTTAGGTGAGAATAGGCAACGATATCGGTGCACCCACTATAGTACCCTTTTGCACATTGACTCAGGAGGGGTAAACATCGGGAAGAGCGATTCTGACCGTTCTACAGTGGTGACCTTGGCGACTTCGCAAGCTTCGTTGCCCACATGAAATTCATCGCCAAGGTAAGTTCTACGTCCACGATCTGTGCATTTCGCCCGTTGATGCATCAATTGCAGCAAAAGGGTGTTGACCTCTTGTTGGTGGATTCTGGAGACCTTCATGACGGTAGCTGTCATGAATGCACTGCATAAATATCAACCTACTCTATCTTCAGGGACCGGGCTTTCCGACGGGTATGCGCCTGGGGCCATTGATGCACACGAGGTATATCATTCACCATGCTCCCGTTTTCATGGCTGAGGTGTTTGACTCATAGTCTAACAAGTACGTCGAACGCCTTCCATATGATGTCATGACAATTGGAAAGTGCGTACACACCGCAGCGTCTTCAGTTTTCTCTCTCAAATTATTTCAGCCACGAGCTATACGTGTATGCAGACACGTATGATATGTACGTCCGCTGGTCGCCTCTCCGGATTTATCATGACTTACACTCTGCAACCCTAATAATGGGAACTTTACCAGGTATGAGAGCTTCATTCCTCACTTTGAGGGGCGTTACCTTACCTCAAACGTGAACATCACCATTTTCAACTCTGACGGAGAGGCCGTAAGCGTTCCTGTTGGAAGTGCGTAACTTTGCCGGCTGCGCGAGGCTAAAAACTGATTGGATTATCCCTCCTCAGATCGATATACCAAGTTCACAACCGCGATGTATGAGTCATATATAACTCTTTACGGGTATACCACTGAGTAATGCGCCCCACAGGGGACGCCGTGTAACCTCCCTTGGTGTGTTGTTCAATTTTTCAGGATACGCGCACAACACGTCTGTTCAGCCGGTAGCTAAGATGGTCGAGGAATCCTGGGTGGGTGCCGACGTTTTTACAGACTGGTAACTGGTCCGATATGACTTGACTAGTTTGCAGAAGCAATTGCGGAGGAACCCGATGTCTTCGTCCTTGTGGGGTATGTCCGTCGTTCTCAATGAATACGTGATCTGGATGTGTGCTTTCCCAGTCATATGGCCGTGTCAAATGATAGCTGTGAGTACGCTCAAAGTGGAGGATTCGCATTGCGAAGATTGAAGACTTTTCACAGGGCCAGTCGTCTTCAACGCAATCCGTGCCGTGCACCCTTTGACTCCTATCATGATCTTTGGAGGTATCCTTCCCCAACTTGAGATGCACCTACCGCAGCTCAGAAATGTGCAGGCCACACTCATATCCGGGATTGCCAGCAGTACGATGGCAGGTCTATGGCAATGGAAAGCGGACGTTACATGGAAACCATCGGTACGTCATTCCTCTGTTCCAACCTATTTTCGACGCAATTCCATCCGCTTCAGGGTGGATGAGTAAGTGTGCTTCCCTATGAATCAAGTTCCCTGGTACGAATCGCTGTTCAGGCGCCAATCTAAACGCTGGCAAGGATAACGCTCGCAGCATTAAGTTCAGCAGGAGATATCTGGATCAGAACCGGGTTACCTATCAGGTGAGTAAAGAGAGCCGTGCAGATATCACATCTCATACTGCCCGAGTGATTCCTGTAAGATTGACTATGATGACTGCAGTACCATACGGGAACATCGAACTTCACTTTCGACACGCGATATGGTCGCTCCATTACTGAGGGTCTCCATGATCTCGCGGAACAGTAGAACCTTTCTTACCAGTATGGTGTTTCCCCTCGAGACTACACGATGACTCGGTGAGCTTCTTTCTCCCGTGTGGTTAGCGGTACATTTTGAAACGAGAGCAGTGATCCATATCCTTCCAACGGGTCTATCTTTACCCTCTTTATCGAGGCAGTAAGCGCCGACAAACGCAGTTTCCATTCTCAGACTGATTGAATACGTTCAGGCTCTACCTACAGCCCTCAAAATAAACAACTCACGCGCAGACATACCCAGTCTCTTCATTGCAACCTCCGGAAATCTTCGCTTCGATATTTTCAAGGGTCCCTTCACGAAAAACGACCAGCTCACAGCCTCGCCCTATCCCGACCAGTTCCTATACATCCCTGGGGTCACCCTCTCGGTCGCTAACCAGGTTTTACCAGCTCTTAACAAACCTTCAAGTGCATCCTTGAAGCAAAAGCGCGCAGTACAAGACGCGAAATTGTGGGAGCTTGGTTATGTCGACAATCATTTCCAGACCTCGCTAGGGGAAGCGGAGAGGCATTTCAGACACGGGAAACCCGGAAGAAACCAGTTGACCTTCGGTTATGTCACCAATGACGTGAGCTCTAAAATCTTGTGCATACATCGAGTTTGCGCTCACGCTCTGCAGTCATGTCCCGAAGCTGGCGACGACACACTTCATATCCTTCCCCCTTTCTATGATACCCCCCAATATATAGCGTCCCCTCCTCCCGATGTGACGGACGACAGCCCTATTGATCTCGTCTTCGTCGACTTTATCGAGACTCCAGTGTTAAATATCCTGAACGAGTTGCAGAGCGAGAAGAAGTATTCAAAAGATGATGTTTCTCTGTACAGCCCGGTGATGTCAAATCAGGTGTTTGGGCTGTATGCTCAAGCGTACTGGAGTTAAGTGATGTAAGTACATAGATTGTGGATGATAATGTATAGTTGCCCCGTGCTGTGTGGCAAGAAGTTCATGGTCACGTGACGGTACTTTGTCGGTTTTTTGTTCATCTTCAATGTCAATAGTATTTTTTTTTTTTTGCCGCTCTGCTTTGAATTGTGTTACACCAGTTGCCCAGCAATGTATAGTGTACATGGGCACTCTGGAGGCGAAATGCCATCCCCTGCGCCGAGGAAGCTGTTCGTCAACTTCATCCTGGGTAGGCCAGGGTCGTGGTGCTACGCGGCGTGCTCTATTTGATTCGCTGAAGCGAGCTGCCTATTCATCAACATACCTGTGTATTTGCAATCTGCGGTTGGTTCGATAAAGACGTGGTCTTTCAGAAAATCAGCATCACGAGGGCACGATGTAATCACATGTCCGATCAGGAAACGACCATAGAGGGCACACACACAAACACACATGGGAATGGGCGGGATCCGTAGACCCAAGAATCCACCCTTACAATACTAAGACTTCGTGGTGCTACGACCACTAAATGTGATGAGCTGAAGATTGGTTGTTGTGAGTGTGCAGGTCGGAATTTCACAGTATGGTTCTCATACTCTGCAGAATGGTGCATGCGGAATAGATAGTGAGGCTGATGGAACATCACAGGGACCAGTTGAGCGCTAGTAAACGCCAGCGAGGTGACGGTGTACCCTAACCGCAGCAACTGCTCAATACAATCCATGCCGAACCCGCGCAGCCAGCAACATGCGAAGTGGAGCCTCGGAGCCTAGCCTGGCGTCGACCGGATGCACAAGGCACGGTGTTGAGCAGCTTAAGTAATTTACATTTGACCTCTGTACGATGAGAAAGACACCGGTACGGTAAAGTGAATACATGCCCGTATCGACCTCACTTACTACCCCAAAGGCCAGTAGGGGGATGTTCAGCAGCTGTCCTCGATTTCGAGGCTGAGCCCTAGCAAGATGGGTAGGGACTTTTTCAGAGAATTTATTTCGATTTCGATCGTGTCGAGTCGTTTTGCATATGCAGATCGGACAATATGATGGGGACTGCACAGTGTAACCAGGTGGGGTATAACTACAGAGTCGTGCGCATGCCCTTGGTTGGGCTACAATAGGTTTTTAACATTTGAATATTTACTTAGTTGGGTTTAAAATTTAGTGTGTAGACTCAGGTGCATGCATTGTACAGTTTGGGTGAGGAGGCGAGTGCATGGCCACAGTTCGTATCACCTGCTATGTCCCTAAACGCTGGTTTGTTACATGGTTGTCAATGTTGTCGATCTCCGGCACCGCCAGGCTGTGGATTAGGAAGCTAAGAGAGGTGAGTACACCGGTTTACCTGTGGACTGGGTACTGCATATGTGACAACAGTGCGAATATCGAAGAGTCGCTCGTATCGAGGGCACAGAATACATCTGTGCTCTTACCGATTCTTGGAAGGTGACCGAGATGTTGCGAGCTTCCCGGGATCGCAGTACACTTGTGCTCGCAGAAGGGGCACCGCCATTAGAAGGCTCGTAACTGAGAAAATGCGTAAAAAGCTGCCCCTCCGTAGCTACAGAACTCTCCGACCGACTTCTCCAATACAACAATCCCACCTCTACACCATTAGTAGAGCGAACTCTTAGTTTCCATACAAAAGTACGTCAACCAAAATATTCCTTTCGACCACCACCGCCGCCGTCTTTGTGCAGACGAACCTCGACTACGGCATTTGCAAGTGTTAACAGCATCAGGCCGTACATCTGCTCACATCGTCATGTCAGGGCAGGTTTTAGATGACTCCTACAACGTCGTTGACCAGGTGATTGCGCAGAACCCGTATGCAGTTGGCGTCTTCGACTGCAGCACGGCCCCGATCACCTTCACCAGCCTACACCTCAATGGCCTCAAGCAAGTATCAGTTTTTCCTAATCGATTGTCTTTGAGACGTTGATGCACCTGACAGCTATCTTCTCGCCCCATGCTATCCAAGTCTGTATAAGTTGGGCTTTCTTTTCGTCTCTTCCACAAGTTTTATATAACAATCTTCGTAGTGCCAAAAAGACGACAATTGAGTCGTTTACCGTGTCAGGGCCTTCAAACATCGGACTCTAGATTATTTAAAACAAGGAAGCCCAAGTTGATGGCCAACAGACGACCTTAACATTGTTGTGCGCCATCCATCCTGTGCTATGCGTCATCCTTGAGTTATCAATCACTTGCTGTCGCAGGGGCGATACCGTCAAGGAAACACCAACGCTATAAGTTACGTCTTTGACAACTTATCCACTTAATCACTGTAATTACTACTGTTGGCACGTTGAATATCACACATGCCTCGCAGCCTCGGCTCTCGACAGTCATGCAAACACCCAATTATACAGCTCAGGTTGTGCGCCAATCAATAAACCTGCAAGCAGCTGCACGTGGTGAGGAACCGGTGATAAAGGAGAAACTCTTGGTCTAAAAGATAAAATGTCCACTCTAGATGTCAGAAAAAAAAATCTAACCCGTACAGTAAGTTATGGATATGCATTGATGAACAGGGTGAGCTATGGGGCAACCAACTAAAGGACTTGAGGGTATATAAGCTATACTTGGATTATGAGAAACATAATTTAAGATGAGGCAAAGGTGCATGCTGGGTTCCTGCCCAACGGCGGCGGTATCATCAGAAGAGTTCACAAATAGAGTAGAGAGATCACTGCAACATGTTTCTGTCCGGGGGGTTATCTAATCAGCAACTATAATTCTTCCAGCCGTCTCTTCTTGATGAGACGATGAGAAGGATCGACCTTGCGTGCATCAAGCACACGTTGCAAGTCCCCATACATGGGCTGTGCCACACCGGTACAGTGAGACCTGATGTGAGCCCTGCTGCATGCATCACCTCTTGCAAACTCGTGCTTGCACATGTCACATCTGATACGAAATCCCACGTGAGTGACTACATGCCTGGCGATGCTCGTTCCCTTCATGTTTGGCTTGGGACAGTCGCGCCAAAGACAACCAGTAGTCGTCTCGCCACCTTTGAATCCATGGAAATGCTGAAGATGGTCAGCGATGCTGGGCTGGTCGCCCTCGATCCACATTCCACACGCGGTATTCTCGCGGTCCCAGAAACACTCGTATACATGCAGCAGCTTGTCGGGCTTCTGAAGAGCGTTATGTACAGATTCTTCGTCGACCAAAAAACCGTCGCACAGCACCACTTCGTGGTCTTGCATGTTTCCGCTAGTAGTAGCGGTAGAACTTGCGGACGGTGCTCCTTGTGTGCTGGTGTCGAATGCCTCAGCCTGAGCAGGCATGCAACCTAGAACTGGGGTCGGGCTAGGGCTCTGAGAGGAGCCTCTCCTGGTAGCGCGTTGGGACGATGGTGCCGCTGGACCAACCTGGGAGTGTCGGCGAAGACGAGTCGTGGAGAACTGGCTGGAAGCCTGGAATGCCGTTGGTAAGCGGGACATCGGTGCCGATCCAGCGCTCACCGATGACCAACGGCGGACGTGACGGGATGTTGGCTCCATCCTCACGGATGACGATGAGGGCTGCACCGACATCGACGTTCCATACGTATTTCCGAAAGGGTCTGGAATGAGTCGCACGGAGGATGCGATCTGGGACGAGCCCGTAGCTTGCCGCAACGACGCTGTGTTCCATCCTCCTGCTCTCATTTCCGACTCATCCATGTACGTGGAGGTCAAAAAATCCCTCTCATACCCGGGTCCTCTCGGTAAGCCGTGCCTGAATGACAACTGAGGACTGCGCCCAAGGGATGAAGGGGGCGATTCCCTGTTTAGCTGGTAGACAGGTGAAGGCGAGTCGCCGACCACGGGTAAACACGACCTTTCATGGAGCACCGGGGGTGCCGAGTGAGGCTGCAAGAGGGTGGCCGCCGAAGAATAAGTTGTCAAGCCAGTCACCGAACGTCCAGGTGCGGAAGCCGAATTTGGATCTGGATCTGAACCTTGGTTGGAAACAGGTTGATAATCGGCATCACTACGCAACGGCTGCGACGAGGGACCCGGCATATATGCATAAGAGAGATCAGATGAATTGCTAAGGAGAAGGTGCTGTGGGGGGTGCGGCGGCTGCGGTTGGTATTGACAATGCGCGAAAGACGGTACTTGTGACAACCCGCTCCGATGATCACGATCACCAACAAGTCGACTCGTTGTTTGAACGCGGCCCTCTCGATTATACACTGCGTCCGACTCGGGCGCGGTCACCAACGTGCTTGCCAAAGGAGACGTGTCATAGCCACACTCAGATTTGCTCATCGCGTGCACGTCAACGTCGCACGCCGATCGGGGTGGAGTATGAGAGGGTTGTGAGGGGCTATTACTTGATTGACTAGACCTTCCAATGAATGGGGCGTCTTGCACAAATCCACTTGCAAACGACGACAGGTCAAACGAAGAACTCGAGTCTTCGTTGCTATAAATGCGACAGTCGTCAAACTCGTAAGGAAGACTGCAGGGAAAGCTGGCTGAGTGTACGATTCCTTGGGTACTGACGTCACCACGCCAGGCCTCGTCAGAAGTGCCTACATGCTCATGTCCGGGAATGAAGTTAGGGTGAGTTGCAGCTGGAAACTCGCCAGCGCTTGGCCCCTGGAAGCCACTGGCATCACTCCGTGCTGCCCCCGAACTGTATTGCAAGTGCATGGAAATCAGGTGAGCAAATACCTGGCTCTAAATGGAGGAATGACGTACGAGGAAGCATCGAAGGATGCTGTCATTTTCACAGACGACATTGCATTGCGTGATACGTGTGTTCGACCCTGCTCAACGCGGCCTTGCCTTTGGTTGAGCTGAGGGGAGAAGTGGAAATCGTCCAGCCTGTCGCACAGACTATTGCCTTGGGCTTCCTCGGTCGTCCGCGAGGGCATGTGAGAAGGCAGCCTATAATTATGCTCGCCCACGATTGGCTGTCGCTGACGTCTAGGTCCGGATGACCCGACCGAAGCCAAGTGACCAGCACGTGGGAGATCCACAAGCCCCGGGCTACGTATTCCAGATACGTCATTATCAGTCCTAACATCCCGCAGGTCAGACTCCCACACGCGAGGACGAAGAAACAAGCATACCGCGATGGAAGATCATCACGTTGCGTGTTATGCTGGCTTCTTTGCTCCCTAGCAGTGATTTCTTCCATTTTGCCTAGTACAACGTGCCGATCCCGCTTTTCCATTGGTGTCAGCGCCCCGCTGGTGCGCGCATAAAACCGTCAGCAAGATCCGACAATATCCCCGGGACATGTCCACTTACTACAATGAGGATGAGCTTGCTTGGGTGTAACCGAACATGATATAACTGGACGGGATGCAACGAGTATCGGTGCGAGGATTGGTATATGTATGGATGTGGGTATGGGAAGGATTGGAAGATGTAGCAAATGCTGAGCGCACAGCAACTCAACAGTCCCTCGAGTTTAAAGGACGACAGAAAGGAGAATGCCTGGGGGGAAAAATTGCTTGAATTCCTAGCAGCACCGGTACAAGGGTTTATATGGTAGTCAATGGCGCCATCGCAGAATTGCGGGGAAAGTAAAGGCAGAGCAACACCACGAGTTTGGCGACGGAAACACGACCAACACGAGGCGTGCGCCGTTTTCCACACCTTACCATTGTGTTGCTGTAAAGCTGAGCTGAGAGGTGCCAGCAGAGAGGCAAAACGGTGTGATATCATAGTCATGAGCACAACGCGCGGGCTAGAGCTCACGAGGCATGAGCCATCCATCAAATAGTAAGGTCCGAAGCGTTAAATGCATTGACGCTCGATCAGGCCGTTGACAGGCTGTGTGCCATGCGAGAGCCTCCTCGCTCAGAGCCTGATGGCATGTCACAATCATCATTGTCAGCCAGTAAGCAGCATACCCAGCGTACGAAAGCCCAGTAGCATCGGCTGCGCCCGCGCCGTCAAATCAAAAGTTATTTGCCACCAACTCGGAATGCGACGAAAGCGGAAATTGCGAACTGCCCGTCTGCGCCATCGGTCTGGCCGGGCGGCGCTATTAAATGATACAACTCGGCGATAACAATATAAGCGAAGTTTCCACGGACTAACCTGTAGTTCCTTCCATAATAACGGGCGTTAATGAACACGCCGACAGACTATATGGGTCGGTCCCCACGCGTAATGATCTCAGCGTGTCCGTGGAGAAAGGATGTACAAATTCCTGTACTGAATACCGTGAACATGCACGCACATCCCCATTTTGCCTCGCTTCGCACATTACCGAGATCCGCTGGAGTGCAAGAGCACGAACCATTTTGAATGACGTAGAAAGAGAATGACTCGAGTGCCTGTGTCCCCAATGGAGGCTTGAGATCCGTAGATCGATTATCAGTTCGATAATCAGTACCAGCCAATCAACGTCGATGTATTTTCAGGGCGCAAAATGGAATGCGTGAGAAAATGAGATCATTATTGGGACCACTTACAACCTGCTGGGCTGTGCATGTCCTCAACAATCGCGACTACGCATATGGGCCATTTCCGAAGGCAAATTCGACGGCTTGTGCTCGAATTGAAACGTCACGGTACGGTCGGCCCTTGCAGCTTGCAGAGCCTCCGAACGAAATAAATATTAACCGCGCATTGAGCATTCCACACGTTTTTTGGAGCAACCAAAAGGGGCGACGAGACCAGTGCATGGGCCACAGCAGGTGCAACGGAGGGACTCTGCGGTGCCCACAGGAAGTAAATGAATGGAAGTCCGCAGTTGCAGAAGAATTCATGACACAGCCTTCAAAAGCTGCATTTCATGCATCCGGACTCCGTTATAACACGTGTTTAAAACTTGACCATCTCATTCGCTACGCGGTAGTCAGAAACATGAGAAGTTGAAAAAATGTTAAGACTGCAATACGGCGTAACGGGCGCACGCCCCATTTCACACCTAGACAGGACGTACGGCGTACGTTTTACGCATTCTCGGGTCAGTGCACATCATCGGCTACTTTTTCATAGGGGTATACCTTGTAAGACAAATTCGCTCAGTTGGGGTTATAATAAGAAGGAAGCCATCACTAACTTCCTTGAGGGCAGTTAAAACGTCACGGAGATCAACCACGTCGCCCCTGTCATAAAACTTTCGACTCTATCCTCAGCAACTTGCTGCAATATGCCATGAGTTCCGGTGGTTGGATGAGCTGCGGCAGTAGCCTAGACTGACCTGTGTAACAGAGATGCACATAACACGTTAGCTCAGTTGAGGCATTATGCAACTACAGCGGGAATAGGACACACACATGCCAGATGTCATGAAAACACATTCCTCGTACTCTCCGACTTGCTGTCTCGCAAAATACTTTTGAGGATCTTCGCAGTATCCGTCCTGGAAGAAAAGAAAACAAGTTTAAATCCAACACCCGTGCCTGCGGCCAGACTGCCTGTAGAAACGGGGTCGTTCTCACCCTCATCTCGCTATGTCCAGGAACACCCCCACGTGGAGGGTCAAAACAACTGGTCAAAGCATCACACGCGTCAACCACTTGTCAAGGCACTATTATTGTACAGTCAGCAAACTTGCTTGGCCCGTTATGCACACAAGACAAGAAGTAGACGATAGCCGATGCGTGTAAGAGATCCTTCGAAGTCGGGTGACTGCCACATCGAACGACTCTGCACCCCCAGCGGATCTCGACTCGCATCCACCTTGAGTCGCCACTTGTTCTTACCGTAGAATCCATTACAATGTAAGTCAGATGAGGAGGCTTACGTCTTGAGTTTCTGCTGACTCTCCAGTACAACGAAGGGTTGGTATGGTGGTCTGATCATATAGCCATTGTGAAGGCTGACCTGTGGAGCTAGTCTGCGATGATAATCTAAAAAGATAATCTCTCCTTGGCGGTACCAGTAGACGGAAGATGACTTCTAGGTCCTCGATCGCCGCAACGACACCATCTATTCAGAGTCGAAGACATTGAAGCATACAACACTGCTCGGTAAGCAACCTTGGTGCAACCGCGAATACCTGCGCCAATTCATAAGTCAGAGGATCCAGTACGTCTTCAGTATGTCTGGTGTCCGTTTCTGAGTTTCATGATACGTACGATCACTCACCCACACAAACTTGAATACACGGACCTAAATCCACACCAATTATCTCCGATTGCCAGACGAGCGTCTGCACTAAGCGAAGCGGGGCCGAGGCATTCCTAGATCCCCCCCCCCCACACGGCATATTATGTACATCATGGAGAGGCAAAGTTCAAACAGAGATACCAACTAACCTTATTCGCCGTGTGGCGCAAGTTGAGGAGCATGCTCACGCAAGTAAACGTACCGTTCTACGCCAAGGCTACGTGAGAGACATATGTGCTGAAGGATTCGCTGCAAGTCCACGAAACGGCCAACTCCGCCTGCGAGTCCATGTCAACACTTTCCATGCCCCCTCGGACTCATGAACACCTCCGATAACCACGTACACCTTACTTTGGACGAGAATGCCGAGTACGCTCCTTACTCAACGGAGATTAGCATGTCGTTTCCGGTGTTAAGGGAGATGGGCATCCTCCTATCATACTTACCTCGAAAATGTCAGAAGTGTAAAATGAATTGCGTAGTAAATAAAAAGGTGGCTGGATTTTCCCACCCTCTAAGCGTGGTCTAAACTTGCTACTGCCCTGACGCTGGCCTGGCCAGCCCCCAACTCAACGGCGACGCTGCTCTTCTCAGACTGCAAGCATGAACCTTTCATTGTTCACGGTCAACGCCTTTCTCATCCTTGACTCCGAAGGGCACCGTGTCCTTGCCAAATACTACCGTCCGAAAAGTCACCCCAATGCGTCCGAGGCAAACAAGCACCTCAATACCCTCAAGGATCAGCGAGCGTTCGAGAAGGGCTTGTGGGCGAAGACGAAGAAACCCGGCGGTGTGTCGCTCTGTTGTCTGCTGGATTCACGTGTTCATCACCCACCATATATGCTTTTATGGCTATACACAGGTGATATCATCCTCTACGACTCGCAGCTGGCAGTATACAGACACTCTCTCGACCTGATCTTCTATATTATCGGCTCACCTGCCGAAAACGAGATTATGCTTCATAGTGCATTGACAGCTGTATGTGAAGCTGCTCATCTGCTGCTAAGGAACCAGGTAGAGAAGCGGGTTGTATTGGAAAACTTGGACTTGGTGTTGTTGTGTTTGGACGAAACGATTGACGACGGGTACGTGTATTTCCTAGGCTCGGAGAGGTCGGATATCTGATGAGGGTGCCTTCAGAATTATCGTAGAGACAGACTCGACAACGATTGCATCAAGAGTGAGCAGGCCGAAGGCGGACACCACGGAGATCGTGATTAATGAGCAAACTCTAATGAGTGCGTATCAGACTGTTAGGGACAAGGTTCAACAGAAGATACAGCAACTGTAACCATAACATCATAATCCTCTCCTTTTCTCCTCGATCTCCAATCGCTACTTGCATCACGCCGTCACGAGAAGTATATCTCCCCGTGTAGCCTACTGCAAGTGTATGAAGCGCGGCATCATTATTTACAGGGAGAAATTTTGACCACTCGAAAGTAAGTTACATTATAACAAGAGACTGACACAGCAGAGCAAAGCATAAATCCAGAAAAGGACCCCACAAGCCACGTTAAATGATACAAACACTCTACATCCGCCATAGCTGGGCCACGAAAATTCCGAACTGAGGAGATATATCATATCCTACACCATTTGGGGGACATTCGTGAAAAATGACATATTATGAACAGGGGAGCCGTGCATTAGCCGTGGTTGGTGCGCGAAGCGAGGAAATGGGATTAATTGGAGGTGTCTGATGGTATGTGTATCGTGTTCATGAGCCAGGGACGAAATTACTGCCAACGACGAGGAGTGGCACGGGGTGGCCGTTCACAAGAAAGGAAGACTGTCCAAAGAGCGCGTCAGCTTCGATGTTCAAAATTATCAAAGGCGGGGCAGCATCGTGGGGTACCCACGCAAGTACCCCGTTGAAACGCACCTTGACTTGTGTACGAAGATCTCGTATACGGCTGCCGACGATGCCGCCACAACAGTCAGCGCAGTCGCAACTTGGCGAAACTTGGTTATGCTCCCTGAGGAGACGGAGAAATCGGGATGCTCGTAGATGGCGTAGGGACGCATGGACAATATTAAATGGAGATGAGTGAGGACAAAGAACCAGTGGGGATTGACTCTGCAAAGCTCGGGTTCTGCACGGCAGCGGTGGGCTTACCCTGGTCAAAGGGCACCCTCTTTATACTAGACTGCGTCATTGTAACCATCTTCGTGTTCCTGTTTATCCGGCACGCCAGGCAGTGTCACGAAGTTACTTGTGCCCTGCCCATCGGCTATATGGAATCTTCCGATTCCCGCTATTTGGGGTGATAAGATCTTCCGGCCACCGCCTGATGACCGCCCAGCCTCAGCTTCCTATGGCTGTATTCTGTCCAGAAGTTCCAGGACCCGTCAGCAAATACCAAAATAGGAACCTTGGGGTCACAGCCCCTCAACGTTCTACTTTGTTCTCCCTCGATAAGCTGTACTAGACCACGATTTTTGGTATCAGAGACCTGTACGGGAGATACCATGTACCGACCCCCGCATGCTAATTCGCCGTTCGATCAACCGAAGCTTAGAAACATGTGGGAGCTCATTTCCGTCTTACTTTGGGTCCTCTTAGGACGTTGTTGCCAGATGGAGCTTTTCGGACCGTCCATCGTGACCACGGCATCGAAGTACGCGTATGGATTGACGTGACCAGCACCGTTTTCGGAATAAATGATGAGACATATGTGGGTGATTGGCACCCTTTGTGCTTTGATTATTTATTCCTCCATGTATTCTCCCTTGACGAGTGAGTGATGGATTACATCCGTCGACGCACTCAGTATTAGTGCTTGTGGTAATCAAGACCGCACGGAATGTGGGCATTGGCTGCCTTTGACCGGACTTGTCCGACGACGGCAAGGACACTCACATTGGGACATGCCATGACCCTGTCAAGCTGGGTATCTGAGGGTAGGTATTCCCTGCTTAAAGTATAGCACGCCCAACGCCATCGAGATGGTCAGCTAACGCCGCGGTCAGTATACTGCAAGTGACACATGCAGATCTAGAGGCAGCTGATCATTCTAACTTGCGGCCAACATGAGTGAAACAACGTTACGCCTCGACTTTTAAGGCTCGCGGCTGGCACTATTGTGTGGTCATCGCACCGGTTGTTGCCGAGGGGCTCCTTTGCATCGACCTCGTATCTTTAGATGTCTGGCAAGGACGTATTCCTCCAAGGATTTGGGGCTGATCCTGCTTCCACACTACGGCAGTATCGATCTCAGAAAAGTCTACCAACCTCGAATGTCCCGGACCGTTCTCCAAATATACTAGTTGACATTTCTCATGAGCGATGAACGCTACTGCGTCAGTCGGATATCTCGGGGATATAAGATTACGGCTCGTTGTTGGAATGCCGTCTCCGCTCTCCAGCATTCCCACGAGTGAGTGTTGCAGATAGCATCCACAAAGAAGTTGCCTTAACTGATTTGGGTCATAACGCGGACTGAGGTGAGTAGTACAGTGACCCGTGGAGGCATAACGGCGAGGCTGCGCAGTTTAAGTTTTCTAGGTCTGGTGTCGATTAGAAAACGGTTGTCTTGTGTTTTAAAGGCGATGTTCACACGTGGTATGCTGATAACCTTCTGGCTGCAGCGACTGTTGTATGTATGCAGCTCTGAGCAGGTTCTGCCGTTACACACTGATGTCGGCTACTTGTGAAACATGAAACTGACACCATCACAGAAACTGGCTCTGCTTGGCTCCGTGATAAGTCCCCGGTAATGCCCTTCCATAATTCAATGCCTTCATCAGTACACTCAGCGAGAACAGTAAAAAAGGCTTCTACACAGGCAGCACTACTGCCCACTCTTGCCGGAAAGTGCTGCAAGATGGCATCGTGTTGATGTTCATAGAGTGACATTTTTTTGGCTGGCTAGCACGGACTGGTGCGATAGTCTCACCAGGCATGATCCATCCAACAGATGTGACTTGGGAACTACTTCAAGTGCTCTAGCATGCGATCTTGTTAGTCTCCATCCGTACATAACCTCCCATGCTATGTTTTGGTCAGTAAGACAGAATACAAATACCTGCGCAGTGATCAGATCCAGCAGATGAGGATATCTATAATATTAGGTACAGAAGCGCTGATCGCGCTGCCGTTCATAGTTCCGCGGGTTGCCTTCCGTTTGACAGATCCTGACACAGAATGACACTATCGTTGTCTCATTCACCAAATTGCCGACATCAGCGTTGCTGTACTGTTATGTCCAAGTTGTTGAATGAAACACTCTCATTCCACCAGTACTCCTATATCAACCAAGTGCGTATTTGCCACTTATTGATATCAAATCAGGCTGATCCTGTTAATACGCAGCCTGGGATGCACTCCTTGCATAACCAGGCACGGTAGGTAGGTCCCTGTAGGTCCCTTACACCCGATGACAAGTGCCAACGCAACCTTATGTCTGGATTTACCTCTGAAGGGAATGGTGTTCCTTACACCTGCCGAACGCTTACACCAGTGAGGTAAGTGTTTCGGGCAGAAACTTCGAATGAAGTTGCTCGGGTATATTCATGCATGCCGAACCCTGCCTTACTGAATTCGGTACAGTATAATGAGGGGATGCGACCTGAAACAAACATAAGCCAGCCTGAAACGATCGTACCAGCGTCCAGTCGTCAAGCGTGCTCTTGCTGCCGAAGGCTCGGATCCAACCTTCTCATGTCGGCCGCGATTGAATGCACACGTGCGATCATTTGAGTGAGAAACCAAGAAATAAACCGCGGATCAATCAGTACTTACTAGGAAGCGTTGGGAAGGACGCAGACAAATCTAGGATTCGAAGGTTCTGTCGGACAAGTGAGGGAGAAAGAAAGTGAGAAGAACGTGCTCCAGTGTTTGCATCCATCGTCATCACCAGCACCCTGGCAGTGGTGATAAATTCATTATTATCCGCATATGTGGCTGAGGCTTCACAGCTTGGAGTCTGCGCACTGCATGAGTGGATCACGATCTCCTGATCAAACCACTAGTCGAAGTTGAGACTCGAGCTGTTCGAAGCCGCCGCCAACAGGTCTATCGTAAGTTCCAATCTCGGGTATCGTTGATAGTTCCGTTAGTACCTTCGCAATCACCGTAGCCGGCGGATCAACTAACACATGGCAGTACTGCACGTATGTAATGTGCAGCGAATCATCATTACATCGTGTCAGTAACTGTCCATCTTCCTGACATATATCGACACAAACACTATGCTAGATAGATGATCATACGAGAACGTAACTTCCTAGAACAAACACACAAAGTTGCTTGGAAACACGTGCCTCCCGGGCTGTTTCCTCGCTTCATCCAATAGCTCTCCGGACCACCACCCGTCCTCTGGTGTCTCCGTCACAGCGATGATATCTCCCGCCTGGAAATCAAACTCCTCGTCAATCGTAGCAGCATAGTCGTACAAAGCTTTGACTATTCATGTTAGTAGCATCGGCGAGGGAATTATGAGAGCCGTCAGTATGAAAACATACGCACGAGTAGATAGGAGAACCAAACGCACCATAAAACAAGATCGGCCTCCCATCGTCTGTGTACGAACACGTCGGCGCATACTGTCCCCTCGGAGGCTGCGGCGACGGCGACCTCCCGACGGCTGGACTCGGCGCCCTAAAACCATTTCCTGCACCTCCCACCCCGTAGTGTTTTAGTTGCTGATTAGTAGAGCTATGCATGACAGGTGGTTGATGATACCCCTGCTGAGATGCGTATTGTCCGGCACCACCGTATGTACCACCCCCACTCACGCTGGGATGACGCACAGGTGGACCATATCCTCCGCCTCCCCCATATGACGATGGGGGTGCCACCACTGCTTGTTGTTGTACGTGGGAGGACGGGGGTGCACCGTAATGAGACGCATGCTGCGATTCGTAATGTGCAGGGTGACCACCGTACGTTCCGGGAGGAGCCTGTGTAGTAGGCACAACAGCACCATAATACTCGTTCCTCGAGGGTGGTTGTGCAGGTGGTAGAACTTGTCCTGCACCCCCACCCATACGACCATCGCCGTACCCTCCCCCACCACCATAGGACGACACTGGAACCTGCCCTACCGAATGCGCCAGCCGATGCTGCACTGCGGCCTGAACAGCCATCTGATCGTGTACGACACGTCCGTCCGGGCCGAGCGCAATACCAACAGGGTTAGAAGGCGTCACGGGTCTTTGTTGCTGTGGCTGGTGCTGTGGATGATGCTGTAGTTGAAGTTGTTGATGATGCAGCGGTTGCGATCCTTGCACGTACGAAACACTTGTTGTCCTCGCAAGTTGCTGACTCCCACCCTGCGGAGCACCGCCAACGACGACCGGTCCCCCTGTTCCCTTTCCATACGGATGCACAGCACCCGGCGCAATACCACCCACGGGGCTCATACCGCGCGCAGGCGATGGAGCATTCGCCACTAGCGACGTCGTCCCTATGCCAGGGTACCCAGCTCGACTGGTCGGTCTGGGTCCCGGGTCCTGTTGCATCTGTTGCGGACTCTGGCTCAAAATCCGGCCGGTACCAGGAGGGGGCTGACCCGCAGCAATGGGAGGGGGGGCTACACCGACATAAGAGTTCGCTCTGCTCCTCGGTTCGCCGGGGAACGGTCTCTGGTAATTCGCGACTACTTGTTCAACAGATACACTTCCTGGCGCCGACGATGGTGGCATCCCAGCCCCAGCTCCTGACATTGACGTATGTGGGCCTGATACTCCAGATAAGGATGTAGATGTCGAGGACGTCCCGCCACGAGACGGCGGTACTGCGAGCACCGGGGTGGGAGGGACAGGATTGGGCGATGACGGACGTGAATGTGCGAGTGGATACGACCCCGCGGCGACATCGCCGCTGTTGCCCCTCGTACTCCCTAATGCAGGCGTCGATAACGCCTCTGACGGCTTGCCCCCCAAAGGTGGGGACGTCCCCGAACTCGGAGTATCCTTGCGCACGGTGTTCCGCCTCTCGGGACCCTTCGCAGCAGCAGCAGCCGTACTCAACTCTGCCATCTGCTTGACCAGCGGGTCATCACCCGCACCGGTGCCGACAGGTGGCGATTTGCGGGCCGTTGCTTGTGCGGTACTGGGGCCGGATCTCTGTTGTTGAGGATCATTAGAAGGGTCGACTTCCCATGCATTGTTCCCTATCACGAGCTGCGTGCTTGATACAGTAGGATCAACAGGATCCGGATGATGAACTTGAGCTGCCGACGACATCTGAGAACGCGAATGGGACTGAGATTGGGCGTGCCCGTGTGTACGCCCTTGAGAAGGTGACCGAAGGAGCGCAGACGCGTTACTGCTGCGTCTCTGCGCTTGCTGGGCCTGGGCCTGCTGTTGGATAGCGGACGAAGACTGTTCACGAGAGGGGGACATATGTCCATTGATACCATTCGCCTGGGACTTCTGCGACCTATGCGTCGCGCTCCTTGAAAGATCGGCTTCGGTAGGAGCACCCCTCGTCGGGGGTCCTCCACCGGCACCTATGCCTGCATGATTCGCTCCAGTATCGAATGGAGTCTCTTCTTCTTGGGCCGGCATTGATTTCAGTACCCTCTGGGTCACCCTCGCAAATGCCGCCGGGCGGGTCATGATTCTGTTGTGATTGACGGGAGGTGCGTCGGTGTTGGCATAGTCAATGAAAGTAGGGGGTTCGGGGATGGCACTGCCAGTACCGTAGTCGCGAACGAAGTTGTCCATTTCCTTATCTGGTTCCATTTGTTCGAGCGCGAGACGCATCTTTTCGCAGGACTAACGGGGAATTTCTTCAGCAAGTGAGTTGGCAGGATGGTAAAGAGGACGCACCTCGTCATCAGAGACACAGACAGTCGAAACGGCATTGGCATAGGACCACAAGTTATCTTTCATGAACTCCAACCTCTCCTCTTCCAAATCCTGACAGCTATCACAAAACGCTCTCCAATCCTGCTCCCACTTCTGAACTGTTTCTTGCAACACACGTGTGAACTGTGCATAGTCGTTCTCGTTGAGCTGTACGGTCTGCTGTGCCCTTTCCAACTTCAAATTGATCTTTTCCAAATCTTTACCCTGCACAAGGGTACTTTGAGCGGTGTACGAATTGATGCGGACGCAGTCGGATTCATATTTCTCGCGTGCCTTCGAGGCGTGCTGTTCGCGCGTCTGCTTGGTACGGAATTCTTTCTCGATTGCCGTTTGATAAATCTTTTTGTGTTGCTGTTGCTTAGTTGCGAAGGCGGCAACGGAACCTTCGATTTCCGTACGGAGTTGTTGGGCAAGTTGCATGTGACCGCCGGCTTGTTTGTCGGTTTCAAGACGGAGCGTGTCAATGGAGTTGCGGAGTTCTCTGTTAATGTGGAAATGTGATCAGGTGAAACTGTGGGTAGATGGCGTGACGGGCGGGTGTCCGCATGACTATGCGGCTCACGGGATATCCCACCTCGAGCGCCATTAGGAGAAAGACACTCACCCGATCTCGTCTTTGCCTATGGACATCTTTGCGAGTTTGGCAAGTCGTTTTGCGTATTCCTCTTCGATGGTCGCTCTGTTTGTGTGGAGGTGATGACGGTTAGTTCGGATGCGCAGTCACATGTGTGGAATAAATCGGCATAATTTCGTTCATGTATGGGAAGTAAGAAGTGGCAGATGAACGAAACACGATGTTCCGTGGTTGGCAATAAACAAATCATCCATCGACAACAGATAACCTAGCCACCCACGTATGCCTCGAAAGAACAAGTACACCCACCTCTCCTTCCAGAAATTCCTCAATTCCTCCATAGTTCTGGCAGCGCCTCTCATCCTGGCGAACAAGACGTCAACGCCGCCATCGCCGAGTCCCCAGAACGCGTTGCAGAAGTCAAGGGAGCGAACGCCGGTAGAAGACACATAGTCATCTGGGGCTGTAGACGTTGATCGTGCATATTTAGCGAGCGAAGTTGTGGACGGCTGTCGCCTTGCGGACGACATCCCGACTATGACCGCTGGTAATTCTTGGAATAAGACTAGCCTCGATGGTAGTAGATATGGTGGGGAATCTTCCTGGCTGGTATCGAGTGTTGGTTGAGGGTATTACAATGTAAGCTTGCGGACGGTCGACGACCAGAGTTGAAGTGACCCGCACAAGCCCAACGCCCACATAGGGTGGCTGTGCTAACATCACAGCCACCCATCACGACCTTCCATCGAACGTCTGATGCAGACTCCGTAGGGGCTTACACATAGATCTCAGCACGGTCAGTAATCCACCCGTAGCCGATCATTTACTGAATACCTCTGACGTAGTAATTTTGAATGTTGAGCATCAGACTGGTTAGGGCTGGTGAGTGATGCTGGTGTTCATGATCCTCAGCCAGAGTTGGCCGGCCGCACCGCCTCAACCATGCCTTAAGTTCACACCGTGCATATCATGGCGGTACCTGCACTTGTGGTTTTTCGCGCCCGTACAGCTCCTAATAAGGATTGCCCGAATCGCTAACAAAAGTGGCGATACCCTCTACCAGCATCTGAGACAACACAACCTTCACACTGCCAACCCGTGCTCCGAGGAAACGTTATTTTCCCTAAGGAAAGACCCTGAGTGTTATGGCTGCATCTCAGTCGTGCCCACCACCCTGCACAAGTCTTTTTTGCCTCTCCATTCAGGTACCCCAGCGCTTCAATATTAAAAAAGCCTTTCAAGTTCCCGCGTCTCTGCCAATCCTAGCCAAACGACAGATATACATCTGTCGTATCAATGCGGTCCCTTTTAGCCTTGCAACCATCGCTGAAGTGCTACTCTTTTCGGCTGATGGAAATGCCCTAATCCCGATATTTCCCGAAACAGTTAAGATAACCCAAATTAGAAACATCCGGCAGGGATCATCGCTTCAACAGGATAGGCTTATCTGTCGCATCACCGGCGCAATCGGCTGCCGTCCTTAGAAGTCATTACGGGCAAACATCCCCGTGAAGGGATGGCTATAAACCAGTTCACCGTGCCTTGCCCCTTCCTAAGAACCGCTTCCTGCCAGAGCCTGGGCGAGCATACCCCTCACTGCTGCCGTCCTCTTAGTCGCCTGCTGTCAACGTCCCCTACCTACACGAGATGCCTTTCCATCAGAACGGCGCAAATCCTAACGCCAATTTCGGTACCTACAACGACGTCGCAGGTAATCAACACAATACTACAAACAATGCACCCACGCACTCCACCGTCCAGACTGGAAATATCAGTGCGTCGTCATTTCTCTTCCATTTTGCGCTTCGATTTCCATGAGAATGAGTAATCCTGACGAACCATGACGGTTTAGCTACTGGCCAAGGTGGGTCCGGGCATCAAGGGTCTGGAGGACATGGTGGAAGTGTGAATGTTGGTCGTTCGTGTAAGTGCTTGATCTCCTAAATTCATCGCATCTGTAGAAAATTCAGATCTACTTATTTTTCGTCGTAGAACCCAAATGCGCTGACGCAGACTACGGCGTTCGATTTAAGAGAAATTACAAAGTAGACTACATACGTTGTCCCTGGAGCTTCTCAGGAAACCGGTGACACGCTCAAAAGTAAAGTCGTTCACTTTGGGTATAACTTCCAATCAAGGCGTGATTTCGTACACCCGCAATCTTGGATCCTGCAGCCTGTGTACTCCAGGACTATCCAATGGTGTTACTGCATTGGTTTCCAAATTAGTGAGAAAGAGAAAACGCACTTGAATAGAACACGACTAAGTCCGTGAGTCAGCTGAGCAATGAGTTTGTGTTCCGAAGGGGACTTGACTTCTGTGCACGATTAGACCAACGGCAATACAAGGTCCGATCTCATTGGCCTTGAAGATAGTTGGTTGATCCTGGGCTGCCAACGCGAAGCTCATCATGAAGGAAACCTTGGATCCGCCGCGAATATATCTGGGCATGAATTTGTGGTGGTAATTGGCAGCTGTTGGTGTATGCTGTAGGGTTGCAGGAGACTCCAGTCCTTCCGGTTTACCTCAGACACCCATACCGTTGTGTCACCAATTGACATACCGCCACTTACCCCTCACCCAGTGGACCACTCCTCCGGTCTGAATCCACCTCCCTTTTTGTCAATGGAACCACCCGTCTCGAAGGTCGATGAAGCTTGCTCCGTGTCTCCTGTCATCCTGTCAGTCAGTTCGTCTCGGAGTAGATGTTACAGATTGAAACTTCGAATCAATCCACGAGCCAGCTTGGAGGTTCCGGAGCAGGGCAGAACGTAGTGCTTCCCGTCGTTGCATTTGAAGCCTGGCTACCTGATAAACCTTCAATTACCTCGACCGCCGCTCCTGTCTTTTTCCCTCTCCGGGAGATTTGGTATGTGCACCCGGTGCCTTTGCCTTGTACAATTGCTTCATTTCAAATCCTACGAGAGGCGGCGGGCTATGGGCACTGAGCCACGTAACGAAACAGTGCTAACTCAGCCTCGTCCTCCTAGAAGTTCCGCTCAGCTGACATCATTTTCGGCATTAACCATACCACGTACTCACTAAATCGAACTCGCCTTCTCCCTCCTCGTAACAAACATTTTCGTCGGTGAAGGACAATGCCAGATTAGAATGTTTCCATCCTTCGTAGTTGAAGCGGGGGGTGGTCCGTGCGGGTGCCACTTTTGAGTCTGAGAGGCACCGACGGGCGAGTCAGCTTACGTTGCCAATGTAATAAAATGAGAGGAGTAAGAGAAAATGTACGTGCACGTCCAAGAGTGGTTCTCTGCCTCCGTCCAGAGCACTTGCAAATTGCCCATCATTTGAGATATCCGAAACATAGATTCTGTGCGCCGCAGGGTCCGCCGCACCTGCCCAGATGTCAGTTAGCAACTACCCCCAGTCGTGCATGGCGTGCTGGCTTGAAAACTAGCGCGTATCGACGTGCAGAGGGGTCGCGGGATTATATCGGCCTTAGCGTGTAATAAGACTCACCGCCAGCCAACCGCTCTCTATCAGGACTATACGATATCGCACGCCACGCGACTTTCGAAATCGGATCATTGAATCGGTGCGTGGGCTCAAGTTCTCTCTCTACTGTTTGGCATTTAATTGATCCCGTCGTACTTGGCTCTGGAAGCGGAGGGTAAGTAGGAAGCGTAAATTGGCGGATGGTCCTGTCTGACGAGTTGGTGGCAAACCTCCTGGGAAGGCAGTTAGCTAAGTCAACTTACCATGTCGCGTTACAATGTAAGAGGAAGACCTCTGGGACAGGTTGACTGACCTACCTCCCACCCATCGCAAACACAAGTCTTTTGATGACTCCTGCGCCAAGTATACGATGTCTTGCTACCAACTTTCGCGACGAGTTAGACGCAGTCAGCCATTCGTACTGTGCGTGCAAGATAGAGAGCACTTGGTCGCCACGCTACTGTCAGGGTGACGATCCTGGTGAAGAGACTTGCCGACTTGGTGCGGGTATTATAAACCTCAATCGTACCAGCTGAAGTACCAACGAAGACATGCCGGCCGGTTGGGTCAAACCGAATTGTTGTCATTATCGTTCTGAGTCAAGGTATGTTATTAGGAGCGGTAATTCAACGTGATTAGCAAGTGAACGGACGGGCTCGACAGGAAATAAGTTTCCCATCAGGAAGGAGTGGGCATGTCGGATGAACGGGCATCTACCGGCACAATCTTTTGTTGACGTACCGTTTGTCATCACTGTCGTCCTCTCCGTCTAGCTTGAACCTACTGCGATGAGAACTGCGCAAATCAATAGTGCATGCCTCTCCGGTGCTCAGTAGAGTAAGAACGACGCGACTACGACGGCTCGATACCCGCTGATAGCTAGCTACGCATAGTCACGCACCTATGTCGAGGTTGAAAGCTTGCTGCGACGACCGGAGCGTCAAATCGGATGGTAGTGTGCCTCGGAGCGGGATCACAGGGTGATGGCAGGTCCCATATTATGATTTTCCAGTCTTTTGACGCTGTGAGCACGTATCACGAGTTGCGTAACCAACCGCGCGTATTGGATATGTTGAGTAGGGGAACACGTAGAATGAGACGGGCGTACTCGACGGTCGTGAGGCCCTTGACGTGTCCTTCGCACCACCTTACGGTAGCTCGTGTGTCGAGGTCTCATATGACTCCCGAACCATCGGGGCAGCCAGCTGCGAGGATCAAACTAAGCGGGCAAAGGACGCGCCCGAGACCAAAGGCGTTTGGATGGCGGTGATGGCGAACGGGTCTATACGAGCACGTCAGCTATGGATCACAACGTAGAGCAGCATACTGAAGAAGGTCGCGTTCATGGTTGTTTGTGGTCAAGCTTGCCAACTCAACTATGGCCACAGCCCTTGACGATCTACTCGATGCACTGGTCGTGCCCCCGGCATTTGCGCGATATGACAGGATAACAGACGCATCCACTTTATCTGACATGCAAGCATGGAAGTCGAGGCTACTACCAACACTTTCCCAACTGGACGTCTCGTCGTCGCCGTTATCGACGGCTGAGCAGGCCAAACTTGTGAGGGTCCTCGCCCCGCTTACTGTCACCGCACCGTGGACCTCTTCGAAATCTCGCACCCTTGCAGCCAGTAAGGAATCTGTTTCGATGCACATCGGTGGTCGTTAACCCCTCCAACAGCACTGCTTGCAACAATTTCTCCTACTCCCGCACTTGTCACCTATACACTTTCGAACGTGGTCAAACCCCTCTTTGCTGCAACGCCCCACCCTCGTCTCCATCTCGCAACAGCACGCGTCCTTGCCCGCCCAGCCGATACACAAGATACTTACCACTACCAACCATGGAAGGATCATCCTGGCCTGGAGGAAGTCCTCAGATGGTGTATCTTAAATACACAGGTACGAATGACGCTTACCCTCCGGAAAAGTACTTTTCACCTTGGTGGTTTCTAGTCACCCACTTATGAGCAAATATGGCCTCTTATCCTGCCCCCCACCATGACTTTCCTTGATGACTATGAAGTTCCCTACAAAGTCCTTGGTATACGCCTTATTTCGGACATGTTAACGCGCGTGCATGCGGAGCTACTCTTACGAACTGGCGTAGACGCTCTACTTTTCACCGTGCGTCATGTTTCGTTGGTTCTATCACTTTTCATCTCAACCCTTTTCCTGCTCGTTGCATGTACTGATTGAGGCCTGCCCAGTCTCTTACGAATGCCTTGAATCACCTCCGTGACCCCAGCACTCCGGAATTGATTCGAGCGGCAGTCCCGACAACACTTCAGCTCATTGATCTTACCACACCTTCGCTGTTTCCCAATGCATCTCCATTCCCACTCGCCACCAATGATACAAGAGGAGCCAGCTCAAAGAATCTAAGCATTTCGCTTTCTCCGTCCCTGCACAAATCCCTTACCACAAGGTTTAATCGATTGTCCACCCTGCTCTCCTCATCAATTTTAGGGACAGTAATTCTGTACTCGCCAGCAGCTGTCCCATCAGACCCAGCTCCTATTGTGGATCCATTTTTAGATCCGGAGCACGCGACATCCGGCTCCGAGTCGGAGCCTCAGGGAGCAAAGCGAAGTGTCAATGCTCCACACCCCCAGTTGGTGGCAGCTGCCCAAGTCCTGCCACTCGCCATATCTGCACTTGGTATAGGGACTGCAAGGTTTTTGAAAGGCATCATGCCGGTGATCGTTGGCTGGCTCGCATTGCCAATTTCTAACTTAACGGCCGACCCCTCGGAAAAGGATGGAAAGCCTAGCCAATCACAAGCGAGCGTAGATGGACCGTTCGCCTTACATCTTGCATCGTTGCATGTTGTGAAAGTTCTCATTGATACATGTCCATCACGAATAGCTCGGTGGGCCACAACTATTACTGACGGTCTAGCTAGGTGCTGGGTTGGCTGTGCAGACGCCGCGTCTACTAGCACTGTACCACCTCAGCTGGGAGTACTCCAAGGATGCCTGCAGGAGGTTGCAGTGGAACTGGCGAAGGCTTGTCCACATGTGGTCCGGGTGAGCAACCAATCTAAACGCCATCCTTCGAAGCTCTTTCCTCACATTACTTGATAGAATGAATTCACACAACTCCTTGAATTTGACAGGATGCTATTTGATGGACTAGTGGGAGGTATATGCACAAGTCCGGGTGATGATCCTACATTTGGGAGTGTTGTGGCGACAGGTAATCCTGGCAGTGCTACTTTGGAAACAGTACAAGGATCTCATCAAGCAGACTGATTATGGGTGATTATATGGTTTCTAGTCGATGCACAGTCGCTGTCGCACGCACGTCTCGCGGTTGGTCCGTTACTCTATGTAACACGTTCCAGATTCCCTGATAACTATGTATTCTGTGCTAACTTGAAGCAAAGAAACGGAGAAACGTCGCTAGATAGGAATTGATAAACCCTTCACCTGTGCGGGTACGGTTTTCTTATGAGGAACTAAGTTGAAGTGTCTAAGTAAACCTGTAATCGTTTCTTCAGATATCCTACTCTCACCGTTAACACCCACTTTCGCGACATAGGACTATGGCGTTGCGATATGGCCTTGAAAGCAACAACAGTCGCCGCGAACCCATAACATTGAGAGGGGGCGACTGGGCCTTCATCATTGTTGCTGTCATAGTAAGCGGGACGCTGTTATTCTGTCTCTCCATTCTTCTCTCGTAGCATCAGCCTGATGATTGATGCACCTGTCTTCTTCTGTCTTACAACCACACTGGCTTACTGACTGTACGTTCGTCTACCGATATTCCATAGCTTTTCCCACTTGCAGTACCCATCATGGGGGTATGCTGCATGCTGTTATACAAGCCATTGGAGCGCAGCCGTACACTGGCTAGGTCATGGCAGAAGACCAGGCCAAGCTTGGGATTGGGAACGACAATTCAACCTTCGCCACTTGCTCATGTCCAACCGGAATCTGGAATGTAAGTCGACAGAGTATCCTGCAGGGGAAGCTCCGCCTGAGTACACTGCAAGAACCCCTGAAGTGGAAGTTACCCAGTTATCGCCAAGGGCTGAAATTGACATCAGGTATTCCATCGTTTGAAGACAAGTGTGATATGGAAACCATGCGGATTTAAGAGTGATATGGCTTAAAATCCCCTAAACACGACACGCTCGTTACCCGGCTTGCTTTTCGGAACCACAAGTCATATTAGTCTGGCGTTAGTCGTGTACAGGCATAGGCGATCCACATTATATAAAATTCGATCAGTTTGCTTTGTGTCCACTGTTAGCCTGGAATCCATAGCATAGACAGCGGCCGTTGTTAACCCCAGCACGGCAAGATTCCGCCAGGTCGCAACAAGTCTCGGAGACAATCAAGTGGGGCTTACTAGGAGTAGTCGTCTACACGCGTTGTGAACGAACACCGTTCTCCAGAAGTTAACGTCCAGGAATCCGGTCGCGTCCGACTCGATCTTCTTCTGTATAACTAAAAATCCTATTCAGATTCCGCAGCGCTTCAATTTCGATAGATAACAAACTCTTGCTCTGTGCCACACGTTCCGGAGGTGTCGGAGCTCCGCGCGCCTTTGCTTATCGTCGAAGAGGAGGCTTGTTCGCAGGGCTGAGCTGCGTCATTCCATAGTCGATCTTTTTAGAAAAAACCAAGGGTACTTTCACGCCAGAGGTGTGCCGGTGAAAATGGAAGCGCTAACGAAAATGTTTTCCTCGATTGAGGTGGTGCTGAAAATACTCTGAGTGTCAAACAGCCATAAGCCAGGTGCACTTCTGCCGTACAACGGGGTCGAGATACCCACTGGATAAGCTGCATATCTAAAAGATAAGGGAGATAGACAGGTATAGCCCACCTTTACCCAGGTTACCACCTGATGGCGTTTCGTCCCATCTAAATTGAGTATTTTCTCGATAGTGGCTTGCGATTGCGAGATATCAGGACACATATATATACGGTCCACGAGTCCTTCCTTACCAATGCCCACAAGCCCATCCAACCACGAATATGTCCGCCACGATTGTCGAAACACCTAGGCTGGCATATTAAAGTAGCCATTCTTGTCTACTGGTCATGGCACTTTCGACTTCTATCAACCCGGTCGCGTTTGTGACGGTCCTTAGTGGGGTGGGGGGGTTCGAGGGGAAGAAAGTGGTGGAGGTCAGTGTGACCAGGAGCTGCCTTTCGACTTGTGCTGATAGGTGTTTCGGTTATGATAGGGCGCAAACTGAGTCGCGAGGATGGCGACACGATGTCTCCCACTCCCATACAGAAGACGGAGCAGATAACAAAACATTTGACACTTTTCTCCGCAACAGTGCCTGGCCTATTCCGAGATGAGTAGAGATCTCCGTTTCCGAATATCACTTTGGGCCTAGAAACCGCGACGAAGACACGACTCAGAGATAAGAGGCTGACGACCAACATTCAGTTGTTCTTGGACACTTTCCCCTTTTGGGTGCGAGGGCCAGACACGCCACCCACATCGGGTAAGTCCGAGATATGAGGACAGAAAAAAAATCGATGTACACCAATATGTCGGCAAGTACCTCATCTCAGGGAGGCCAGGTATGTTCATATCAGTGACCGTGCCCCGCTAATCCACTTATTGCGACCCTTGTTGCTTTCGTAATTCCAGTTGCAGAAATAAACCACTCCGGCAGACAGTCCCTGATCAGCGTCAATAAATAATCCAAATGTAGGGATTGGAAACCGATTCGTCGATTCGTGAAACACTTTTAAAGAGATATGTCGACAAAGCGCGATGCCTGTTGATTCATCCAGGTTGACCTGACCTCAAGAGCCAGAGTCCAGTTGCATTCGAACAGTTTTCTTTTCTTATCTTCAGTCATTGCTCTAGTTCCCTTATCGCTGCGGCGCTCGGCAGGGCCAATGTCACCCATTAAGGGGAGCATCCTATCTCTGACATCTCCATGATTGCGCGTTGGGACTAGTGTCGTAAGTGGGCGACGTCGCGATAGACAGTCTTGGCACCTTCAAAGTATAAATTGCTGGCAAACAAGACATGAAAGCAGAGGCCCAACGACCTTCCTCAAAGAAGATGGCACACTTGACTTCCTCCAAAATCAACTTCAAGGATGTCATTATTAATCCTGCGAATATGAAGTGCTCGTCCTTACCATTGTTCTCTCTGCGAAACCAATATTCCGTCAACTTCCATCTGTAAGTTTCCATTGCCTCCAGTCCCCTGCTACGAACACGATACCAACCAATACGCTACAGCTCTTGGCTAGGTTTTATTGTGGCTTTGTACGTCCTCTTAACCACCATCATCCATTGTGAATGACGAGGTCCTCGCGTACAGCCTTTCTTGGTTTGCCTTTGCCCCCCTCATTCCCGATGTGATCAAAGAAGATCTTCATCTGACCCCTGCACAAGTCGGTAAGTGCGCACTCAGCCATCGATGTCCCATGCATTGACTTCTTCTGTCAGGAAACTCCAATGTTGCCTCACTATGTGCCACGCTCATCGTGCGATTCATCGCGGGACCGATGGTTGATCGTTCGTAGTTCTTACATCGTACCGCTCGGACCTTCCCTAATGCCATCTGCAGGATTTGGGCCACGTAAAGTCATGGCCGGGTTGCTTATATGTGGTGCAATTCCTTCGGGTTTGGCTGGCACTGCACACACAGCAACCGGACTCTACGTTGTCCGTTTTTTCATCGGCATTTTGGGTGGCACTTTCGTGGCCTGCCAGGCTTGGACTACAGCATTCTTTGACAAGAACGTAGTTGGAACTGGTATCTGCACCTATCCCATGCACACGATACTTGGGCTGACATGAAATTTCAGCGAACGCTCTGGCTGGCGGGTGGGGTAACGCTGGCGGTGGAATCACGTTCATCATCATGATCGCTCTTTATGATTCCTTGCGTTCACACGGACTCACACCGCACGTGGCATGGCGTGCGGCATTTGCAATAGTGCCGGTGCCTTGCCTTCTTGTCATTGCGATTGCCACTCTGGTATTTGGGACAGATCACCCTGCAGGTAGATGGAGTGACCGACACAAGGCCATTGCTCTTGCAATCAAAGATAAAGGTCCACCCTCCGTTTCCCTCGAGAATAAAGGCGATTCTAGAAAGAAAGATGGTTCCGACGATGTTCAAGTCACCGTATCCCCAGTTCAGGGTTTGTGACTGCTTTCACATCATTCACGCTAATGTGTTGATGTCCATCGATAGCGTTGGAATCTGAACTGGACTTCGCCGTGAACGAGCCAGTCACATGGGGGCTCGTAGCGAAGGTCATCTCTAGACCCCTGACTTGGTTGCCCGCGTTTGCATACTTCACTACGTTTGGCTACGAGCTGGCCGTCGACGCTTACGTGGCGGGCATATTGTTTAATCTCTACAAGTCGCCTACTTTTGGTCAAACTAAGGCCGGATATGTTAGTAGTTATACATGGTCTTTGCCCGCCATTGACCTCCTTTCAGGTTGCATCTATCTTCGGGATCTTAAACATCGTCACCCGTCCAATAGGTGAGTCCATTTATAATTGATCCCACTGCCATTGACTTCAAGCGCAGGTGGATACTGGGGCGATTTGATATACAGGAGATTTGGCGTTCCCGGAAAGAAATACCTTTTGCTATTCTTGGGCGCTGCGGAAGGACTGTTATCCGTCGGTCTTGGACTGTACATTGACAATAATAAACACCCCTCGTGTAAGTTTTCACTTCCTTGAGGTTCCTCAATCAACTGACTGGAAATGCAGTGACAATCGTAATCATTTTCCTCACTTTGATCGCCATTGCCTGCGAAGCTGCTAACGGTGTCAACTTCTCTCTGGTGCCCCACTGCAACCCTTGTAAATGTTCCATCCTAATTGGTGTAAATACATGTTCACACTGTCTTTGTTATAGGTTCCAATGGCTTCATGGTAGGTAATGTAGCTAAGTCTGTGGCACGTACAGCTGATCACATTTAGAGCGGCATTGTGGGGGGTATGGGCAACTTCGGAGGCATCGTGTTCGCTATGATATTCCGGTTCGAACCAACGCCTCTCGGAAAGGCATTCTGGATTTCTGGGATTATCGTCGTGGTAGGTGGCACACAATTCCTTTTGGTAATTCATATTCAATTATTTTCCTTTTCGGTCAACTAGGTTATCAGCCTGCTGCTCACGATCATACGCGTACCAAGAATCTGAAAGGAGGTGGAGAACCTGTGATACTAACATGTAACGCAAAAAAAAAGATATCATGTAGCCCCTATTGAAGATGCATTTTCGTAGATTACTTGATCCTTCAGCTATGCCAATCGGCCAAGCTCTGATGTGACCTATCGTCCAACCACAACCACCGTGTAGGGACGCGGGATGTCAGCGATGTTGATCCTCGGGTCAAGACCCCAGACACCTAGATATTCTTCGAGCAGATAACCTGCAATTCCTTGAATAGCTGGCTTATAGCATTAGTTTGCAAGGTGCGGAAAGGGGGTTGCCAATCCTCCAACTGAGGAGAATCTTGGGAGTGACTGTTAACAAATACGTCGACTTGCTGGTTTCCGAACAGTCTTCCGTGAAGAGAACCGGACTCGCCAGAATCAACTTTGTTCCGTGCTTATTGTGCGTCAAGTCAAGTGCATCTCTTATGAAAGAAACCCGGCCTGCACGAACGTGAGTATGACAGACCCGACAAGAACCAACGAGAGACAGGCGACGATGGACTTGGGGAAGAGTGGAAGAGAATTTCGTCACTAGGACAATTGAGTCGACACCGTCATCTGGGAGAACAGGGTTGGAACTTGGAACCCGAGTACCACGGATCAAATGTGGTGTGCTGGTCGTCGTTGAGCAGAGAGTGCTCTGATATCCTGGTCTCGAGAGTCTGAGGTCGAACGACAGGTGCCTACGCAACTAGACAAGCATCAAGAAGCCCCTCAATTACCCTGTTGTTCTCCCGAACTTCACTCCATTATTTAGTACCCGCCGCAGTTACCGCCCACGCTGCCTTGTACCTGGGAGTGGCCTTCCCGGTTTCGATCTTTTGCGCTGTAATACTCTAGTAGTAAGCCGGAATCGATAGTACTCACGTTCGGTGCTGGGTGCTCGGAACCGTGTAAGCATGCAAACGGGTATGCGTGGACTCGAAAAAGTGTAATGCCAGTGTCGTGAATACCCACAGGAAGCATGCGGAGGTCCTGCGTAAGTACGTACGCAAGTACATACCAGATGCAAAGGGCAACTACTAGTATGGTAGAAAAATAAACCACAAATACTAGCATTTGATTATTTATCAAACCGGCTCCGATCAAGACCTTCCGACTAGAAAAAGTCGCACGACTCATTTTCCTACACCAAGGCCGAAATCATTGGCGTGGGCGTGGTATTTCAGAGGGTGCTCTAGGCCGTCATCCACTTCTTGCGCACTCTAACACTGGGAGCTCGGAACCCGTGCAAATCCTCACGTTTCCATTTCATGTGTTGCTGCGCAAATTTTGCCCACTCCATGGTGAAACATCTCTGTTTTCAATAGGCAGACAACTTATGTATCAATCAGGCTTACACAAGTTGAACGCCCCAACGTGAGGCTGCTTATATTACTAGTGCGTCATCTCCGCCATCTTGCAGCGCATGACACCGCATACTGCGGCCGTTGAACGACTGGATACCATACATAGGGCAATTTCCGATAGGATGTTGTGATTGCAAGGTCCATGTGACTCGTTCAGCTCGCCATCAAAGTTCCATTATTACACCTCACTGCCCAGTTTCAGCGGGTGTGTGTAAGCTTGGCCTTCCGCATCCGGCTTCACGAAGTGCCGACGAAATATACAAAAATGACTAAACTGGAGGCTTCAATAGTCATTCTGCTGTGCCGCTGTTCCATGCACTGATCATCGACCCACTTCTCCGCTTAACTCTTCGATGAGTACTCCGCTTCCCAATCCTGATGTATATCTCAACCATCTCATTCCCTCGATCGCAAGTCAGTATGAGCTAAACAGAAATATGATTCTAGCAACTCTGGGTGTACGTCACGGGAATATGAAGCCAGTTTTCCGAAACCTGATGAGCATTTGCAAAGGCCTTGATATGGGATATCCTGTCCAGCATCCCAAGTGATTATAGGTTGATTCGGGCCAGGAAAGCGTCCGTCGTAATGTTTGCCTACTTCATGGCCAGGTTAGAGGTTGGCTGGACCGTCCATTTACTTTTTTCGAGCTTCCCATAGGCCAGCGTCGATGGTTACGGGTCTTCTTGCTGCCTTACTACTTAGTATGTCTCCTATCAAAACTGGGATTTGCAAGAGACTGATGGGTGACATTGGACCACATCCTTAGCGGGTCCCGTCTCAGACTGTGGTGCTGTAGCTGTGGGTGTCGTAACTTGTCAAGTGATATCTTCCGCAGCAGCATCATACCTCTTTCTCAAACGCGCCCATGCTGTCTACTTCGGACACAAAATTTTCCAGCATATCTTCAGCTTCCTTTGGCTCGCGGGTGTCGGTACCTCCTGTGCCGTATTCGCTGGTGCCCATAACAGCTCTCTCGAAATTGCCAACACTAAGCACTGCATTCGGCACAGGACCTGGTCTGCGTTGTCCATCGCGTTTGTGGACCCTGTCCTTTTCGACACCCTTGTCTACTTGGCTATCACGTATAAAATCCTCTCTGCTCACACGAAAAGAGGAGGCTGGAAGGTATTCAGCAGTGGCATAGCGCTTCCTCATTTTTCTCGGGCGGTCCTGCAAGGCGGGCAACAGTACTATCTGTAAGCACCTTCGACTTCCGTTGCAATCACATCGTTTACCTAGATACAGGATAACGATTGGCATCAACCTGACACGCTTTGCACTGAGCCTTTCGCTTTCCTTATCCCCAACGCTCCAAGTTATTTTATCATACCCTGCAGTGTCGCTGAACAGCGTGATGGCATGCAGAGTACATCGGAACTTGATCGTCGAATTAATGGACAACGATAGTGGGTCGGGGGAGAGAATACCTGGATGTTCAAATACCCGAATAGTGGATATATCACTTCCGAAGAAACCAGGTTCGGTATCGCCAGATGGCGAATATGAAGTTCAGCATGGGTCTTCAGTTTCTTCTGAAGCCGAGGTTTGGTGATTCTCCTGACGACGACGTTAGTTTTTACTGGACTGGTTATTCGTTGCCATGCAGTTAGTGCAGCAGTGCTTCGAGTGCTTGTATACCTAGAGTTTCTGGTATACATTGGTAAATAGTGCGTGTAAGTTGGCCTGCAGCATCTCAACCCACGCAGCGGACGCTTGTAGCACATAGTTCGAACATGAAAAGCTGGTGCACACGTAGCTTAGGACTACTATGAATGGCGTTTCACACAGGGTGCTCTATAGGTTGGCATCTGTTGATTTGTGCGCGTTCTAACACTGGGAAGTCGCAATCCGTGCAAATTGGTAAATTCTGCCCACTTCATGGTGAGGCAGCTCTGTCGCCACTGAGTAATAGGCTGACAACTTGCGCGTCGACTCGATTAGGCGTATATTGAAGTTGAATGCCACTATACTAGTACGTCATCTCTGCGCTACTAACTCGGCCTCTTGAGAGTATAATCACACATTGGGGTAAACTCAGGGACCCGAGCATGCTGTGGTTGAAAGCTGCATGTGACTTGTCGCCTGCGGCACTAGGGTCTCAGCCGTTGTTATCACACTTAACTGCCGGGCGGGCTGTTTCAGCGGATGCGAGTACGTTTGGCCATCCATACGACCACACCTGACTTCACGAAGCGCGGGCGAGAGACGTATACTGCCGTGCAGATATTTCTGCTGTGATCATCGACCTAGTTCCCCTGCTCACCTCTGTGATGGATCCTCCGATCCTCAACCCTGACGTATATCTCAACTACCTCACTCCATCGATCGCAAGTCAGTATGAGCTAAACAGAAATATAATTTTGGCAACTCTGGGTGTACGTTGTGCACATGTCAAGTCAATTTACTGAAGCCTGACGCCCGTTTGCAAAGGCCTTGATGTGGGATATTCTGTCCAGCATCCCAAGCGATTATAGGTTGATTCGGCTCGGGAATTCACCCGCCGTATTGTTTGCCTACTTCGTGGCTAGGTTAGACGTTTTGCTGGTCAATGTGCCTTTCTTGAAGTTAAGCTTCTCACAGGCCAACATCTATGGCCATGGCTGTCCTGGCTACCTTACTACTTGGTACGTTCCCTATCAGTACTTAGAATGTACGCAAAGCTGATGGCGTAACACTGGCCCACGTTCCTAGCCGGTCCTGTTTCACATTGTGGAGCTGTAGCTTTGGGTGTCGTGGCTTGTCAAGTAATATCATCAGCAGCAGCATCGTACCTCTTTCTCAGACGTGTCCACGCCATCTACTTCGGGAATAGAGTATTCCAGCATATTTTCAGCTTCCTTTGGCTCGTGGGCGTCGGTACCTCCTGTGCCGTATTTGCTGGCGCCTATGACAGCTCTCTCGAGATTGCCGACACCAAGCACTGCATTCGGCACAAGAGCTGGTCTGCGTTGTCCATAGCGTTTGTGGACCCTGTCTTTTTCGATACCCTTGTCTACTTCGCAATTACGTATGGAATCCTCGCTACCCACGTAAAAAGCGGAGGCTGGAAGGTATTCAGCAGTAGCAGGGCACTTCCACATTTTTCTCGGGCGATCTTGCAAGGCGGGCAACAGTACTACTTGTAAGCACCTTCGACTTCCTTTGCAGTAGCATCATTACCTAGATGCAGGATAACGATTGGCATCAACTTGGCACGCTTTGCACTGAGCCTTTGGCTTTCCTTATCCACAACACTCCAAGTTATCTTGACATGCCCTGCCGTGTCTCTGACCAGCGTGATGGCATGCAGAGTATATCGGAACTTAATCATCAATCTAATGGATAACGGTGGTGGGTCGGGGGCGGGGCGGAGAACACGTGGATGTTCAGATACCCCAGATACCCCCATAGTGGATATATCGTTTCTGAAGAAACCAAGTCCGATATCACCAAACGGCGGATATGAAGATCAGCATGAGTCTTCAGTTTCTGAAGTCGAGGTTTGGTGATTCTCCTGACGATCATCTTAGTTTTTACTGGACCCAGGGGTCTGGTTATTCGTTTCCATGCAGTCAGTGCGGGCTGTATACCTAGGGTTTCTGGTGTACATTGGGTACATTGGCCTGTAGCATTTCAACCTACGCAATGCTTGTAGTATATACTAGCTAGAAGAAGTACCTCAGGGCGAGCATGTGGTAGCGCGGGTCGCCACCGTACTAGATCAGGCTCGGCCCTGATGCCACGCGACTCTCACGCGGCACGCCAGTGTCGACCTTGAAGGCTTGAAGAATGGTGCGCTACTTTCACCCCTCGTAAATAGTACGGCCTGAACTTGGGACTCATGATGTTGTCCGTCGAACGGTCTGAGTTCTGTTCGCTTCATTTCAAATAAGACTAATAGTCAGACAGGAGACTCTGTGAACGTGCCGAGTTTTGATCACCGGGCCCCGTGGTTCCCGTGAGAAGGCCGGCTTGATCTGCTGGCTCTAAGCGTGTATGCAGACAAAATGATGAGAACATAATGACCTCAGTACAGTTAGCGAACAAGGTTGAACCATCTAGGCCTACATGACGTCACAAGACCCTATCTCACTGAGCCTGTGACCCGCGTTGCTGCATATGGAGCTCGACGTCCTACCCCACGGTCAACTTAACTGTGAAAAATGAATGGCATAATGGCATTGACAAAACATCTGTTCCGGCACACCCAACGTACGAGAGGGCACCATTAAGTATTGAATATTAGTCGGAGAATGATAAGAGACGACTGCAACATTAAACAAAGCGTAACCATTCCAACGAAGGGGGTTCCTACACAGCGTCGACGTGCCCACCTCCCGTACGTCTTGCATCTATGCTCCCCCACCCGCCGGGGCCTGGGAAGCTCCGGGCGCGGGAGCTGCGGTACCGGGAGCTGGACCCTTGGGTTCGACCTCTCCCCTATTCGCAGCACTCAGACTTGCCGCTCCAAGATCAGCGGACTGCAGAGTGGACACCCGCAACATGTAGAACAGTAAAAACAGGGGACCGGCAATGATGTCTAGAATGCCGTAGAACACCATTTCAGACGTGGGGGAGATCGTGTTTGAGCCTTCGGAGAGACCCCAGCAGATGGGATACAATGTCCAAATGAAGGCGACGTAGGCTCCAAGGCCCCAATAACCGGAGCGTACGTTCTGGCCGACGCGGAAGGGATATCGCAATGAGTGTGCGAAAAGGCGGTACCTTGGAGTAAATCAAACGACGTAAATACTCATGTATGAACCGTCACCCAGGCGGCGTGAGAAACGGAACGCACCAGAGATAGAATAGCGCGGCCAGCCCAAATGCATAGTAACCCCACTTGTATGAACTAGCCACAAGCGCTCCAACAAGGCCGCTCACGACGACAACCCACGAGAAGAAAAGCGTGGTGAGGATGTCCGATACAGTCATATTTGTAAATATGAGCAAGCCGAGGAGGATAAGAGGCGCGTTGATGAACCACTGTATGTACCTTACATACTACCAGGGGACGAGTCACGGCATCAGCCGATCGCACAACGCCTATCCGACAATAACTGCAGTCACTCACCCAAACCTGCCGTGTTCCGCCCCGGTTACTGATGACAGCGAAACCTAGGTCTGACGCCATTGAAAAGTACGCGATAGTCGAGACGGTTAAGACCACAACTGGAATTTGGTACGGAATCCTGTTGCGGTGACGACCAAGGCCCGTCCAGAAAAGGCTGATGAGGAGGGATAACAGCATAATCGCAAAGACTGCCCAAAGCCAGTCTGACGCATGGGTGGTGATATGGAAATTCCCCGCGGGCGGATTGTTTGAAAGGGCCTTGTTGACCATGATAGCGTCAGTCTCTCGAGATTTCGAGTGTGGTGGTGAATTGATGGGAGATTAACGGGGGGACTCGAGCGCAAGTCCGAGTTGATCTTTTGGACATGGTTATATATGTCAGTGTTTGCCCGTCTGAGTAATCGTCCACACGGGCGAAAACCTGGCTTCAAGAACTACGTCATTCACGTCTTGTTTACGTCACGGATGATGGGTCCCGAGTCCCACTATTTCATTGACCTGAATGTTCCATGTGTTACTATACCCTCTTTCAGTGGGACACATTTTTGTAGCTCATAGATTTTGCACCTACCAACAATAATGTATGTAAGTGAACTAAAACTCTCCGAAGTTCAACCATCGAAATTGGTGAGGAATCGGTGCACTCACAACTTCACTGTGATAAGTGTGATGATCAACAGACTGGGGTATCCAAGTAAGTGGTAACCAAATGTGTGCTGAAATATGATTATGTTCTTGCTATTGACACATACATCTCATTGACGCTCTTCATAGTGTTATGTCGTATGTCAGTCAGGACTGCGTTGGTCTAGTGGTACATTCTCGCATAGTAAAGAATGTATGCCGAAATTTCAACATTTTCTGCTGATGAGTAAGCATAACCAAAAATCGCATCATGGATCGACGAGAGTAAAGTGTTTATCCAAGACGATCGGAGAAGTCAAAGAGCGACGGTCGGTGTTCTACTTTCATCCGCTCATCTTTCAGCATCCTGTACAACGGTGCCGAAGACAATCGGAAAATCATTTCAGTACTATGAGTTCTGAAACATGTTCCATACTCACCGCGAATCGATACGTGTGTCATCGCCTTCTACACCAACGACAGCCTGAGGTGTCTTGGCCTCGATCACCTGCACGAGCCGGATCGGTACCCGTCGCATGAGCAACCACCACTCACGCATCGCCACCATTAAAAATGCGGAACAACTCACATAATGATTATCGCAATGTGGGCAATACTCGTCACTCTCCTCGTAATTCGACATATCCTTCCGAAATGCCTTTTTGCACTTCTTACATATGAACGCCATCTCCATCGTCCTCTTTAGTCGATGATCCTGTGTCTCCTCGTGACACTCCGCACAGTCGAACCACTGCTTGCAACAAGGCGCCCGTATGGACACTTGTGCGTTGAGGATGTGTTTGCTGCGCGGGATGAACGTGATTGAAGGGAGACGACTGGGTCGATACGTACCACATCGCGTAGGGACGCTTACTCCTGCGGTACGCAAAGCGAGTAGGGTGAGCGCTGCCCCGGCCAGCTAGGGTAGCTGACTGCCACTTACTTACGAGTCTCAATAGGATATGGCTAAGTTGCAGCAACGGGCTAGGCGAGAACTCCTCTTTCCCACGCCTCGCCCTTGTACAAGGTAAACTTGATTCATACAAACAAGTTTAAGCTAACAATCGTGGAACATATCCTACAACTATAGCGCATCCTGATATCTCGTGTGTCCGCTGTGTTATGACTCGGGCTCGAGATCTACACAGGATCATGGTCAACATTCCGTCTCTGACCGACCACACAAGGAAAGCGCGCGACTCACCAATCGGCGACCTCCAGTTATGTAACAATTGGTTGACTTCCGTCCTTCGAACCGTCGACGACGCACCATGTCTCATGAAAAACCGACCCCTCGAATTCGTGTGCGCCATACTGCCAAGCTCGACATCTCCGTTTTCCGTCCGGCGATTCGGCTGTAAGAGCATCCCAGACCCAGTAAATTTGACATCGAGGACATCCGTATCGGAGTCTTCCCTATAACGCTCGCGTTCTCGTTCTCGGGGTTCGCTCTCGCGGTGATACGGGCGGTGGTGGTGGTGAGGGTGTAGCGGGTAAGATATGTGCCGCCCATCCGTAGCGTCATTCCCCTCCCTACCCACAATCCTCTCATAACTTGGCGGACCATGCCTCCAGCCATGCCCGTCCTGCCTAAACCCACCGTGGTAATTGGATTCCGTCATGGGCACGTGCCCATCTCCACTCGGTGCGATATATACATCAACACTCCCCACGAGCGGATGCTGCATCCCCGTCATAAATTGTGAGATCTGCTGATTGCCCCTCTGCATGCGTTTTCGCTCACGCAACGCGTCCCTCTTGGCCATTTCCCCTTCGGTGGATCGGGGGAAGAATATCTGGATGTTACCAGATATAAGCACGAAGAAAGATAGACGTGAGACCGACGGGGAACTAGAAAGAGGAAAGGGTAAACGTACCACAAGTGTTATCCCAGATGACATGACGATGCCAATACCTCCAACGATACCCAATAGATCTGTCCACACCACCCAATATCAGCAACCTCTACCGTCCGAACGCACGTATTATGAACTGAAGCTTACCTGTAGGAAACCTAATCACACGATAACAACATTGGCAATGCGTCACCATTGTCAGTCTCCTAGCTCATAACGACGTCGTGACGCGGGACGCACAGCCGTGCAGGAAAGATGGAACGAACGGAACAGAAGCCTTACATTTTATCATTGATGTGTTGGTGTGGTCGCACTCCATCAACACCGAGTATGATAAATGGAATCGTGAACAGGAAGCGGAACAAAATGCGAATATACTGTGGGATTATTGCTCTTTACTTGAAAAGTGAGTAAGGAAGTTGGAGACGTACATTTAGTTCGTGAAACTTTGTCAGTCTAATCAACGTATTTTTGTCTACACTGGATTGTTTCTATGCAACATGTCAGCAATGAGCCCACCGAAAAGTTTCATACACACAGAGAAACCCCCAAAACTCACCAGATTCTCGATAAACGACGGGAATGCCCACAATACGGGGAGGAACCAGATCGTCAACACCAAATCCCCCATACTCCCTGCAAGAATTGTATGTGCTTCGCACTTTTATTCCCGTCCAGCACACACAGTACACTCTCGTTCAGCACTACAGAGTCACTTTTAAGGACCAACGATAAAGGCACACCTTCTGTACATCATTCCGCGAGAAAATCGTTACGAGTGGCATGTATATGAGAGCAATACACGAGCCAACGGCCCATCCTTTGAAGTAGAGCGTTCGAAACCAGTCTTGTTTTGCCGATGTAGACCTGATAAGGAAGATCCAGAAGCAGAGTTCTGCAAGTGACTTTGGTAAGTACGTGCTACAATGAAGTGAGATGAGCCGCCGGCGGTATCAACAAACCGGTGCGGATGATGATGCAACGGCCAGATAAATAGACAAGTCCCATTGCTCCGCTTTAGACCAGGGCACGCATAGCCAGAGAGGCACGAGAATATGACAAGATGAAACAGAACGTACCTTCTAAATGGCTTACCCTGCGGTAGCCATCATAATAGCATTATCAGCGTCCCGGTGTACGCAGACATGTGAATACAAGTACGTACATTTCGAAACTCCATGCGAATGAGAAGCAGAGATAAAGCGGGAATATGGCGTTGCGTGATCTTTCACTCCACAGCTGGTATGGGGTGGGGATGACTATAGGGCCATAAAAGGAAGGTACGTTCGAAACAATCGAATCCAGAAGGTGTTTGGGCATCCATCAGATTTCGAGACGAGGGGTGTGACGTAGGTATGAACGAATGCAGGTGGGTCAGGTTGAGTGGCAGAAGCACGAGGGACCACGCGGGGACTTACCTCCGTACCCAGGGATGTAACTGTACCCGTACTGATACTTGATTATGGCAAACCCCACCGCATATGTGATCACCAACAGTATACTTGTTATGTACGTGTACTATGTTTTGACAGTGGCATTGCAGACACGAGCAGAATAGTGTTGAGCAAGTTCGAATCACCGGGTAGCACCGGGGGGGTTTGGCGTACCGTCATGATGCGCTTGAAGGGACCTGACTGTAGACCACGGTTCCATCTGCACAAGTCGATATTCGATGGCCGCGAGTACAAGAGTAGGAGGCAACTTACTTGAGGCACTTGAACCGGTCAAAAGACCATAGATGGTAGACGAGGAAAGATCCCAGCTGCGACGCGAATCAAACCCGGGTCTAGAAAGTCGCAGTGGAATTCCGGTCTCACCATGAGAGACAATGTGGCCCATGTCAGGGTTACGGCTGGTGCGAAGTGGGTCATGACGCGAGAGGGGTGACTTGAAACTAGTGGTATTCGTGAATACGCTTGTAAGTCGAGTATCCAGGAGACAGCAGGAGCACAGTGTATGGTCTTGCGTAGGGGAAAACCACTCGGGAGGTGAAGGGTGCACAGGGTAAATGTACATCCGGTTGCACTTGAAAACGGCTTGATAGCCATGACTTAAAGTGGACAGCTCGGAGGCGTTTGCGCAGAATTCAAGTGGGGAGCATCACATGCAATTTGTGATGTGTATTATTCACATCTCTGATCTGCATTTCTATGAAACCTGTGATCCCAGTGAAAAGAGGATAAGTGCAACGCCGTCCTCGTGGTTCCAGCGGACGCACCAAGGCCAGCATCAGGAACCAGTGGTTCATTCAATGACGTGGCTGCACATAGTTGATCGTCAGACATGTGGGCCCATCTCTGTGTCATATGGGAAGAATCACTGGGCAGTTTTGAGGTCCACACAGACTGTTAAACCCACGTTCCCATCAAGACATAGCCCCGTGGTCGACCCACTCAAATCCGTCGGACACACCTCTTCGGGCTAATCGGAAGCCGGAAGCCGGACCCAAAAAAAAACATTATCATCAATTGGGCACTGTACTGTTATCATGGCTGCTTCACAGGAAGATCAAGAAGAGCTCTTACTCTCTTGTCGATATGGTGAACTCCAAGACGTACAGGATTTCGTCACCAGATACGGCGCATCCGCGCTCGCTGATGCACGAGATAACCACGGGAACAACGTTCTCCACATGACATGTGCAAATGGTCACATAGGTGAGTGGTCGCCTTCTCACCCACAGTTGTGTACCAGACTCCGCAACGGTCGTAAGACATCTCGTAGACATCCTCGAGTACCTTCTTCCCCTCGTTCCACCTCCGTTGCTTGCACAGCAGAACCACGCAGGTTCAACGCCACTTCATTGGGCCGCTCTCAATCGGCACCTCCAGGTTGCCAAAAAACTTGTCCAGCATCCTGGAGGACCCGGCGTCGACCTGATCGATATCAAGAACGCAGCGGGTAGGTCACCCCTCGGCGAAGCTGAGATGGCGGAGTGGGACGAAGGCGCGCAATGGTTTGTTCAGGTGATGAACATCGAGGAGGTCAAACAGGAGGAATCCGATGAGCAGATCGAGCCTTCTCAGCCGGTTGAGATCGAGATTCAGGATGCCGAGGGTCAGATCGCGTCGATGACGATCGAAAACACTACTCCAGCGTCATCAATGATGGAAGGGAAACGATTATCGCACGAAGACCAAACATCCTAATAGCATGTGTGAGTGCATACCTGGCTTTTCTGATAAGCATGCTCTCATCGACACTCGCGGACAGGTACTATTGGCCTTAGTCCCGCACGCCTCACACGGTTCGATCATGTGCAAAGGCACTAAAATGTAACATAGCGTGGTTATTAAACACGTGTCTACCGCCAAATTTTGCGCGATGTTCATGTTTTAGATAATCCCGTCAATTGACACTGATACCAGGACTTTAGAGGGGGAAACATGATACGAATGAGACGCTCTACCGAGTGCCGATAGCGGTTAGCACAATGAACATCTTGACAACGAAACGGACATGGGACAACGGCAAATTGCGGATGGGAAGGGCAGCCGAGCGGATACGGACCTGGGGGAAAGACTGTCGCGGACTTCGTATTTGGCCATCAAGTCGCCTTGCTCATGATTACCGCACTTTAGAAGGCAGTATAAGGGTAGTATGGCCTCCAAGTGGCTCTGCCTCATTTGCAACAGGGGCATTCAGAAAGCATCATACCTCACAAGACGCGCAACGTAACGTGGTCTCTCGACTGTGCCCCACAGAAATGGGTGGCCTGTTCATTTCAAAAGTACAAGGGGAGTGTGGTGCCGATCGTTGAAGTTCATAAATAGAGTGATATAGAATAGGGCAGTGCATGTACATGGACGACATTAGGGCCCGTTTTTTAGTTTCACAACAATCGTGTGCGTACTGCGCCCGCGTTCTGCTGAGCCCCTGAAGATAGTCACACAGGCAAACATCCCGTGTCACGTGGTCGTTGATAACTTACGTAATTAAAATGGGTAGAGACTGAAGTCGGTTTCGTCGCTGTTGTCGTCGTCCTCGTCATCATCTACCAACCATGTCCACCGCTCACAGACCCACGTGGGATCCAGCACAAGCCAAAGATGTCAAAGGTGGCTCGCGGCAATACTCAGTCCGTGACATGGCTGCCTACACGAAACTCAAGTTTCGGTGAGTTCGTGACCACAGCACTCATACACCCCGGAGACACCGAGTCATACGTTTCAGTCCAGTCAGCCAGGGCAAACTTCAGTCGGAGAAGTTGCACGGAAAGATCTAAGAGCGGAGCTACTCGCTGCTGAGGAGGAAGCGCGGAATAGGAAGCGGAAAGCGGAGGGAAAGCCTCCATTGCCTGCTCTCACGAATGGTACCCCCTATGGAGGAGACGAAGACGAAGAAGCGAGCAAGAGACGGAAAATGCTACAGGAGGCACTAGAACTGGACAAAGACGAAGATGATGATGAGGACAATAAGTCTGACGATGGGGCTTCTCAGAAGGCAAACAACGATGCCATGGAAGAAAGGTTCGTGTCCCACCTGCCTCTTTCCGTTCATTAATCTGAACACCCGTCTGTCTGCAAAGCGAGGAAGAAGAATCCGAAGAAGAAGAGGAGGACGACACGGACGAACTCCTTCGCGAACTAGAAAAGATTAAACGGGAACGTGCAGAAGAAAAAGTCCGGCAAGAAAGGGAGGAATCCGTCGCACAAGCAGCAGCACGCGAAATAGAAATAGCCACCTCAAACCCGCTTCTAAACCTCGCGGCAGCACTTGGACAGTCGCCGGGCGTCAATACTACCGTTCCAGGAACTTTCTCTGTCAAACGGCGGTGGGATGATGGTAAACGCGAATTCCCCACACCCCGTGTTCTCCCAAATTCTCACTTTCATTTACTATCGTTGCAGACCTCATTTTCAAGAACCAGGCGATTAACCAGAAAAAGGATTCATCGGGTCAATTCGTCAACGACCTGCTCCGTACCGAATTCCACAAGTATGTCATCGCGTCCTCGTGTGTCATAATGGCGTGCATTTGCTAACGCGCCTTTTCCAGGAAGTTTATGGCAAAATTTATCAAGGTAAGCTCTTCGAAAGTCTTATGAGGGAATCTTGATGGTCGTATTTTATAGTGATCATGGCCCAACGCAGTGGGGGGTTTTGTACTGATATAGTCAATACCCGGGCAGCATACACTAGCACTCGAACTACTCGGACCTTCACTATCGCGTCCTTTCCCAGCCTTCTAACGCCCACTCAGGCACTTCCGTCTCGAAGCTCCCAAGGCTGGTAGTGTACTTGAATGCATGTAAAAAGATGTATAGTTTCTCGGGCTTAGGATCTGGATGAAGCGGTAAATAACATTCCGGGCAATACAGCGTCCCAGTATCCGGGTCTACTGCGGGTTCCGTTGCTTCCATCGTGGGCAGCCGAGCCAGTGCTTCGTCGAGCGAAAGTTGCGTGGCTACTTCGCCCTCCCCGTCCACGCCCGAAGTCGTATCTTCCGCAGCACCTGGGAGAGAGACCTTGATAAGAGAGGCCTGGACCATTAGCTACGAGATGTCTCACCTCCCCGCTTCCGTCTGTTCTGGGGTGGAAGTGGTGGTATATGGAACGTTTTCGGAGTGAGCGCTCCTTTCGCGCGGAATACGACGTCGCGCCACCGACCCCAATCTTCGTCTTCGTCCTAGATATTTACGGTAAGAACCTTCCGAAAAGACAAAATCGGAGGGGATACCACTCCCCTTCATATTCCGCAGCCGAGTGATAATCTGTACTGCTTCAGAGGACAAAGGCACAGGGGAACCCATCCCAATATCATGACCCGTCTCCCTTGGAAGTAATCTTCGTTCATGGTTGCTAGGACCGCCGTCATCCGCACCTGTCCTGAGCAATTCAGGGTTACATTCGTTACGTAGGTGAGGTGGCGGGGTGGGCGCTGCGCGTTCACCTGACGGAGCGATGTCGACACCGCCTTTTCCAAGATTTGGTCCCTGGGCAGTACGTCAACCACCCATTCATCCGTCATTACCGTAGTTACAGAAGGAACGCGAACCCATATTCGCTCCTCGGAGTAGACAGGGTCGTTGGCTATGGGGTGTCCGAGGTATTGGAGATGTACGCGGATCTGATGTGCTTCGAGCAGGGGTCAATATCCAAAATTGTGAATAGATAAACGCCAACGACATACAACGACCAGTGAATGGACGGCCTGTGATAGATATGATCTGTGAGCAATGATATACGAGACAGAAGGGAAACAGGAGTACGATACATCGAACAACGCTCGTGTTGGTATTCGAATCGTAACGTATCCTGTTGAAGGCAGTCTTCGCGGGCTATCGCGTTAGGCCATTAGAACCTTTGCCGTGGAACGTACATAAGGACAAACGCAACTCACCTTCCCTTCTGGATGTACGATGTTCAATCCCATCTGGCGATCGACGGTTAGAAGAGGCTCTTCGCATACTACCTCGTCGCTTCGTTTTGCGTCGTCAGTACGGACGGACGGACGGGATGCAGGGACGATCAGGCACCGATACTTACACAGGGAATTCTCCCTTGCACCTAGCTATATATTCCTTGTGGACGGAACCATTGACGAACTCCGCAGAAAGAGAACGTGCGAGGTCAGCGTTGAGGGGGACGATCATGAGTCCCGATGTTAATCTATCTAGCCGATTGATCGCTTAATGGGGGGGGCAAACAGAGAGGTTGAGAGGGACAACTCCGAAAGGTAACTGGGAGAGGAACGGACTGTATACTTTGTCGAACCCAAAGTCTTTGTGTAGGATTTGCACCAAGCTGTGATGGTAGTATCGACCGGTTGCATGGACGGGCTACGAAGGGAAGTAAATGGCTTCGCCATCGAGCTGGTAACAAGATAAAAACTCACAATACTTCCTGGCTTGTTGATAACAAGGAATCCGCGTTCCTTATTGTGGACAATAATCTTTACGGGCGTCGAAGTAATGGGTGGTTCGTGCCTGTGAACTACGTTCCTAGACTACCCGTGAGCACGATTATGGCTAGTTCGACGGGTTCTACCCACTCGATGCGATCCCCATTTTTGATGATCGTATCAGGTTTGGCGGGTTTACCATTTATCGAGGTGACTCCGGAATCGAGAGCGTATCGCTGATGCCACCAACACATCTGAGTTTGGCGGCGATGCACGACGGGGAGACTATTATCACAAACGCACATAGTACTCCATCGATCGATCTCTGAATTCGGTGGACACGACTTCTAGGATCTCGCGACCGAGCCAACGTTCTTTGGCCATCGTAATGTACGGATGCCAATATGGTGTCAGCTTCCTGATCCCCGGGAGAGACTCCTGCCAGGTTGGTTGTGGCGTCTGGGGATCGTCAGACATGGTCATTGCGACGATGAAACGTGCGAGGAAGTGCCGGAACTGATTGCGAGAAGAAAGTTTTGTGAGCGGTGCACTTTCTGTTTGCTCAAGGCTGTATACGATTCAACGAGATGGGTGCTCGCAATGACAGTGCTGCTGGAAACGCTACATACTACGGCATTATGCTTCTTTTTCAGCGCTGCACTGATCTGTTACGCACGTTCAGAAGAGCATCGCCAAGAGAAGGGCAGGCAAAAAGAAAAGCGGGATAATGTGGTGTGGATGATGCTGGCTACACAATTCTTGATTGAATTGCCGTGAAGGTTTCAACGACGGAAAATAATCGAGTTCTGCGTTGGACCCGAACAGAAAAAAAATACGGACATGCCCGAAACCCAGAAGGACACGGTGAATCAATGATCCAATTCGATACCTCGACCAACCAAGTGCGAAGATCCTGTGGCCGGTGCTTTTCCAGCTTTGCCCCGTTTTTCAGCCAGCTGACAGTCATTTGCCTGCTTGCAGTCCAACGTGCTGGACACCTCAAATCGAGAAAAAGTTGCCCCCACAAAGTCAAGTTCCCGAACACGTTCAACTTTCGCGTTTTTTCTTTTCTTTTCTTCTCCTGTGACTTCAAAGGCATCATTTCCGGGAACCTCGGGAGGTTTGACATCCAGGTTGTTCAGAAATGAGTATTCATGAGACTTGTGAGAACTGATATGGATTGTCATGCGGCTCCGGCGAGCTGCGCATCTTTCTGATCTTGTGCCGTCCAATCGCCGAGGGCCTGCGTGCTCTGTGGTGCATATCTTACGTTTGCATAGAGGTAAGCAAGATTGCATCCGATGCGGTGTAAAATATAGCAGATTTTGCTCAGTAATACCGTTTTCATAGCATCTGGCCCATCACTTTCATGGTTCGGACTGCTGAAATGAAGTGCGCGGGTCAGGAGGTAATGGGTTCTTTGATACCCTTGGACTCAACGGTGATTCGCTAGACGTTTTCCTCCTTGTCTTGAAACAAAAATTGACACTCGTTTCTGACAGACATACCAGCGTTTTTTTTTCCAAGCCACCAAGGACCGATGTCAGATTGAGTTTGTAAGTCGCTGGGGGTGATCGGCGATGCACGGTGAGAACGTGTCTATGGTCAGAATAAGCAGTTGGGCTGTGTTAGTTCGTGTGAGGGGGGTCCGTGTGCGCATGACTGAGGACGGAGCGCCTTGCCAGGTTCCCGAGACGGACTATCGTGAAGTTTGGGGGGTTGCGTCACTGCTCGTTCCAGCCAAGGTACGAATGCCATTCCCGGAGGCAGATGCCGCTGCGGTGACATAACTACGGTCATATTGATCTCACACTGCTTTCTTGTTTCATGTACTCATATAATCAGAGGACATTTGCCATCTGGTCACCTCAGTGGTGGCGCTGTGTCGGAACCAAAGTCACCAGGCAGGCCGCGGCGCTCCCCGTGTTCTCCAAAAAAAAAAAACATTTAAAGGGGGGGCTCCACTCAGCCTAAGAGTCCTCCCCACTCTCCAAAGATATCGCCCACAGACATGGGAAACAAACTGTCTTCCACCTCATCCGGTGAGCGCAGGGCCGTCCGCGCCAAGCAGGTCGGCGACGAACCCGTCCTGGTCTCTCGTGTCGCACTCAGCCACCACCGGGACGTATCGCGATTATCGAGGTCGCAGTCGTCACACGAAACGCTGTGCGAGAAACGCGTCTACCACATTCCATGCAAGCCACCCCCGCCCCCACCCCCACAGTCTCCCCGTCTTCCACCAGCTTATATACCCCTAACACTCGCCTGCTCGCAGAGCAGTGATGATCGACTAGCGAGGGCATACTTCGCTTTCCTCAAGGCCTTTCCAGAGTATCAGAGTACTTGGACACTCGATTCGCTTCGCCGGACAGACTTTGGGCGCTTAGATCGATCTGAGGAGACCTATGTAGATTACATGGGAGGCGCGCAGCACCCAGAGAGCCTTGTGCGTGCCCACAGCCATTTCCTGTCAGAAAGTATACTAGGGAACACCCATTCTGTCAGCAACAGGTAAGCGAGCTTTAATATCCGAATTGTATGGCATCCGCTGACCTTCTTATCTCGCATCTTGTCCCCAGTTCGATGCTTTCGTCCATCTGTGCCCACGATGCACGAGACGCCGTCCTGTCATTCTTCCGGGCTCCACCGGGATACACGGTCATATTCACTGCCAACGCTACCGCTGCACTGAAACTTGTTGGCGAGTCTTACCCGTTCAAGCAAGGAAGTTCCTATGTCCTCTGCGCCGACTCACATAATAGCGTGCATGGTATCCGCGAGTTTGCATCGCGGCGCGGCGCAGAAGTACACTACATTCCTTCTACGCCTACCGGCGGCTTCATCCTTGCTGCCGCAAAGGTAACGTCACCTCCGCTTATATGCGATTACGATCTTATCTCATTTTACGTCGACAATGCTATAGGGCATCTTGCAGCAGCAGTGTCCTAGAGATTCTGCACCATCTCTCTTCGCGTTGACCGGCCAGTCGAATATCTCGAATACAAAAAACCCACTCGGGATATTGGCCCATGCGTCTGCGCTCGGATACCATACCCTTCTCGATGCAGCAGCACTGGCACCCACTTCGACCATCTCGCTCGAAGACACCCCTGTCGATGCAATGGCAGTGAGCTTCTACAAGATGTTCGGTTATCCAACTGGTGTCGGGGCTCTCATTGTCAAAGAATCCTTCCTGGAATCGCTTGAAAGGCCGTGGTTTGCAGGCGGAAACGTGGACGTCGTTCAAGTACCTGGCACGCTGGTCACACGATCGGCAAGTCTGCACGAACAATTCGAGGTATGTACTACACAAATCAAATCTGCACACGGATCCACCTTTTTTCTTAACCTGGCAACCACTTCTTTTCAGGATGGGACCATCAATTATCTATCCTTGTCAGCCGTGACGGACGGACTGCGCTTTCTATCAGTTTACCTTCCTTTCCTTCCACTTCGCCTATCTTGCCTCATGCATTTCCTTACATCCACTTTGATGCAAATGCGTCATGACACTTCTGGCACCCCAGTCGTCAAAATTCTTTCGAGGCTGCCCTCTAAGCGACTAAAGTATATTGGCGAGCAATCTGACTCGGGGTCTACGGTCTCTCTCATATTTCTATCGGTATGAGTTGTTCCGTCATAACGTATCCGCCGTCTTACATACTTCTTACCAGCCTTCCGGTGACATGATACCAAACTCTTTCGTTGAACATGTCGCTGTCTCTCGTAACATATCGCTGCGTACGGGGTGTATGTGTAATCCAGGTGGAGCGGCGGCACTCCTGGGGATCGAAGACCAGATGGCACTCCTCTACCCGGGTGTCACGCTCAACGACTTTGAGCGAGTGGTCGGAAGGGAATTGGGGGTGGTCAGGATCAGTCTCGGTCTCGCTACAACGTTCCATGACGTATGGAAGGTGATCGACTTCGCGTCCATGTTTGCAAACCATCACATTCGCCAAAAGCTGTGGGATGCCTGGACCGACGTTCCCGTTGGCCAAGCTGTCTGAGCGCTCTCTCCGACTAGCACTATTATACCATCCATTTTCTGATGCTGTTCATCACATGTCTATCATTCCGGCTGGAACTACCTATCCGAACAACCAAGTTATTGTAATGCTGTACTACTATGTATGATACCAACAGCCTTGACTTTGCTGGCCTCTAACGTATCTCCCTTGCCTTTTCATCATAGTGCGTTCTATATATATGTCTGTGGATACACCGATGACATCTACCCCGAGGACGCCATCCAGACAGGAAAAAAATTTTCCAGAGCGCTGAAACATTAATCAAAGAGAAGTAGCCACAGTCCGCTATTCTCCATCTCCATCCTCCACTTCTTCCTCCCCGTCTTCCTCGTCCTCCGACACGTCCAGTCCAGCTTGCTTCATACGTTCCTTATCGCGCCTCCGTTTCGTGCTCATCTCATCTAACAGCACAAGCAAATCGTCCTGTTCCTTCTCGACGCTCTTCCGCTTCTCCTCGGCAACTCGTACGGCGGCTTCTAGCTCGCCTACTCTGGATTTGAGTTCGCTCACCTATGAACCCGTCACCGAATACATCGCATAAGGAGAGCACGGAGATGAAACATATATGCTGCGGACGTCATACACACCTCGGTAACCTCCGTGGATAGATCCTTGAGCTTGCTCTTAAGCACATCGATCTCCTCGGCTTGAGCACGTATCACGTCGCGCAAGGAACCAATTAACATCATTGATTCCGCGCTAGGGCCTAAGAGGAATGGGGGGCACAGCATGAACATAACGGCAGCTATGAGAGCAAGGGGTCACAATGACATGATTTAGTTACTAACCTGATGAAGTAGCTAGGCTGTTTGGATCGCTGCCGAGAGCTTTCTGCACCGCATCTACGGTATTGATTATTGTTCGTACAACGTAACGTTTAATGAATTTTCCATGTGCACCAGGCAAGGGGCAGGGCAGGTCACGTAAACCACTCAAATCAGCCGTTTTTCAGGGAGACAATGAGACGAATAGACGCACACTGATTCGATTTCCAGAAATCGACGAATGCCCAGTCAAACCATATCTCACCTTCCTGTTCTTGAACTCGCTGATGACTCGCGAGCGCTCCGGGAGACGAGGTAGGGCATAATAATACCATACATTCGGGTCCAACTGACTTGAAACGGTCGTCCTCTCGGGCGCGCGTCATATGTCCAACCAAGGCATCCACCGTTAAACGACTGATGATGGCATGGATTGTCGATCTAGAAAGGGTCAGGCACACGGCAACGACAAGCATTTATCACGTTCATTATGGGGATTAAGGGGACAGGGGAGGGGGGACAAACACAATATGACTCACCGTGTAATCTCGCCGGGCTCACGGTTAAACTCATAGCACACACCCAAAAGGAATGTACAAAGTCCTGGGACGAGACTATCCGTTTCTGTCGTTTGATTGATTGGCTCCACCAACTAGACGTCGGAGAACAGGGACGCCACCCGATCACCGTACGAGACGAATCGAACAGGTCAGGCAACGCATAGACAAAATGCTTCGTGATATAATCCCCTACAGAGGAAATAGACGGACTTACTACGCCAAGTCCGCCAGCATCTAGAAACTCCCTCACAGATTTCACATCCTCCCATAGCCACTGTACTAGAAGGCACAGGTACCCGACTATGAGTCGGTCCCATTCCCGGACTTCTCTCTCATTTGCCGAGTCCACTCGCGAACGTGCGAGGAAACATAGAGATAGGTTTTCGCTCAGGAGTGGTAGAAGGCTTTGTGGAGCATCCTCGTCCTCGGGCTCCGGGACATTCACAGGGTTTGGTACGCCATCCGCAGGAACGAAGAATTGCCCCTGAGATTGGCCCGCGGACAAACCGGAGAAGGAAGGTTTGATTGACCGTGCTAATGACTTTGACCTAGCGGAGGAAGAAAGTAGATGTGAAAATAGGAGTGTCGCAAATTGTGTTGTCATCGAGTTGGCGATGTTCAGAGGGGATGACGGGGGAAGGCAGAGAGCATGCAGCAGCGGCGGAACCGCTGGTGCGTTGGTCGACCCTATGATGGGTAAGACACACCTAGTAGTCATTCTCACCACCTACCTTCCACAGGAAGCATCCCCTGTACTATTGCCTGTTTAATCTCGTCTTTGCAAACGAAATTCTGCAATACAATGTGTTACAAGGCACATACAGAAAGAGAATAAGACCACATACACCAAAGATCCCAAGCGCTGCTGCCCTCAGATCGAGAGAATCTTTCAAGCGTTTGTCGCCATAAAGCCCATTATACTCCCCGTGTAACGCGAGTTCAACTAGAACATCGAGCGCAGATGCGGGTTCTAACCTGTCCCATTCTTCGCCGTTGGTTTCGGGAACGGGCATATACGGCGTCACTATAACATCTGCCAACGGGAACGAGAGGTTGCTGGGGAGTAATTTAAGAGCCTGGTAGTAATCAGCACATGGTTAAGATTGGCTACGGCATACGTACGCACCTGCGTCTTCAGGGATGTGGGCGCATTAGACGCCAATGCAAGCTCGATCAGGCACCGTATGAAGACATGAGTTTCCTGACTCTGAGAAAACACGTGAGGGAGAGAGGTGAAGCCAAGTCAAGGTGGGGATACTAACCGTAGTACCCTTCGAACCAATGAGCATACCCATTATTCCAATCACCAGAGACGCATTAGTGGCTTTCTTCGGATCCCAGAATTGCAAAGCAAACTCTTGTGGTGGAGCATCCTGAGGCTGGAGTTTAGAAGGGAAGAGTAGAAAGGAGCACAACAAGGCTGGCAATGAAGTTCCGCGAAAATAGCTCTGAGAAAGGATCGTCAGCGGACCACTCACAGACTAGCCAAGCAGAAAAGACACTTGCTTGATTCGACGAGTTGAAGCGTAGCAACCCGTCGACACAACGAAGCACGTCGTGAACGATGACATCACCCTCGATTCCGCCCTCCCGAGCAATAATCTCAAATAGCTTTTCAAAAGCCCCTTCGAAGGCAAGAACCTTTTGGATATCTGGACTCTGTGATATCAAGGAGTGGATCGTAGCAATGCTTTCTACAAAAACGTCCGTCAGTATGAACCAGGTTCACTTCGCCTCTGGCGTTGCTGCGTGTTCAGAATACACGCTCGCAAGCAATGCTCAACACAACGAATTGACAACTTACCGTTGCGGATGATTTCACGTCTGTCCTCTAGAACCGCTATGATACTCGAGGCAGCGTTCGACGCTTTCAAAAAATGATTCTGCACCACAGACCTCTTGTTTTGCAAGAGAGCCGACAATAGCTGAAGTGTTGAATAGCGGATATAGAACTGCGAATTGTGAAGTAACTTGAACAACGTGTGCGTAGCCTGTTCGTCCCTAAGGAAATAATCCGTATGCTTGAACGATATTTCCCGGTCCTTGTCCTTATCATCTGCTGTCTCGTCCACCTCACAGAGGTGGTGCAACGTCTCGAGCACGGCCTTGCCTATATCCGGGTCAACTTCGGCATCGTCCTGAAGGACCTGAATGAGTCCTGGAAGAGCCCTGTCTCCGACATCTGCCTTGCAATCACGAGTGAGACCTTTGAGAGCAAGGACCGCTGCACGTCTGTCGGCCAGAAGGGTTGACGGAGACAACCGGTCGCTGAGCCTCGCGATGGTGTCCACGGCCGACTGGGGAGCACCCGTTGGGCCACGCAGGGCAATGTAGGTCTGCGAAAGAAACTCCATTAGCGCTGTTGTGGTGAGTTCAATCGCTGGACTCTACACTGAAGCACGTGACACCTTGAAATCACCTGTCACGTGTGAGGGCGAATCCTTAATTAATTCCGAACCCCCTATCCGCCCCTTTGCAGCACACGACAATCATCATCATGGCTAAGCACTCCGTTCCACAACCCGAACCTGAGCCCGGTGCCAAACGGATCAAGCAACAAAGCCCCCTCGAAGAGAAATGGGAGCGTCTGAATAGGCGGATATATATGGATGTTCAATATTTGAAGGACGAGGGCATGGAGGGTCGCCAGCTACTAGCCGAAACACTCGGGCAGACTCTTTTCACTGCCCCCGCTGAAGCACAAGCGAGGAAGATTAGTGTCCTCGAATGTGAGAAGCTGGTAGAGGGTAACCCTGATCTTGTCCAAGCGCTGGAAAGTGCCATGGAGTCTCGTCGCTATCACGAGATCTTATCCCTACGTAAGCAGGTCAGAGATTTCTATTGTTTTCCCCACTCACCATCATCTCTGTTAGCTGGTCTGACACGCGAGGATCCCAACACTGGGCGTGAAGTACAGATTACTGGTAAACCAGCCACGAGCATTGATAGTGAGTAACAGTCGTCTGGGCCCCACGTCTCGTCTCTGATGATATCTGTCCCTTTTTTTCGTGGCTGATATTTGTAGTCGGTAAGTCATTTCGTGACATTGTGGCCTCACTGTAATGACCAAAACTCGACCAAAAGCTATGTCCGTTGCCTGGAAAACCCCTTACTATGGAAAATATCCTGAAGTAATGCTGAAGAACATCAACGACACCCGTCGTGGTGGCATCTACTCTTCCTTTGTCGAAATCGTTCAGAGCTCTGGAACAGGAAAGTCCCGTATGGTCCACGAGCTGGCTTCTTCTGTCTTTACAATCCCTTTCAATCTTCGTCATCCGACAGAATGTGAAGGTTTGTCCTTCTCACATTGCTTTGCGTTGCAGTGCTGACTGCTTCCACGGCCTTCAGCGCCGGTCTATCCACCAGGAGATACACAAATCTGGAAGTTCCTTTGTGACATATCCAGCGTCGAGGACGTGCGGAATGGCCAGACTCGCTATGCTTTGTTCTTCACACACGTGTTTGCACAGGTGACCGAAGAAAGTGGAAGAAGTGTTCAAAGTATCAGGGACAGACAAACTTTCTCCAGGTGACCTTGCGCACCGCTGGAGGGAATATCCGTCGGGAAAAACACGCGATAAGCTATATAACCAAATCGTAAAAGCATGCGAGCAAGATAAGGTTAGTATAGCAGATTCTTACTTGTTTCCGGCCTCGTCATGGTCATGCTTAACCCTCCCAGGTTACCAAACCGGAGGAAATATTGCGTAAGTATGGAGTATCTCTCAAAGGGTTGCTTCATGCTTTGGAAGCTGTTTGTGCCTTCCCAAATTCACAAGATGTCAGAATTCTGTTGTACTTTGATGAAGCACATGAACTTCACCACAAGATTCCTAACCAATACCAACCCGTCAACATGCAGATGACATTGCACGACGTCTTGCGCTCACTTTTGAACCACTACCAAGGTGTGCCTATCTTCACTATATCCCTGTCGACTCAGTCCTCTGTGAGCCCCTCGGCTGCATCTCCTAAGATGGCTAGTTCGGCTCGGATGCGGACTCTAAAGCCCCAGGCTCCTTTTACGGAGACGCCATTTGACTGCCACCCTAGTTTCCTGCTTACATATGGAGCAAGTTGGAGCAGCTTGAGGACCTGGCATTTCTGGCTCGCTTCGGGAGGCCATTGTATGTGATCTGGTTCACTGGATTTTTCTTTCGCTGACCTAGGCACTGCAGGTTCTGGACCCTGATCGAAGCGGGAACAGATACATCTGACCTCATCAAGTCCACGATGGACCTGGCGCGTACAAAACTCATTAACTCCCAGGACATCGGTGGGAATAAATTCTCCTCCCTGGCTATGCTGGCAATTTTAGACGTCTTGATTACAATCGATTACGAGCCAAGGGAGAGCATGGTGCATGAGTACGAAACGGATATGATTGCCAGCCACATGAGGATCGCCTTCTCCATTCCGCAGGATCGCGCGTCCGCTTACTCGGGATATCCATCTGAACCATTCCTTGCGGAGGCTGCATCACGCCAAACGTATCAGTACCTGAAAACCAACGACCGTACGATGGCGAAGCTGTTGGAGGATAATCTCGAAAAGAACCTGATCGACCTTAGTCGTAAGGGCGAGATCGTTATGTGCCTCCTTCTAAGGATGGCACACATGAGTGCCATTTGTGTCGAACAGCCTGACGAAATCCGCCGTACCGGAGCGCCGAACTTCAGCAAGAGTTACGATGTCCTCCAATTCTTGAAAGCGCTGTTTGCCGAGGGGTTCCATGGAGAGATATTGAAGTCTCAACCGGACAACCATGTACCTTCTACTCAAAGTCTTGAGGATGCTTTCAAACACGCTGTTGTTCGATTCACCCATTTTATCGAGGAGGTCGACGAGTCTGTCATGAGCACGAAGTCCATGGTTGGTGGCTTTGTGAGGGGTGCCGCATTCATATGCCGTAATAAGCAGGAATCTGTTGACATCATCATCCCTATCTTCCTGGACAAGAGGTCGTCACTGGAAGAGTCCTTGATGTCAGCGCTTCTCATACAGGTGAAGCGACAGCGGAAATGGGGCAGTTCGGCTGCACACATCATTGACCAGAAAGAGATCGGTTTCTTCCCAAACAAGGTTTCTACAGGAGAGAAAGAAGTTACCAGGCCATATATCACGCTCATGGTCGAGCTGGGTGCTAACGATCCTCCCAAGGACAAATCCTTCGTGGTTACTGGCGGGTGCTCCCCTACTCGTGCTACGTCAAAGTCCGAGGAAACACACCCGAGGTACAGTATCCAAACTTATGGGTGTACCGAGATGACGTGGAAGGTCGTCAGATCTGTCGAGAGGGACAGGTACAAGCGTATTTTGGCCACCGATGACTTTTTGGCAGATCATCCAAGACAGGACGAAGCTTCACTCAACCTCGTTCGCCAGATGTTGCCATTTATGGCATGATACAGTGATGATGCAACGCGGGACGATCACGAGAAGCCTGTATGAAAACTCGCCACGCCTTCCTTCGAGTGTCAACATGTATCCACCAACCCTCGCCCATACATGACTTCGCGTAGACCAAGACGCCGGAGCGTGTGGAGGCGTACCCTCTTCTTGAAGAACACGACGTGACTTTGATTGTGTATGTATAATATTGAGAGACGTGTAAATTCATATGTTGGGTGACGCGAGTCAGTCTACGATACATGGTTCTTTTTCTTTATTGGTGGGCTTGCCAGCAACGACGATTACCAACAGTCAGAGGCTGACCAGCCCTATTGACAACTTACTGTGGTGGTTAAGTTGCGAAATTCGATCGAGACTGGATCTCAGATATCCATTCCATTAGGATGGGCGGTGGATTGTGTCCGGAGACAATGGAAAGAAAGTGATCGTCTGGAATGCGACCTATGCGCGGCCGATATCTCGACCAGCGACTCTACTATGTAAAATTGCCTCTGTGGGCGACGACACCGCTCGGATATTCAGCATCACTTCTGGCACCCAACTCCTTCCCCCCCTTTCACACCAAGTTCTCCTCAGTCGACTTCCTGCTATCTCGGAAAGATATTCACCGAACCTTCTCCTGATCATTTGCTGTCTCGTCTGCTCACAGAGGTGGTGCAATGTCTCGAGCATGGCCTTGCCTGTATCACTTCGCTGTCCTGAAGGACTTGGATGAGACCTAGAAGAGTCTTGTCTCCGTTATCAACCCTGCAATCACGAGTAGGATCCTTGCGAGCAAGGACTGATCACTGAATGAGTTTCGCTATGGTGTCCACGGCCGACTGAAAAGCACCCGTTGGGCTGCGTAAGGTATGTAGGTCTCCATCCACGCTGGTGCCTTTTTTACAGGCTAGACACTCAACAGTGATGCACTCGACGGCTGTAGTACTACGGTAGCGCTTGAACCAAGTGGTTGTCACGGCAGCATGGGACACGGTGGGTTCACTGAAAGCAATTTCTTGACCTCATTCGCACTTGGTGGGATACAACACATGCCCATCCCAATGACGTTGGTTTGAACGACCTCGCAGAACTCGTATCCTTCCACTGTTGTAGGGTTCTGATGGTATATGGTATGGTCAGTCGCGGGATAGTCATCAGTGTCCCATTCATTGACAATTCCTACCCCCGCAGTCGTGCAACACCTCCTTCTGGAACTGCGTTAAATGCATTCTCGCTGGTGCGGAGGCTTACATACACTCCGCGTAATCGATCATCGCGTGGATTCGACGCGTTTAAACGCGACTTGAAGAAAACTTCGATCCTTCAGCTTGCCCAGGAGGGGGAACTTCTTTTTAGGACAGAGTTCAAGACATGTGGTTTGCATGACTGTCCCGTACATCGTGTGGCCGGGCATACTGCCTGTAGCTTCCGGCATAGCATGATATTTCTAACCTTAGTCTGAAATATCTTAGAAACCCTCGAAGAGTGCTTTTAGGAGCCAATCCTAAAGCTGTACTTGGTACTGGAGAACTAAAACAAGGTTACTGCGACACTCTTGCGCAAATCAACCATACTAAGGCGCCTGAGACTATGGTCTGGAGTACGTAGAGGTAGGGGCGTCTCGATGCGCTGGACTACTTGCAGCTTACGCCATCCAGAATCTCACATACTCATGGGTCCTTGTACGACTGCAATTCGGGACGATGGCAAGGAGTCGGGCCATAGGACCTGGCAGATATCAGCGATCCTGAGGTATCATCACTCTTGGTTATGTTTCTCCGAGTGGCGTTATCGAATCTCTGCCTTGCAAGCGGAATGGTGCCATTTATGCCGAAGCCGTCTGTCAGATTGAATTTACCACGGAAATTTGCTGGACGTTGTTCAGACCTTCAGGGGTAATGAATCTACCATGTAATAGTGGAGTTGAAAGCAAGATTATAAGTCTTCACATCGTTTGGGCGTAACCCAACACGTGGTGTCTCCACCTGTCCAAACCCATTTATACTGCGCTTGCGCTAACACCTCATGGTCAACAGGCGTTCTTCCGTCGCCCTATCACCTACCTTTCCCCTGCGCGGTCCTTGGGAAATACGTTGACGGCGGTGCAATGGGTGTCCAGTCGCCACTCGCTGACTTTGGAAAGCCAGTAGGAAGCGGTAGGCAACAAGAGGAAACCAAAAGATTGATCAGATCGGGGAAACTAGATGATGGGTACATCGGTTCTTTGCAGGAACCCAAGGAAGTAAGTATTGTCCAGTATTAAAAAATGCTAGGCGCCTACTGACTCACAGCCGGCATCTAACATCCAGGAGGAGGAGAAATTGGAGGAAACGATTAAGAGTCTCAGCGAGGGGTTTCGCAAGCTCAAAGCTGAGAATACCCGGCTGAGAACTTCCACACAAAACCTATTGGCAGAAAACGCCACCTTACTGGAAGCGATTCAGCAGGAACAAAAGGAGAACACTGCTCTCCGGCAAGCCCTTCAGAAGGCAGAGGAAGAAAGGTTGGCCGCACAACGTTCGTTAAACAGGGCGCGGGAGCGGGAAGAAGAAGTGCGCGCCACTGATCAGCAAGCGCGGACAGAGGCGGATGCTCTAAGACGTCAATTATCGACTAAGGAGTTGGAAATCCAAGCAATTAAGAGGGAGCTTCACAACAAAGGTACAGAATCACCCAAGGTTGTTGGATCAATGCAGGAATATCAACCTAAGATGGCCACCGAGGGTGACGTCTGTTCGCTCGTGACAGCCCTGAACACAGAAATCACCGAGACGTGTATGGCCATTGTGCATTCTGAATCCTTCGCGTTTGGACGGAAACCTATGGAAAACATTGAGGATGGATACCTCGCTCGTATGAGTAGTTGCTTCTCGAAATGCTCTGTGATGGGCTGGCTCCGTGAGCAACAAATCATCAAGGATCCCACGGTACTGGAGATAGTGCTGCAGGAGGCACTTGTAGCGGTATCGTCCTGGATTATCTCAGAACGTGATCCAGATCTCGAAGGCATTGAGCCTACAGGTAGGAAAGCAAGTTTGCTGTAAGCATGGCTGGTACATCTGATCTTTTGCTTTCAGAGACTAGGCTCATCCGGACCTGTGATGATCCATGGCGTAGCTGGGCGCACATTCTTGCTAGGGGGCTTCCATGCAATGCCTTGCGCTCCACACTGCAATGGAGCATCTCCAGAGTCCTCTTCTTGGTCGTGATGAGAAGCGCCGGATATGTCTCCGATCATACAGTTGTTCGCGAATTCAACCTCAAGGCAAATGGGCACCTCACCAAAATCATTGACCTGGCTTTACAACTCAATGCGATCCTCAGGAGGGGAGGTGTAAGGGGGCTATGGCTGCTACGAGGTGTTCCCGGGGAACAATTTGACTCCGACATGATGGATAACTTCGCGGGTCTTGAAGAGGCTGACCAGATAGATGGCACCATCATATTCAGCACAACTGCTCTTGGATTGTGCAGAATTGACATCAAGCCCGAAATATACACCGCCGGACTCCATTATGATCCAATCATAAAACCCAAGGTAGTTCTAAAGTCCTTCCTTGATAGTTTGCGGCCGGAGGGCGAGGACTCTGATGACATTTGGGGCGACTTGGCGACAGGCGAGGATCTGGACGAGTACGCGGGTGATGATTTTGACGCCGACTCTACAAGGAGTTGAGTTCGCAGTATTATAATTTCACATCTTCATCTTTACGTTTTCACTCTTTTTCAACGTTACGACTCATGTCTGCTGCATACTCTTTGTGTTCCGTAGGCATACAGCTAAGTCACACCCACGCATCTGAGTCAATTCGGTGTTTTATGCCTCTTCCTACTTGGATCGGTTCTCACTGCTACACGCGTACTGTAGTCGGTTTTAACATTACTAGTGCGTACCGTGGTTTGTATGACTCCTTTGATCGACAATCTTGCCATGGTCTTTTTGCCTGCATCTAACCGATGTAATGGTAATACCTCTTCTAACACGAAGCAGACATCTCTGGTAGTATATCGGATAGTACACCCGCCTGTCATCATCATCATCGCGAGAGAGGACCGCGGGAGAGCGGGGTTCGACTCCCCGCCAGAGAGTTTTTTTTGGGCAAGGACAAGCCCGCAGGACATATCTCAATTTGCTCTAGCAAATAATGATATCCACCCAAACTGTCGGCAGTATTCAAGGTATGCATTACAAGCTATAAACTGACTTATACATGTACATTACGAGTAAGCTTACTGTACCCTCCAATCGATAAAGATCTCACTCATAGCCCATCCTTCCAGCCTCCGCAACAACCAATACTCCTAGTTGATACTTAACCCTACCAGAAGAGGACACGATGCGAACGTTCCAGACGTCCTAAACCCTCCGAAAGCCACTTCCCACAAATTCGCTGCTTCACAACGAAGCCCGCATCATAGCTCCCGCCGCGACCGCCACATGACTGACCAGCACATCATACAGCGCCTCCGCGAGTTCTCTCGGCGTTTCCTGAGGCACCTGTTCAATGGGGAAAGCGTATGCATGAGCACTAGTCAACTTCGTTATGAGGGATGAGGGAACGAGGCATTGAGGAGGCAACGGTGACCGAGGTGGGGAAGGAAACGTAAAGGGACTTACGAGATGGCCCGAGCCAGGGACAACGCGATCGGTTTGGACGCGTCGAGAGGCGGCGTCAAGGATGGCCGCTCTGGAAGATTTGGATCTACAGGGCAAGACAGAAAAGTATGCTGATTTCACGCACACTCCGCAATCATGGAAAGAAAAGCACGCACATATACTCCTCTGACTCTGCCCACATCATATGTACTCCGCCACCGCCTCCTGGGCCCAAAGCTGTGCACATATGCGTAAGGTGCGCAGGTTCGATCGTATGCTGCGAATGCGCATACAGCGACGATTCCTCCTCCTTGCGAGTCATGGATCGCACATAGGTTCTCGATTTGGTTGTCGCCATGGTCAAATCTGCAGACTGTTGAAGTGACGGTGTTGGCTCACAGACATCCTCGAGTGCATATTCCTGGGTGGAAGGCGTGTTAGTGCGATTGCCAAGGTTTGGTAAGTGTGGTTCCCAGCTACGTGGGATACGACAGCATACCACAAACAAATCCAGCGTTTGGTCATTCCATTTTGACCACAAAGTCTCCCCTCGCGCCTTACCATTACCAATTGTGTTCTTGTTCCCATTCTCGACTTTGCGACTTTGACGCTCCGTCTGTTTCACACCGCCATTGATATCGATATCCCTCTGCTTTTCAAGACTGTTCCCCTGGATACCTAATAACCAACGCTTTGCTTCGGCACGATTCAACCACTTGTCTTGCTTCGCCAGTGCCCCGCGCATATTGGCGGCGCTATGTACGACTCGAGGGTCGGTAGACGACATACCAGGAAACACGAGGACCGGCTCGATGAATATAAGTGCAAAGGGGTGTGGATGGGCGTGTTCGAGGAGCGTGAATGCGTGTGTCCTACGTAGGTAGTTGATGCGCCGGAGGGAAACGAGTCAGGGATGAAGCGACATGTAAGAGAATGTATGGAACATACCATGGCGTACTGCTTCCTGAATGTGCGATACCAACGACTCGGTGACCTCGCAGTTGTGGTACAGATAGAAATGCGCTGAGATAACTAGAAAAGTCCATCGTCGCTGTTCATTATCACAGTCAGGTACAGGATTGACGTGCTACATATCAGGGCGATGACAGAAGGGGATACGCACTGCATTTTCCGTCCCAGCCCTCTTTCCGCCCCCTCTCCTGTCGATCCTCCAGATAGGCACGGTTTAAAACCGCACTTTCGCCGTGGTTGGGCATGTCGATCGACCATATTTCCTTAATCATGTTGACATAGCGAGCGCGAGTAGCGTTCAACCGCAGGAGGTGTGCAATCGTAGGGTGGTAACTCTCCTTGTCTGCACCATGGGGTCAGGCACATACGACCAGAATGTTTGGAGGGGGATACGTACGACTAGATAGTCCATGGGTCAGCACTAATGTCAACCCTTCTTTGCTCTTCGAGACTGGATATCTCAGTGCGGCACACTGTACTGTGACGTCCTCTTTACTCGGTATGTTGTCTTTCAACGCGTCTCCGACGCACAGACCAAACGTGGTTCGTAGTGAAAAGACGTGTTTCTCGGGGGTGATATTTTCCTTTCTTTCCGGGGGATTCGGATATGACTGCATCATCAGTGAGAACGTCCAACTGGGAAATATGAAAGAGCCGTTTGCAGGTTGGTATGGGTGCTCGAGTCTAACGAGGCAACAAAGGAACCCATGAATTTTATGGTCCATCGCAGGCGTTTAATTGTCGCCACGCTAATGATAAGTGACCCCCGATGCCTACGAAGCGCTCATGATTAGCGCGAAACGGCAGATGAAAAGGGATGTGATGTCCCAGTTATTATTAGGCCTTGCTACGGCAGGCTAGAAGAATCAGGCTGTGATTGGAGAGGGTAATAAGGTCGCTTTGGGGTGGATGGTGAGCGAGGGCAACAAGTCGAATCAATCGGGATGACGTTTGACTACTGCATCATCACCTCTTGATCCGTTTCCGTTGGATGCGACAGTAGACGATCACCCAGATAGAGATTTGAAACACAATAGCGGATCGGAAGTAGGTCTCGACTGACGGCTATCGATCGAAGTGAGTATTTTCGGCGCTGCAGCAGGTCAGCGTTTGCACGGTACAAATTTTGTCGGGCTTGAACTAAGATGCCGCACCTTGCGCCCTAACTATACACGTAGACGACAACTTAGAGAGAGACCGTATATACCGGGGTTCTACGACATAAACTACCGAGGCGGTAACGGAAATCGTCCTTGCGCCGGGTTTCAGGCCTGCTTGAGACAATCGCACGTCTGGGTCAGTCGAGGCAGCCGACACACTGCAGAAACCTACCAAGTCCTCCGCCGATGACACCTAAGATAAGAAAGCAGAAGGTGAGGCTATTGTCTTCCGCAAAGTTGCAATAAATAATCTCCGATTCCGAGTCGGATGCTGGCGAAGCGTAAGTGCCATCAAGGGCCTCTGAATCCAAATCTAGGTTCCTTCGTCGGGAGGAACAGGAAGCGATTAAGTTACGGGATTGATACTCGGAGACGCACCTACCGACGCTCCGGTCAGGGATAAAAATACCAAGTTACATGACTGCGCTGCGCACCGGAGGAGTGAGAGCAGGATCACGTGGTCGCGGAATAGTCATTTGACTCGAGTTTCGGTCTTTCTGCGAGAGTTGTCGTCGGTTGGAATCGCCTCCTCACGTCGAATGAACATTCAGACACTGTGTGTATCCCTGCCAGTAACAGTTACTGGTACGGCCACACACAAGGTTTGAAGGTTTTACTTTTAAAAGTTCCTTGCTATTACCACTCCCCACACATGGTCAATACACCTGGAATATCGAGATGTTTAATTCGAACGATCCTTACCGGGTGTACAACAATATATGGCAGACCTAGATCTCATGCTCAGATGCCAACGCAGAACAGCAGGTGCGTCTCTGATTCGTCTTATGCAACTGCTCACATCTCCTGCTCTGTGCTCACTGCCACATTCAGCCAGACTCCTTGGACGTCCGTGTTTTATACGTCAACGAACCCGATGTCGACTGTCGTCTCGCATCTCAGAGGGGACACCCAAGGATCAGATATTTGCCCATTTGAGACGGTCGACGTGTGTGATCCTAGAACGATGTTCGTGTAGTGTATTACACTTTACAATGGTGACGTGCATACATAACAAACTTTCCTATGGATCCTACTAGCAGTGTCTCATGTCTCATCCAATTTCAGCAGACCAAATTTGACAGAATCCCACCTGATCCGACACAGTTTTACTGACCTTGAAGAGGCAATTTCGTTGTTCAAGTAGTCATGTCGCGGTCGTTCGACATCAAACTGCTGCCTGGGGCTTTTTATAATCCTGCAGCGCTTGTTGCAAGTCCTGCACACGGGCTGCGTGCGCGTTGCACACTTCCTGAAAATGTCTGTGTGCTTCCTCAAGTTTTTTGATGGATTCCTCGCGGGCCCTGCGTTCTTCCTCGTGATCCCTGAGCAGCCCCCGGAGCTCTCTGTTCAATTCCTCGAGCTTTCGTATGCCCACCTGTTGATGGTGCATCAAGATGCATTCACTGAGTCATCGGACTAATCGACAAGGTACGCACCACCCGTATCGCGTGTCTCTGCACGAGCTCTTCCCAGCTCCTCTCATACATCTGGCAGACCGAGTGGAGATCGTGCAAATCGAAGGTTTGGACTTTCAAGCTGCTGCGATCACCGGTGGGGTGGCGATAACGGTGCTCTTCACCCCCTGGAAAGAGTTCTTTGCTGGCCTCGAACACCGTGTGCAAGAAACAATGGCAGTCGTGCACGTAGGGATGGCTGTCCAAGTAACATTGGTGGACGACCGAAACAAGGGCTGAGAGCTGAATGGCAAAAGGAGGCTGAGGACTGCCTGATGGTGTGTATTCGAGAGCACGAAGCACTTCATATTTGCCATAGGTCTTAGCGAACCAAGCTGTTGGATTCTCCCTCTGGCTGAGAATGTACACGTAGTCGACGGCCTGCGTCGCTGGGCAGCCAGGAACACTCGGAGACACTTGGCAGTCCTCTATGATAGTACGCTCTACGATGACTGTCGCACGGGCAGACTGCTGAACATGATGGGAGAAATGGAGAACGAGAAACTCGCGCAAGTTGTTTCGCCCTCACCTGCAGAACTCTATGCGCTCCAGCTTGCATGAACTGGCCTTCTCCCAGTTAAGGTATGCCAAGTATCGGCAATGATCTTGGAGTGACCCAATTTAAAAAGACCTCCTACGTCGGTTGGACCCCCGGAAGGTTGAGACATCCATTGATGAATTAATGTGACGAGATGGCGAGGAACATTGGAGAGCCACTTCATGGTGGGTCGACATGGGTTCAGTGTCAAATCCTTTGCAGAGGTGAACCTCTCCAAAAGTTAGGGGACAACGACGAATAGGGAGGAAATGCATTACATAATCAGGACACCTCTTTCGTGGAGACCCAGCTCTGCGGCAAGCTTGACGTCTGCTTGCTTGTTCTTCCCACTAAGCGGGGCTCATAACCTGTTGGAATACAGGTCATGAGCCCCACTTAGTGGGAAGAACACAACGATCTTCTCGACGCCCATGGATATGGAACATTCAATGACACAACCACTGAACATATGGCATCTACTTACAGTCACAGACAGTCACCGACTCCCAAAAAAAAGTTTTCGGCGTTGCAAGCGAACAGTGTCCAAGTTGCAGGGGTGGAGTCCAGAGAGTCAAACGCTTCAAGGTGAGAGTCTTCCCTCGCCATCGTCGCCTGCGGAGCATCCGTGACCGTAGACTGCTACCCAGAGTCGCTCAGACAACTTCATTTTCCCTCTGCACTCGATCTTACTAGCAACTTTGACCATGACATAGCCGTGAGTCTCCTGTAATACATCCTCGTCTGCATGGCTCAGACTCTCCCATCCCAGGACAATGAACGAATCCCACTTTTTTACAATTCCCCTCTACCAATGGCGGCAACTCAATCTGTCCCCTGCATTCGTCCAATTTGCCAACACAGGGGAGCCGTTCTCCGCTTCCATGCCCTTGCTCCCTCATAACTGGGGACAGATCGTGCAATGCTGGAGAGATGCTCTCAACTCCAGAGATCACGAAGTCCATCCGGCTCTTCTCGAGTGTGTGTACCTTTTCTGTCCCTTCCCTCCCCTCCTCACCCGCGACCAACCCCCTCCAAAAGCTGGCACACGACCTCCGCACAACCCTACGATTCCCTCCTCCACACGCTCCTCACAAGCCTTCCCCGCCACTCCCCACGTCCGTACTCACATCCCTCCTGGCAACTCTCACTTCTCTCTTCCGCTACCTCCTCATTCCATCCATCCACCTCGACCTCCTACATCGAACATGGTGCTCCTTCCACTCTGCCCTTCCCAAGTGTAATGATCGGGTCCAAGGTGCAGCTGCAGAAGTGTGGGCACCGGTGTTACGACGGCTGAAAACAACGAAGGTGGGGGAGAGAGCGCTGGCGTTGATGGCGACGGAGTTGGACGACGTCGAGGACGCTAGAGCATGGATGTTGATTTTTTGCTTGAAAGGTATGTTTATTTGGCTCCGCTTATGGCTCGCTCGTTCGTAATTACAAGCATGGTCTTCAGTCTGTATCACAAACTACACACGACATCTCCCTTTGTTATCGTCCCCGTCATCGACCATTACCTGTCTGTCCCTCCGTTTACGTCCCCAAGCGCCGAAGAACCGCTCTATACCTTGCTCAGACGAAGACTCACAGCTCTCATACATCACTGTAACAGTCTGGATCAGTCCTCGCCGATCGCAGATATAGCGGTCAAACATGTCAAGGAGGCGTTGGCCCAATCGCATGTGAACAAATCTGGAGTTGAAGAGCGCTTACCAGGAGAACCTTGGGAGCAAGCCAGCCAGCTTGAAGAAGACAAGGATTAGGACGGGGCACATCGCAAACGCGTTCGGAGAGTACTCCGTATCGTTGCGATCGCCTGTAGCATTCTCCAGGTGTCAAAGGCTATCTGATAAGCATTTCTTCGTTTTTCGGCGCCATTTTTTCATTCGTTGACAAAACTCCGCCGTCGAAATCATAACAGTCAGCATCCCACATCTCCCGTTTACTCGCGATGCTGTCTCACGTTCCCGCCCTGCCCCCCAACACCTCCCACCTCTGCCCATGCGCCCACACGCGCACATCCAAATAGGGGTTCCCGGGATCTGTTTTTCTCGAATTCGTGTGCTCGTTGTTTGTTGCTGCTACCACATCCACCTCGCCTAATGCGACGTTCGACTCGTCGATGCGCACCTTCCTCCGACATATCCAACACACATCATCTCCTTTTTTAATTTTAATTTTTTTTCCTTCTCGGCGTTCTCTCCTCGCTTCGCAGGCAAGGAGGAGCAGGAGAGGGAATGTGGTTGCTGATACGCGACACTCTGGGCACGCTATAGTGCTATGAGAGAAGTGTCATGAGGCTGTTGGCGAGGTTTGGGAGCAGCTGTCGAGGTAGTCGCGCTGGCGGGAAAGGAGGTGCGGCGAAATGGATGTCGTATGGAAGTGTGCCTTAGGTGCGTGGGTCGTTAGGAAGCTTGGGGATTGGACTTCCGGGCAGCAAGGTGTGAAGATGAAGGTGGGCATGAAGAAAGAGAGAGAAGGGTTGAGGGGTTGTACGACATATTGGCATTGGCGCCATACGCGGAGGATATGCCGATGTTGGTGATTGGTATCGTGGGCCGTGTCCCTGGCAACGACGACAGTGCACATGACGTAGAAGGGAAAGGAGGGTCGGGAAAAGAATGGCAAGAATGATGCAGGACTTATGCCCATAGTGCATACGTCGTAGGTACGCATTTGCGAGCATTGGCAGTATCTCTCTTGATGCTCTCGCGATGAGACAAGCGGGCGTCCGGACGATTTTCAATGGCGATGGAGAGAATGATGGAGAGAGAGAGAACACACAGGAGAGACAACAAGGCAAGGAAATAAATACAGAGGGCAGAAGATGCCAGAGGAAATGCCCAAGGACCAGATATTCGCCCATTTGAGACGGTGGAGGTGCATGATCGTAGAGCGATGTCCGTGCAGTGTGCTACACTTTACAATGGTGATGTGAATAATGCAATACAAAACAAACTTTCCTATGGATCCCAGTGTCTCATGTCTCATCCAATTTCAGCAGACCGAATCTGACAATATCTGACTTGAGCAGCTCACATTCCACCTGATCCGACACAGTTTTTACTGGCCCTGAAGCGGAAATTTCGTTCGCTTTCCCACACGGCCAACTCATCTCGACAGAACGGCGAGATATGTAAGACGGAGTGTCCCGCTTTTCGTACAATACAAGACGCTGTAGGGAATACTTCAGATATATTGGAATTACAAGGATGTCCAAAGTTCAACTAGTCGTGTCACGGCCATTTGATGTCAAACTGCTGCCTCGAGCTTCCCTACAGTCCTCCAGCGCTTGTTGCAAGTCTTGCACGCGGGCTGCGTGTGCATTGCACACTTCCTGAAAATGTCTGCGTCCTTCCTCAAGATTTTTGACGGCTTCCTCGCGGGCCCTACCCTCTTCCTCGCGAGCCCTGCGCACCTCCTGTAGTTTTCTGTTTGCTTTTTCAAGTTTCCGCATAATCTCCTGTTGGTAGTGCATCGAGATACATATCACTTCATCCTACCAATCGACAAGGTACGTACCGCCCGTTCCGTGCGTCTCCGCACGAGCTCTTCCCAGCTCCTCTCATATATCTGGCAGACCGAGTGGAGATCGTGCAAATCGAGGGTTTCGATTTTCAAACTGCTGCGACCACCTGCGGGGTGGCGATAACGGTGTTCTTTGCCCCCAGAAAAAAGTTCTTTGCTGGCCTCGAACATCGTGTGCAAGAAACAACAGCAGTCGTGCACGTAGGGATGACTGTCCCAGCAATATTGGTGGGCGACGAAAACAAGGTTCGAGAGTTGAATGACGGAAGGAGGCTGAGAACTGCCTGACGGAGCGTATTCGAGAGCACGGAGTATCTCGTATTTGTCGTAGGTCTTAGCGAGCCAAGTTTTCAGATCCTCCTTCTGGCCGAGAACGTGCACATAGTCGACGACCTCCGTCGTTGGGCAGCCAGGAACACTCGAAGACACTTGGTAACCCCCTATCGTTGTACGCTCTATGATGACTGTCGCACCAGCAGACTGCTGAACATGGTGAGAGAAATGGAGAACAAGAAACTCGCGCCAGTTGTTTCGCCCTCCCCTGTAGAACTCTATGCGCTTCAGCTTGCATGAACTGGCCTTCTCCCATCTGCGGAGCAGCAAGGAATGCCAAGTACGGGCATTGACCTGGGAGTGACCCAAATTGAAAAGACCTCCTACGTCGATTGGACCCCTGGAAGGTTGAGACATCCACTGATGAAAGAATGTGACGAGATGACGAGGGACATCGGAGAGCCAGAGTCTTGACATTATGACTGGACAAGGATTCGGTGTGACAAGTTGCTTCAAGTCTGCGTGGAGGTGAACGCTCTCCAAAAAAAGTTAGGGGACAACGACTAATAGGACGAAATGCATTACATAATCAGTGCCCACGACTTGGCCTAAGGAGATTGGCAAATTTCTTCCGTACCCTCGTTGTGTATGACTTCTCGCCGGCCACGTTCGACATCATCATGTCGCCTCGTCTTACTGTCCTAGATTCAGAGAATATGCAGGAAGCCTAGCATTGCTAGAGATATTTGCGTCCGCCTGTGCGCGGCACGACTAGGTGCATTATCTGGTGCAATTCGATGGCCAAGTGGTGCCCAAGGTACAGGATGGTGAATTTCGTGCTGGAATTTGTAGAATGCCCGCTCGCACGCTCATCGCACCTGACCTTTCGTTGTTAGAGCCACCTGGCAGCGTTCATCGAACGTACCAAAGGAGGTCAAGACATCTTGACGCTGGGAGTGCTGACCCTGCTGTTACCAAAGCCCGACGAAGGTAGAGATGTTGCGCATTCTGGGGTCTCTGATTTGCCTCGTGCTACGCCTAGCAGTTCCTTCATATCTCCTGCCCTGTGCTCGCTACCACGTTCATCTGCACTCACTGGACCCTTGGTTTAGCAAATACATCAGTGAGCCCGTTTTCGATCGTCGTCTCGCAGCGTTTGCGACTCTCAATGATCGACAATACGGAAATTTGACATAGCGTAGGCTGGTTGCCTGTCTCGTACAACCCTTGTACTGGGTTCAGGGTCGGGCACCCATGGACGGATAGGGATGTGCATCTTACTCCTCCGTGTGTGTAAATCATGGACAGCAATAAATGATTTAGTTAGACCCCACGGCCTTGACGCTAATGGGAGACTCACAAGTCGTACATACCATTCATGCTTCCTCAGCCCAGGCACTGCGATTCAATATCCGAAATGTCCAAACATACAGACGCACCTCCTACTAGCCAAGATAGCTCAAAAACTGAATGCTGCCAAGCCAACCTCGTGCATGATCTTATCCTACACTGCCCTCAAAGTGAAATGGGGGCGGGGAAATTCTCCCCTGACAACTACGTTCCGGAAGTTCTACACTCACCGTCACTACTACTGCCGCTACCGTCACGGACCACTACCTACCACTACCGCCATGTCGCCTCCGAAAACCACCTTGCCACCTCATAGGGGAGCTCGTACGGTAAGCCCCGCTGCAACTGCTATGTGACCACCCAGTATATCGTAGAGGGCATGCGCGAGCCCGCTCGGATTCTCCTGTGGTATCTGTTTTGATAGGTAAATGTCAGTATGGTCTGAGGTTAGCGTCAGGATGAGAAATAGGCGAGACAAGGTAAAAGTAAAACGAACAATGCAAGGAAATGAGGAGTATAAACTTACAAGGTGACCTGAACCAGGCACTACGCGTTGAGATAGGACGCGATGAGACATAGCGTCAAGGATCTCGGCTTGAGCATGTTTGGTTCTATGAAACGATGCAATGGAATGACGAGGACACCGGTAAAAAAGAATACGCACATAAACTCCTCTAACTCAGCCCATATAACATGTACACCACCCACGCTACGTCCTCTCCCACTTCCTGGAGTCAAAGCCGTGCACATACGCGTGAGCCGGGAAGGCTCGACTGTATGCTGTGCGCACGCATACAGCGGCGACTCCTCCTCCTTGCGAAGTGTGGATCGTACGTAGGAGCTCGATTTCATAGACTGCGGTGGGGATGACCTTGGCTCGTGCACTTCTTCAAGTGTGTGTTCCTTTACATAAGGTACGCATGTCAAGGCTAGGTCAAGACTCCCATGCCCGCTTTCCTGCTGCGTGGAATGCGGGAACAGTAGTGAGCCACTTACCACAAACAGATCTAGCGCTAGATCATCCCATTTCGACCATATAGTCTTTCCTCCCTTGTCGTTTCCACTTGTGCTTGCATTCTCTGGCGGTTCCAAATTCCCGCCAACACCTACATCCGACCGCTTGCTTTGTTGAACCTTGGCATCTCCAGCCTTTATACCCAGTAACCACCGTTTCGCTTCTGCACGACTAGACCACTTGTCCCGTTTAAAGAGTACGCCACGCACGTTGGCGGCACCGTGGATAGCGCGAGGATCTGTAGGTGGCATATCCGGGAACATGAAAACCGGCTCGATCAATATGAGGGCAAAGGGGTGTGGATGAGTGCGGTCAGGGTGCGTGAGTGCATGCGTCCTAGGCGGTTGAAATACGTGGAAGAGAGAGAGATAAGTCATGTGAATGGAACGTACCATGGCGTGCAGCTTCCTGAGTGAGCGATCCCGACTACTCGATGACCTTGGAGTTGCGGTATGGAGAGAAATGCATTCAGATAGGCAGAAAAATCCATCGTATCTGTTTAATTGTGATGTAGGGTCGCATGGTGGACGGTATTGCTGATGACAGGAATGAGTACGCACTGCATATCCCATCCCAACCCTCCTCCTGCCCTCTCCTCCGTCGATCTTCGAGATAGGCGCGGTTCAAAACAGCACTTTCGCCGTGGTTGGGCATGTCGACCAACCATACTTCTCTAATCCAATGGGTACGAGTTCCAGCAGCGTACAATCGCAGAAGGTCGACAACCGTAGGGTGGAAACACTCCTTGTCTGTACTCTGAGGTCAAGCGCTCGTAATGAAAACGTTCAGAGGGGGGATGCATACGACTAGACAGTCCGTGAGTCAGCACTAATGTCAGCCCTTGTTCCCCCTCCGAGACTGGGTATTTCAACGCTGCACATTGTATTGCGACATCTTCTCTTCCTGGTGCATTGTCCTGCAAGGTGTCCGCGACGCGCAGACCAAACGTGGTTTTTAGTGAAAAGACATGTCTCTTGGGAGTGGGATTCTGCATCTTGTCGAGGATACAAACCTGAGATCGTGGTCGAGAATGTACGTGGTTGCAGATTTATTACTTGCGACGCATGGTTTAAAGCAATCTATTTCGCCGTAAAGCCCATCGGCGGATGCCATCACCCGAAGCCGTTTAACCAAAAGTTGCATTACATAATGCCACAAGCTACGAAACAATGCAAAACAACTCAACGTCTAATGGGGGGGTACATACTACGACCCAGAGTCACCAAATGTCCATAGCCATGTTGCCAATGCAGTCTCAAAAGGAACCGCCAGCTGAGTCACTTGTATATAATACACGGTGGGATAACACCCCCGTGAGAAAGAGAGCAATCAAAAATCCTCATATTGCAAGGCTCGTGAATCAAGGACGGTATAAACATGATAACTAATAGTCGGACCCATCAGTTAGTCAGAGCAGGCTTGCGGCCTATCATGAAGAACATCGGCGTGAACAGCTGTAGATCAACAGATAAGCTTAGTCGGCTCCCGGACTCGACGATAAAGACTGACCTTGGTCTGCCCTCCCTTGACGAGTGCGTCCCCTGCAACCTTGAGCGACTCACCCACCTCCCAAGTACCCTTCGGCAGGAGACCGAACAACTCCATAAATCTGACAGCGGTGTGGGTAACGATCTTGCCGCTCCAGCTCATCCGCCAAACAGTGATGTAATCCCAGGCGGTCTGTGCTTTCGAGATATCACCTTCGAGAGGGTAGTACCATGGGACTTCGTCTGGGCGGTCGGCAAGATCCTCCTCGTGTTCAAGTTGGAAGCCCACGTTTTTCATGGCTTGACGTGCGAGTCTCAGGGGTCGGAGTTCAGGAATGCCACTGCCAAATTCAATCTGATGGGCAAGTTCCTTGTGGGAAGGAATAGATGGATCCCAGGCATCGGTCATGCACCATTCGTAAACACCGAACTAGATGATTGCATAAGCGAGCGAGCAAGATGGAGCAGAAAGAATACGTACAACACCTCCAGGCTTGAGGACCTTGAAGATTTCACCGTAGGCACCCTCCCATGTGGGTGCATGGACGGTGGCCTCGATACAGTATACTAAGTCGCGGGTGTGAATGGCCGTGTTCATGTACGTAAAGCCTTACGTACCGGCATCAAAGGAATTCTCGCCGAATTGTTCTGAAAGCTTCATGAAGTCACCCTTGACGTAAGTAATTTGGTCAGAGAGACCAGCCCTTTGGGCATAGCGGCGAGCGCGACCGAGTTGGAATTCGTTGTTGTTAATACCAACAATGTGGGCATCCGAGAAACGAGCGATTTCACGCGCCGGTCCACCAACACCACAGCCGACATCCAGCACTCTCATGCCAGCCCGAAGGCCCATTTTAGCGGACAGATAGTGTTCGTGACGAGCTAAGGATGCAGCGAAGCCCTCGCCCTTGTAGAAACGCGAGAAATGGAACGACTGTGCCCAGCCATACTCGTACAACTCCGTCGCACCATCATAGTATCCTGCACGCCGGATGGTATAAGCCTTAACACAGGTGTCAAAGGGAAGAACAGAACACACCGTTAACGACTTCAGTGTACTTGTCGAGACGGTTCTTGTTGTCGACCTCGCTCTCACGAGTGAGGTCCTTTTGCCAGTACTTAGTATATTGCTCCACTCGTGGTTGTTGGCGACCGTCAGCTAATGGTGTAGACATTTTTCTGCGGATGGTGGAGTCAACGAAAAAGTAAGGCAAGTTTACAGGCGCTGGACAGAGGTGGAAGAGGAAGCGAGCACGAGTCCCGAGGCCAACTCAAGTTGCAGGATAGCCTTTAAATACTTTCAAGAGATGGGCGTCCGGGATCGCTCCATTTGACAGGTGCTGCCGATAACAATATATACATGTGCAGGCGAAAAGAGAGGCGAAGAGGGGCATGAAGAACCATAGCCGTGACCAGTCGTATTGCCCAAATGGAGAATAGACTGGCTCGAGGACATAGCCAGCCTCCAGGTACGTCGGCCCGGCGTCTAATTGCGACCAAAAGTCTTCAAAAACCACTGGCCCTTCAACCAGAGGACTATTATGATATTCAATCGGTGAGACTTGAGAGTGAGTGAATTGAAACGGTACAAATCCGTTGCAGCAACCCAGAATGCTCGTGTCCTTCTTGACAGCCCCGCGGACCACGATGTAGAAGCGTGGGCTGTTCTATATCCCTCTAATATCACCGTTACTCGGGTGGCGTAGGATTTATCTGTGATTTATTACTTCAAAGAGAGCACAAAACGAGCGAGGTTGATCTGGGCAGACGTATTCTAGCTGTTCTTGGTTCCTGGCACTGCCTGCCTCAAGGCAGATAGGGTGTAAGTTATGTATGTACATAGTAGTAGTACTGTGAAGTACCTGCAATGATACGCCATGTCTCGATATAAGGTTTACTTGCTTGCCACACCCATGTGCTTGTGCAATAAGTGCCAAAAACGTCGTGGCTTATTCTTCGGCAGTGGGCCGAGCTGGAGTGACGGCTGGAGGATCTTGAAGCCAGGGCACCTGCAATAACAAGTCCGACCGTGCCACGGGTTCTTCATCGGTCCTCAACAGCGCTTAAAGAGCGGTAATCGGTTCGTTGGTTTTGCTCCGATACCACGCACTCGACTGCGTGGGATTGTCCTGAGCCTATCTACCAAAAGAACGTGCCTAATTCAATTCTTGTTTTAGGAAATTTGGTTTCGTTTGCTTGAACGCTGAAGATGTTCTATGAGCCGCCGCTAATAGGCTCCACCAGCTCCACTGTAGATTAAGTCGTGGTGCGTTAGCCAAAAACTTTGCAAACCCCGACTATCAGTGATAACGACCACGGCGCCTTGCACAACTATAACAGGCCCATCAGACTGTGCCTAAACGAGGTGCTATCTTCACCTCAAGACTACATTAAGTTCGGCTGCGATGCAGAAACGTCTCCAAACATGTTAGTCAAGTAATTTAGCCAGTCTTCTGTGATACATTGCATGCCAGGCAGTACTTGGAGATGGCCACTGTCCCAGGGACTAACGAGTCTGGGATCAGAGGTTGTATCGTCGGCTGCCGAGTTTAACGAGAGATCTCGATAGATTCGCAAGCGCACGGGATCGCAGAGCTATAGAAGAGGTTAGGGCTGGCGGCGACGTCCTCAAAGTCAACCGTAGCAGAGTAGCAGTTGCCGGGTGTTTTCAATAGCCGCCTACTCAGCCACGTGATATGCCCTGGTCATGAATAAGCAGGATCACGAGTCTCTTATGATCCATACTTAGACTCGGGAGCTCCCAACCTTCAGGCCCTCTTCGATACAGGTAAGGTTCAAAAATGGCATTCTCGCCGTCACTGGGCACGACAATGGATCATATTCCTCTGAGCTTATTGACACAGGAGTTTTCAATCGCAGGACGGATGGTCTCCCTTTCCGCACTCAGGGCCAAACAGGTTTGGTGAAATGCCCATGGAGGGAGACCAGTGCAACTGGACACTCCGTGGGTCACGCAGTCACGACCAATCCGAGACTTGGGAGGTCACATCAAGACTGGTGGGAAAGCTTAATTTTGGACGCGCTTTCCTCTTGGCCCGTGATACATATGTTGCATAGCGGTTTCCATACCATTCTACATTACCTCCACGGTCGCGTGAATAATCTCAAGCAGATGTGGCGCGAACTTCATCAGAAGGTCAAGCGCGTCATCAGCGGCAGGTATGATGGGACTACGCTGTAATGGACGAACTACGAAAATGAGCGCTTGGAAAGGTGCGGTCAGGGGGGCGAAACGTTTGAGACTCATCATATCACTGCCTCTTACCCTCTCCACCGATCATGGCGTTGACAAGGGGACAGCGCGAGCGCGAACCCTCGAAACAGGGGCTGGGGCATTTCTCACGTGAAACGTGGCCAGACTTCGGAAAAAGGGACCCTGGTGTATTGAACACAGCGCTGCGTAGGAAACACCCAGTTGTTACTGCGCACGTCAGTCCATTCTTTTTGTCATACCTGTCTAGGTTGAGCCCATGGTTCCTTCATGATCAACATTTGGCACCCTCCGAGTTTATTGTAAGAATCGCTCCGTAACCTGGACTGACGTGGTGTCCCAATTAAAATACAGCAACGTCAAGACGTGCACATATCATTGCGCAACATGCTACTCTGCTTTCATGACGCTCTCGATCCGTTTCTGTTGGACCCGACGGTGGATGTCCATCCAGACAGGCATACCAAATATGAAAGTAGACGCGATATATGTAGCCTGACTCACCCAACGATGACGTCGATGTAAATGACAAGCACCGATCAAGGAATGTATATGCATTGCAGCAGGGACGAGTCAGCGCCGGATTGGAATAAATGTGGAGCTTAAACTAAGCCGTACCTTGACGCTCCAGCCACGCACGTACCGCTTGCAGAGTGACCAAGTGTACAGTGATTCCAGTGTATGAAGTGCCAACATGGTACCCGCCACCACCCGGACAGACGGGCGGTAACCCGTCACATCGACGAGCGTCCTTATGGGTGTAAAGAACACGTCGAGTGCGCTGGATGGTATCTCAAAAGTAGTGAAGGGTATTTGAAAAGACGTGCCGGGAGATGGATACACCGTGGCATATGAACAACAAAACAGGACTATGAAGAACGAATAGACCATCGACAATGAGAGACGAAAGGTTGTGAGGTGGGGTGCCTTGATCTACACAAGCCATCCACGTCACCCTTGAAAAGATAAGACGGAGATTCGAGCGACGACGCACCATTCCAAGACTTTCCTGAGCGTCTGCCTTCATGGACAGCAACCGAGGCTTCACCTCGTCGTACCCTGAAAGGGGAGGTTGGAACGACACGACGACTTGACCATCTCCGCCGCCCTTAAGCTTGTACCTGAGCGTCATCCCCTAGCGATCCCTTGTAGCCGAGGACAAGCTGAACAATAGCAAGGCAAACCTTTGTATCGATAGTAGTCATTTCAGCCGAAGTGACGTTCCCCGTCACTTTTCCATAGTGCTTGACATAAGCCACCAATGTATCTGGGTGATTCTTCATGTACATGCATAGAAAAGTTGACTTAGCTGCCACAGAGTCTGCCATTGCGACGGCGTCGATGCTAGCAGTGCACACTCGCTTCGGCCAGCGCCTTCTCCTCATTCACGTGACACGAGTTTCCATTTAAGACAAACACCCCTATGTTGTCCCGTCATCCGCCCCTTCTTCCGGTCGGGCAGACGTCGAGCCGTCCATGAGGAGGAGGTCTGTCTTGTTCCCCCTAACCGACAGACGTTGCTGACAGTTCCTTCTCGACCACGTTATTACAATGCACCAGATATTCACCACCGCACTCCTCGTCCTTACACAGCTAATGCGTGTCCTTGCACAGTCACCCGACCAAACCAGGGATATGTATTTCGCTGAGGACCGACAGGTTGCGGAGCTCGAGAAGCGCCAACTCCCCCCCGCAGCACCAAACCCAAACTCAGTGCAATACGGTCTAACGCCGGCGCCCACTACCACTTCAATCCCTCTATACGGCCAAACACAGACGACTACCTCTGTCTCTGTTAACCTCACCCCATTTGGAGGAACCCCCATTCCATGGGTTCCGTCCCAGTCCCTGAACTCGGTCTCGGTCACGACGTCGAGTACGGCTGGATTCCCGCCGTTGACTGGGTATCCTGCTTGTGGTGCGTATCTCACTTGACTGGTGGATGATGCAGTTCGTAATTATAATATAGTAACCCTGTGTCTCGCCCATGCTGCTTACGCGGCAAACTGCTCCAGTGTTATTGCTGTCAACTGCTACTGTTCCAAGTAACTGTCTCCTCTCTTCTATCTTACTCACCTTCTCACACTGTTTTCTTTCCCACCAAAGCCCCATATTTTCACAGGCACTCGTCAACTGTACTGCCCAATCCTGCCTCATCAACCTCTACGCCGCCGAAAACCTCGCTCAGCAATACTGCAATCTCGCAGCTTTCACCAACCCTGGTCCAGCCACCGGCTCGATCCCCGCCCTCCCTACAACGCTCTCATTCCCTTCACCACCGACGACTTCTTCATCACCGACGTTTCCAACGAGTATTACGCCTGTGTCGATCATTACAGGAGCTGTGAGGAACGGAGATGTGAGGGCTGCGCGGATCAGTATGAAAGAAATGTGGGACGGAGGAGTGAAAGGGGCGGCGATGAGTGTGGTTGTAGGGATCGTTGGTGTGTTTATCGGTGCACTTCTGGTCTAGAGGACTACTTCTCGAGTGTGGAGGAACGTCCGCCGGGATCTCCCCGATCCACCATGATGAACTCAGTTTATGACAGCAATCAAAAATAATACTCACCCTGCGTATTCTGTAGTATGCAACCTGGATTTCATCATTACCAAACCGACCACTTATCCTTTCAGCTGACAAGCGCGACACCATCCACTTGACATCTGAAAGCACGTACTATTCTACACGCTAAAACAAACACGAATATCCATTAACAACATGCAACTCGCACATCATCAATACAAACCCAGATCCTGGGCACGTAACGCAGGAACTATGTACACTTCAAAGCGCAACACTATGCTTCGCATCGGTTGGCACAGGCTGGACATGCGAGGAAATCCGCAACAAAGCAAGCCACCGTCAGCAACTTGCCGCTCACAACAGGAAAGCAACGGTGGCCAAGGGAGAGGCACCACACTTACCTCGTGACTTTTGACACCACGCCTCCTCCACACTTGCTTTACTAATGTGAGTACACCAACGAAGAACACCGCAGCTAATACAGCTTGGATGGTTGCAGACACCAATGTGGGATATGCCACATTGGATGTCGCATAAGCGTCATATGGAAGGTTACAAGCGGCATTCCACTGTTTCTGGGAGGTGATGGCGTAGTTCTGTAGTACGTGCAGAAATAGAAGGAGACAGATAAGTCAGTTAGTCATGGTGCACGAAATCCCGACGTAATATAAGGACGAAGAGAAACAAGTGAATACACACCTCGAGTTTATACACAAACTCCGTAACAGGGATATCAGCTTTATGCCCAAAGGCATGGTAGGTCTGGAAGCCTTGGTCACTCCCATTCTTGAACTTGATTCGCAAGAAATCGCGTATCTCAGGGCCAGGTCCGCGTCGGATTTCGAAGGCGAGTGCGGAGGCGAAGTTGGCTGTACGCGCCAAGTGGGGTGTGTTGATAGTCGAAGTGTACAAGTTTCGTGAATTACATTTTGCGGAAGATAAGGTGAGGGTGGCTGCTCGATTGACTTGGTTTGGGAGGTACTTACGGATGGCAATAAGTTCGGGATACTCCTTGGTCAGTCCCAACATGTGGAACAAGGAGATGAAAGGCTGATAGCTAGTTTCGATCAGAAGGAACTTGAGAGGATCACCGTTAAAGGTGATACGATCCAGAGAATCAAGGATCGGATGTAAAATTGTTCGGCCGGCCACTGTCGCGCACCAGATACCAGGACAGTTAGCATCCAGTGCTCACGCAAATCATCGCGTAATATGACGAAGGGTCGACTCACAATTTCCGATCCCACCGAGTTCTTTGGCCGAAAAGACCGCACTCTCATGGTAATTGGCAAAGTTTCGCGCTTGATCGATTAGTGTTGGTGGGAGACGGTACGCATACGTTTGGTTGTAAACAAGTTGGGTGTTGATGTAGTCATAGATCTGAAGGTGGATGACTTCAACCCAAACTCCATTAGTCATATCAAGGGAAGATACACACGTTCACCTGTCAGGCGAGCTGAGGACATATGTAAGCGATAACTCAACTATAAGAAACGCACCGCGTTCTCAAGAGTCGTGGGACGTCCAAAGACATAGTCCCGAATAGATCGGAAGAAGGACTGAGCAGACTTGGCAGCCGCCTTGAATTCTGGTGAAGCATACACATCCGCGACGTGTCGCTGGAATGCCTGAACAAATGACCAGCCTCACGTAAACCGTGCGACAGCCTACAGCGCAAACAACGTGTACCTACCAGACAATCAGTCCAAGGCTCTAATGAGCGGTCGTTTGCGGGTTCGACTGTCTCGATGGGAATGTATTGGTATCCTCCAAGTGGTGCGACTATAGTCGTTTCGTTCGCAAGGGTAATCTTATTATTGGGGTTGGGAGGATAGAGACCCTGGAGTAGAGCCATAGTAGAATCGAATATCGCGGCGCCCTCCCCCCCTGCTTTTGCATAGAAGTGCACCTGGCGGGTGTCCACAACACTGTGCTTGATACCCGAGATTTGGGATGAGGAGGACGGAGACAGATACTCCGAACGGAGGTAGGAACCTAGAAGCCAAGACTCGACCTGTGTGAGGGGAATCCAAGGTCTCTTTCTTCATGTGTAAAAGGGATGTGCGGGATACTCACTGCACCGAGTGGAGTGCTTCTCGTTGGGGATGGTTCGTAGGTCTTTGGGTCTTGATAAAACTCTTCGCGGTCACCATTACGCGCGATGACGAGAACACCAACTACTTTATTAGACATGTCGAACGGACGCAGGGGAGGGTACAATTCAGGTTTCAGGTTCACCGCGAGGTCGGCACCAGGAGTGCTTGCACCTACTGCCCGTCATGAGGCATTCTTAAGCGCCTTTTTAGGAGGAACAAATCAGGGCGCATCCTGGTAGGAGAAGGGTCACCACGTTGCTGGAATGACACCGATGAAGGGGTGAGCCTCCTGGCTGGCACGAGGCGGTGGTCATGGTCATGTTCGCTGCTAGTCCTGCGCCAACCATCACCAGATCGCCGAACGTCCCAGTACGTGAACTTTTCACCGGAAGGGGGCTATAGTAAGCTAGAATGCTTGACGGGTATGTCAGTAGCTCATTGAAGAGGTCGAAGACCGCATAGCCGTCAAAATGGATACGAAAAGTGCACAGCTCAACATGTAAACTTGATGTTGGCAGGATGTCAAGTCACCTGCCAGTGCACGGAATGAAGCAGAGAAGCACGACATATGGGGCACAGTTCTGACCGTTCACCGTGGTCACAATCCAGTCCAGCACAGCGAATAAGCTCTAATCGAAAGGTCCGTATACTCTTTCGTCGTCTAACAAAGGGAGTAATCTGATCCACTTCTTCCATTGCAAACTGGATCATGCCTTTTAGCCCGTAGATATGTTCCAAATTTCCTTCCGTGCATAGCCAACCCTCCTGCTTGGGCACAGCTGTTTCATCTCCTTCTGAGGAAGCAATTCAGATTCACGACCCTCCGTCAACACGCTTGGATCCCGTGGTAGTGTGGACAAGACTGGACGCTCCCAGATCTGTGAAAATGCTTCGTGTTCTTCATGTCTCATACCTTACCGAATTCAAAATGACTACTCAATGCATGGAACACACACATGCAGTAGTATATACATAGCCGATACTGATACCAGCAATCGCAGGAAGTCGGTTTGTTGTTTACAGTCTAGTCGGAGGCCGTGACCACGCACATGCATAGTTAGGGCACTCCGCGTCTCGAGCGGAAGAACAGTTGCAGAGAACCGAGCATGATGCTTATACCGCCCCTTCCTCAAATCAAGATGCTTGATCTATCAACCAGGTTGGCTGGGGTATCCACAGCGGCGCCGGCGCGAGCACATACCTCGTGACCTGAACAAATCTCATACATGGGCGGCTGGTCGGAGAACTGAAGTGGGCACACGGTAGGGTCGAGGAATCCTCGTTGCCGTTTGGTGACGAACAAACACCATGATTCCTCCGTCTCCGCCGGCTATGCTTCATTTGCATGAATAGGGTTCAACGAAGCTTCCGGTTTGGCAACTGCACTCAGAGATTTCGAGCTGTTCACGGCTACCGCCAGCCGTACCAAGGAAAGAACCAACGGATCTCGATCTCAGGTTCACGTGTTCGATCTGTCGTTGACAAGTGGAGCGGTATCTCCACCAAGGAATGTGGTACCGCAGTGTCTAACCCACGAGTACGTGAAAACACCAGAGGGTGGATTGGTTCGAAGTGAAAGGAGGGGCTATTCCCAGAGTGAATCTTGTGTCGACTCCACGTCCGGGACCGTCAGCGGGCACACCACGGTCAACAGCGAGGCGGGGCACCAGCCCCCATCAATCCACATACGCAAATCCATACAGACAAATACAAGCGAAGGACTATGTAAGGAGAATCCGTGTACAATGCAGTGCGTAAGAGAGACCAAGGACAAAGAGAAATCATGCAGCCATTCTAGCGAAGTTCACCCACTACATACGAGCGATGCGCTCAAAGACGGACGCGTCCCTTCTCGGTCATGGGCTCGACGCGGGCAGCGGCGGGAGTCTATGAAATATCAATCAGCACGAGTATTCAGCGCGACCATAGCCGACCTGACGTTGTGCAGGGTACCGTAGTTATGATGCGTGCGTGAACCAGGACTCACCTCATCGTCGGGGAGGCGAACGTACTTCTTGGCACGAGAACGCTTGATGAACTTGGCGAGCGCGAACATACCGACAAACAGCACTGCAGCGCAAGCAGCCATGACGGTACTCGTCGCACCGTTCTGGGAGCCGATGTGGAGGTAGTCGCTTTGCAGGTCATCTTGGCAAGTTGCAGCCCACTGCTTTTGGGAGCTAATGGCGTAGTTCTGGACATATGCGCAGGTGCACGTGTAAATATATGTGGGAATTGGTCCCAGTAAAGCTCACCTCAGCGCGGTAGAAGAACTCCGTGAGGGGGATATCAGCCTTGTGTCCGAAAACGTGGTAGGTCTCGAAGTTGTTCGTGCCGTTCTTGAACTTGACCCTCAAAAAGTCCCTGTCCTCGGGTGCGGGTCCACGACGGAGCTCGAAAGCAAAGGCAGAAGCGAAGTTGGCTGTGCAAGACGTGTCACGACACGACAGTCGGGTGTGATACGGCTGTGTACTCACGGAAACCAGCGAGTTGGGGGTTGTGCTTGGTCATTTCAAGCATGTGGAAGAGGGAAATGAATGGGTGGTAGCTGGTCTCGACGAGGAGGAACTGGAGAGGGTCACCGTTGAATGCGATGCGCTGGAGTGAGTCGAGGATGAGGTGCAGAATGGTACGACCAGGCACTATCCACCGTATCGGTCAGTCTGATCCCCTAGCACGTTGCGTAAGTACGACTCACAGTTTGCGATGCCACCAATGTCCTTGCTTCCGAAGACCGCATTCTCGTGGAAGTCAGCAAAACCACGAGCCTGCTCAATCAAGGTGGGAGGGAGCCGGTGTGCAAAGGTCTTGTTGTGGATGAGTTGCGTGTTCATGTAGTCGTAGATCTAAGATAAACAACAGAGGAGACATCACTCAAACCCAATCTCAGATGGTGACAGAATATGCGCTACACACATTCCACTGTCACACCCATACATCAGTACCACGTCGATCATGCTTCCAGAAACAACCAATGACTCACCGCATTCTCCAACGTGGTGGGTCGACCAAAGACATAGTCCCTGATGGCGCCAAAGAACGGCTGCGCAGACTTGGCCTTCTCCTTGAACTCCGAAGAAGCGTAGACCTTGGAAATGTGGTCTTTGAAGGCCTATATGACGGCACGTGAGTATCACATCCGTTAGCCACACCACTCCGAGTGGTTGTAAACGCGTGTACGTACGGGGCAGTCCGTCCAGGGTTCGAGGGTGCGGTCATTGCCTGGCTCGACGGTTTCGATGGGGACGTATTGGTATCCACCGAGCGGGGCGACAACGGTGGTCTCGTTGGCGAGCGTGATTTTGTTTTTGGGAGTAGGAGGGAAGAGCCCCTGGAGGAGGGCGATGGCAGAGTCGAAGATGACGGGGCCCTCACCGCCGGCCTTGGCATAGAAGTGGACTGCGTGAGTGTTGACGAGGTCCGTCTTCATGTTGGTGATGTAGGACGGGGATGAAGGGTTCAGGTAGACCGAACGGAGGAAAGAGCCCAACTGGAAAGACTCGACCTGGGATAAATGACATGATTACGAGCTGAGCTGCATGGAAAGGAGGAATAAGGGGGTACTTACAGCGCCAAGAGGAGTGCTCTCGGTGAATTGAGGCTCGTAAGTCTTAGGGTCTTGGTAGAATTCATCCCGGTCACCATTACGAGCAATGACAAGAACACCTAAGACGTCGGTCATGTCGATGGAGTGGTCAGGCAGTTGTAAGGATGCGGGGAACCGAAGGAGGGAAACTGTTGGTGGGGAACCAAGCCCGCCATCCTACGTCTTATAAACGGGCACCCACCGCGGAATCATGCAAGGCGCATGGCATGAGAGCCGACAGCAGGATGGAGAAGCCACGGCACGTTGCCTCACATATTAGGAACAACGCCAGGTTAGCGCGAGGCCGTCCTGAGAGAAGATTCCCCACTTGTGCAGACGGACAGGTTCATATAATGAATATAACGAAGATGTGAACACCGTCGACCACACCAGAACAAAACCTCACCATCAGACCGGGCTCGTTACAGCGTCAGTGCTAGGCACAAGGGCACAATGTGGCTTTCCTTATTTGGCTATCGCTCCGTAGGGAAAAAGGGTACGGGGAGAACGTCCAAACTCTTCGCCACGTGGCCGTGGGGGCCTTCAGTGCAGGCCGCAGCGTTAAACCGTTTGGATAACTAGATGGCGGCCACCCAGTATACACGCGTACAATCATCAAATGTTAATGATAGCACCTAAGGGAGGGAAATGTGATATAGCATTCACTGAATTACCGTCACGCAGGCCTCACGACCTACACGCGTCAAATGGGTACAGGCCACGTGGAAGCTAAGTCCGAGTGCATAGAGTATACTCTCGAAGGGTCATTCGCTTTTGTTGAAGACGAGTGCGGCGTTATAGAAACCAGTCGCGACATCCACCTGCACGAGTAGACAGGCGGTACAGGTCCTTGCAGAGAGAATAGCTCAGAGTTTCTATCTGACACCGGCTCGTCGAACGGAAATGAGAGACAACATCAAATGGAACGCATCGATTAGATAAGAAATGGAACGCTACACCGGGACCTTGCGGCACCAGAGTGCGATCTACCACGCCTTAACCTGAACAAGGGCAGTATAAGAAAAAGATAAAAAAGTGTGTCAACGACACCTCGACAGTAAGGCCACGGAAGGCATCTCACATCCGCTCATCTCATGATTTCTTTTTCTTCCCCTTCGAAGTACCCCCGGTTCTCCCGGCACTAGGTGGGGGATGTACATTGTCTGCGACGACGCCCTGTGTTGCACCTCCTCCAACACCCTTCCGCTTTTTCCCTTGATTGTAGTTCGATCTCTCGCTCTTCTTTAGCCATCGTTCCGGATCGGGAGGAGGTGTTATGCCAGGAATGACACCCTTGGGTACACGCTTCATCCTTACTTTTTTCGTCCTTGTCACTGGTGGTTCCTCCTCCGACTGCTTATTCTGTGCAGAATGTGACTCCAGCAGAACCTGAGTTGGATGAGAAGTGGGAGGAGGTAACGTTTCGATCGCCGAGACGACCGATGTGGGTAATCCATCCAGTGCATGTAAAAATCCCATATTCATGAAGTCGAGATGCTTCTGTGAGGCGGTGAGGTTTGTCAGTACGTCTGAATATTCTTCCGATTGCTGTGGAGGGTAGGGGGTGAATGCTGTGGGTCGATACACGAGCAAGGGTAAGAACGCACGGGATCAGCAGTTTCCAGCAGTTCATTGTACAGTTCGAGACTGGTTTGGTATGATCCCAGACGATAGTTCTACGCCAATGCGCACGCGAGAGTGGGTATCATTAGCCATCAGAAGAACCGGCTGTGCAACATACGAGCTGAGCATCCAGGTGAAGTACGCCACGCTGGTCCCTCTGAGTTTGCTTCAGTCTTTGCAAAATGTTGGATGCCTCTTCTTCTTTGTGGAAGCGGTACAAAGCGTAGGCTTTTTCGAATGCACGATGGTCTGATGTGTCATCGCCTATGAGCGATAGCGCAGCCTCATACTGCTCTGTCTGCAAGAGCAAGAACAGCTTCGTTTGCAGTGCATCTTCATCTGTAGGGTCCAATCGAAGGACTAGCCGATGTTCGATCTTTGCCAACTGCAAAAGATGTGGCTCACTCACTCTTGTGACATGTCTTGACAGCGCTGGTGAAATGACCACCATCTACCTGTGCACACAAGGACGTGAACAGTCGTCTGAGCCGCTCTTCCACTGGAATCGGCTGTCTTGGCTGGAATTTGGTGCCCAGTCCCGATTTCTTCCTCGTCACCATCGCTGGGGACAAGGGAGCAGTGATTACATAAGCAGTCCCGCTGTGGTTGTGGGAGCGTCTGAGCCAACGTGTGTTCGACAACGGCGACGATGGAGGAACCCAGCTCTGGGCCCGCAATCGCATCTGCACCAGTGCATTCAAACGAACCCCCAACGGCACCAGCAGCCATGTCAACGGTCAACAAGAAACGTCCCAGGATCGATCTCAACGTCCAAACCGGTGAACGCAGGCGCGGCAAGAGCATGTTTGGCATAGTACTCGGCACTTTAAACAAGGCAAAACTCGAGGACAGGGAAAGAAATGCCAGCGAAGCGGTGCGTTTTACTTCTTGAGATGGGAATAGACACGCTAACGAGACTACCGTAGGCGAAAAAGAGGCACTTGTTAGAGCAGAGACTACAGGCTAAGCTACAGAAAGAGACTGACTCCGTCAGACGCGCAGAAGAGGCCAAGAAGGACAAAACTACCGCTAATAGGAAAGAAGAGGACCTACAGCTCAAGGACTCTATCGTTCGTTCTTCATACCGTGACTTTTGAAGGTCGGCTGACGTTGTCGACTAGTACAAACTTCGACGGATTCGGTTACCGCTATTGAGCAACTTCTTGTCAACGTCTGACATTATCCCATCAGATCTGACGACGACGTCGGACCCTCTTGCACCACTACCTCGATCACATCCACCACCCTTGTACTACCGTCCTGCCATATTGACGCCCTCGCAAGAGGCATTCCTTACGAAGCGCCAGGCAGAGGTAAGCATTTTTTTGCTTGCTATTGAGGATTATAGTAAGTACGACTATTCAGGTCGCAGAAGCCGCTGAGAAAGAATGGCTTTCTTTCCGCGAGGAAAGAACAGCAGGTATAGAGGAAATAATGCGACTCCGTCACAATGTCGCAGAAGAAGAAGCCCGGCAGAAGAAAGAGCGCGACGCCAACAAGGAGGAGACGCTCAAAGAAGAGGGTGACGTTGGGCAGGTCAAGGAAACTGAGGAGCAACAGGTCAAAGAGCCCGAATCGGCAATGGAAGTTGACGAAGAACGGAGGTCTGAATGGGCAGCACGGAAAGAAGATGTTGGCAGGGAATCAGATCGGAAGGATGAGCCTGCGCCGATGCAGGCCGACGATGAAGATGCTGTCGAATACTGAACTTATGTTGGTATGTTCTGTCTCTATATATCTTGCTCGTTAGCTGCCTCGGCGTTGGTGTATAGTACAGTACGATCAGAAAATGAATGGCAGCTTGGCGGTTTTCCCTTTACGTTGCCATACAACTGGCACCTATGACGTCTCATCTCAACAAATGGAAGCGGCAGGTGAAAAATGTCTGTCACTCTTAAGTCTTTCCTATCTTCCCTTGCTATTGGAGCTGCCGCCATGCAGGAATCTTTCCCCTTGCTGGCTATGAGTTTGACGACTTTCAATGGGGTCACGCGAAGGCTATGAAGCATCGTTGGTTGTGCACGCCTCGCAAATCCATGACCCAATGCTTTCAATTCCAGGCGTTTGCAGGTAGCGTGCGCAATACTCTGCAAATGGACCTCCTGCGCTTCTGAGGATAGGGCTCACGGGAAACTCTACGAGTGCCACCATTCCTGTGCTTGCCATGGTCTCACTAATGCTGTACTCATTGGAGTGAATCGTCACTTCTTGGCTGATATCGATCGAACAGCCTTACGTAGGCCCCCCTACCACATCCGAAGCTCTGGATAGAACATTCGGACGGACATGCAGGTGCGTGTTACGACTTATAAAAACAACCTTGCAGGGTTGAACTTGAACTTGCATTACCAAGCAGCCTATGGTCCAACGCCCAACAATCTACATGACAAATATATCCCATGGCACTTGTTCCATCTTCTCATTGATGATCCTGCTTTCCCACATGAGACGTCCTTTCCGTCCTTCTGGTGCCGCCGCGCCTCGCCATCCTTGGTGACGGGGTTGGCGTTATAGCAACTATAGCAAGAAACTCATTATAGGACGTGGTTGGTCCTAGGCTAGCCAAGAAATCGCCGCAATTATCCTTGGCATCAACATTCTCGTAGTTGTTATGTCGTGGATGCTGGCGCGCACAAGTAACGGACTGCAGCAATACACGCACGTCGTTAATGCACTCAGGACCGTGAGTATAGATCTCATCAAAGTCCTCACGTGCAAAATGTTTTGCCCTCCAAGTAACAGCTATAAGGTAAGTCTCTTTTTGCGCCACAATATCAATATTCACGACTGTGCGCACGTATGCAGCAAGGACAAGGAGAAAGACTGCTCGTGAGTTCATCGTCACCAGTGAGTTGAAAACTGAGCATTTCACTGTGCTTTTTACAATTTACATCTTCATGCACGAACTTAGTACTTCCACTTTCGGCATGCAAGCCTTCATGCGCATTGCACCAAGCATCGGAACGACGCTGGCTTCGACTTCTGCACGCAGCAACAAGTAGTGACGCGCTCAGCGAACGTTGCGCAGGAGGTGGCGGTTGCCGTGAGTGTATTTAGACCGAACTATCTTCAGCAACAGTTGACGGTGACAACCAGGAGTCCCACGAATCAGCTCGGATCGAGGTGGGGGTTGCCAAAGTACGTGGAATTACTCCGAGTCTTCCATGCAGGCTCAGGCTATTGTATGGAATGGGGTTCCTATGTCAGAGACGTGTAACCTTAACAGGTGATGCCAACAAGCAAGCGACTTTGTTGGAATCTAACAGTTGCGGTCCCTGGGGAATCTCAAAGGTCTAGATCTACGCCCTAGGAAGATGTTCCATGAGAAACAGCTTTGTTCCTTCAGTGCCTAGTGTAACTAGCACTGGCACGCTTCTATGTGATCACCCATGGCGGCGCACGTAGTACCATGGGCCGACACGTTACGCTTTGATCCCCCGTTGTCATGGTGAGAGCCCCTACACGTTCAAGTTATTCGAGACTAGCATGGGCTCCTATACCCCTGCCGTTGCAAGTTTGGGACCTTGAGAGGGAAACTGACAAGCTTTCAAAGGATTGACCTTCATATATCCATCTATCATGATGGCGACCTACCAACCTTGGGGTCCCCTAGGGAAAATCCGAGCTACGTCTTGCAAAGTCTTCAGTGGCGCTTCGTTTCCAAGCCGATGACCCCTCCACATCGGTGGACTTTCGGAAACCAATTGCGACTCGTGCGGACGTTATTCTACTCATTCTGTCATATCGACTTGATTAATGAAGACAGATATCCGCGAAATCGACCTGTTTTCGCAGGCCCAATTCGGAACGGGGACATTACCCGCGCCACATGTCAGTGGGTGGACGCTCTGCGCGGGCTCATATTAATCATTGATAGAGAAATAACATAGATGAATCAAGGGGTAAGTAGGAATGTGATACACGGAGGTCACTAAGATACGGGTTGTTTTCACGCAGGGGTAACTGAAACTCGTGGAAAATCTGCTCTTTGCACGTCTGTTAAGGGGAAGGGTGCATATGAGGAAAAGTGTAGATGGGCGGTTGGGCCTTGGCGACACCATATGAGGTTTTAGTGAGCATGTTAGTGGACGCTTTTCTCATATATCTTCTGCGATCACCCACTGATCATGAAAAGATGTCTGCGAAATATGTCAAACATCATCACTCAAATAAGTGCCGCGGAAGAACTTACTGTGGACAGATCTTCCTGCAGGACTTTCACCTCTTCCAAGTCTGTGGCCATCTGAGCGTATGCGCGTTCTATCGATAAGTTGAATTTAGCTTGATATTCTTCCAGCTTTCTCCATGACTCGTCATACGCCTTATTCAGGCGGTCTATTCGCATTTCGCTATCCTTTGACAGTTTCCTGAACTCTGTCCTATCCGCTTGTTGTTGCTTTCTCAGCTCAGCTATCTGTTCCAAGCATCTGTTCTGGTTTTCCGAAAGCTTGGCCAGTTGCTTCGCGTGGTCTCTCCCGTCTCTAATTAGCTTGCCGACCAGATTTTGAATCTTGTAGAGTTCGTCGACTTGGTCTAGAAAATTTGGGCTTCAATGGGAGAAAGAACCTTTGATGAAAGAGCCGACCCCCTGCGGTGTTCGGAACAGTGTCCTCAGGAGACGATGCACGCATTATATTCCCGTAAACGGTTGTGCGATCGGTCGATCGAGCTTTGTCCCTGCGGTGTTTGCTGGTTAACCTCGGTATCCGGCTTGTTTTGATTACTGAAGGCCAGTTTCCGTCAAGTCCACCAAACATCTCGGTCCTAGCACCAGTCGGCTGGTAAGAATGATTGGCTTGCATGGTGTTTGCTATGGAAGGGGGAGTGATGTCGCATTCCACAGGAGTTGTTAATACGTCTTATGGATGTATATTCCCCTATATTACTAACTCAGCCCCTCTTGAGGAGGTAGGGACTAGCTATGATACAAGACCTACAGTAAGCGTAAATCTGTGGTATAAGTTTCCGTCCGTTTATCAATCACTATTCAATACATCTTTCAAGATGGGTCGGCCTCTCAATATACCATCTCCCGCAACTGTGGCTCTTGGCTTCTTCGGTACTGTAGGGTTTTCAACCATCTTGTCTTCGTTCTCCCCCGTTCGTTTGGCAGTACAAGATAGCGGTAGTTTTTGATGTGGTTGCAAAGAAGGGTGCAAATCCTGTGCACCTTCTTGCAGCGTAAGTACCCACTTTCGTGCATCCATCAGCGCCAAGAACTCTGCGAGGAGTTGAGTAGTTCCAAGAGTCCTTCGGGATCCGATGATGATGAGCTTCGACTGGGCGCGTGTAAATGAAACGTTGACCCTTCGCCAGTCCTTCAGCAGATCGCCAACCTGCCTCGACCAGAAACCACCACGTGGTCAGAACGAACCAGGATGCGTAAGCGAGGATGTCTGACACTAACCTGACCAGTCTCATTCGACCGCACCATCGATATGATGATACAATCCTTGTCCCGGCCTTGGCTCTTGTCGGCGGTAAGTATTTCGATGTCGTTCTTACCCTGCAGCAGATGGGACAAGAGCTTATTTTGCTGGTGGTAAAGCGACATGATGCCAATTTGTCGCTGCGGGACTCCGCACTGCAGGAGGGCCTCTGTAATTTGGTATACCAGCTTGCCCTCCATCTCATTCTGGACCAAATCCCCAACTCGGGAATCGAATGCAGGCACCCGGTCGGTATCGACAAAGACCGCTTTGCACCTAATAGGGACGGTCAGTAGGTTCTTGGTTGCCTTAAACCTCTTCCGGCTCACTTCTCGTCTAGCAGATGTTCAAGCCAACATGCTCCGTCCGAACACAGGCAACTACCGGACTTGCGCAATTTGTCGATGAAGGTTCGGTCAGGGAGGACAAGACTTCGGTTTGCGACAGCCTCAGACCCACAACGAAGTCGGTTACTGTAGATTAACTTGTTGGAGAGTTGCATGATGTCCTCGTTCATGCGGTACTGGTAGGTCAAGTCCGTGACAGCATGGGGATGTGCTTCTGAGAGCCGCCTAAAGAGTGAAACCTCTAGGCCAGCCTTCTTTGCTGCGGGATTGCGGACCTGGAAGGAGGTCAAGATTAAGATTAATGGCGTTAGGGGGATAGAAGCAAACTTACGAGAGGCGGAAGCTGAAAATGGTCACCGACGAGGACGAATCTTTCGGCAAAGCGCAAAGGCCCGAGGCATGTGGGTAGTGTGATTTGCGATGCCTCATCAACGATACAGTAGTCGAATTTACGCCGAGTAAAGAGCGCACTTCGCAGACGCATGAGAGGAGGTCAAGTCACGTCCACCTACGGAACACTTACTGGTCGATGGTCAAACAAGTAGTCGCAACGACCGGGGGTGACATGATCTGATGCTCCAGCTGTTCAATTGTCGTGGCTGTCTTACGCGCCGACAGCGTAAATTTCCGGGCATCAGGATGAACCTATACGGCAGGCTCAGTCAACGAGTGACGAGAAGATCTGCCATGATATCACCTTGTCTGGATTGCCCAGCCGAAGTATTCCGAAGTCATCATCCTTAAGCTTCACCAAGATGGTGTCTACAGCAGAATGCGTGTAAGACGTAAGTAAGACCGTCTTTCCCATCCCAACTAGCGTCCGAATTAAAGCTGCAATCACAGTAGTCTTCCCCGTCCCAGGCATTCCAAGAATCAGAGCGTAGTCGTGAGCACCCAGAACGCGTATCATCGCCCCAAGCTGGCTCGGATTTAAGTGAGTAGTAGCCTCCACGTACTCGGGGACATCATGTAAGGCGTCTAGTGTAGTTTGTTCATCATCAAAGGTCGGACTGCGCAGATCTACGACGAGTTCAAGACGTTTTGAATCGCCTTCGGCATAAAAAAGATGGGCGAGATTATCTCTAATGCGACCCAAGCCAGATATGAGCTCGTCTTTGTCTATTCGGAACAGGGGCGTAATTCGACCCTTTGTCTTGCGGAGGGCTCGCAAGCGTGAAGCGATTTTCATGACGGACAACTCGTGGTCAACCCCAATGACAACGTCGGTCGGCGAGAGGTGGAGGATGAATCCGCGTGCCAAAGCCAAAAGGTCAGGTTCAACCGAGACCGAAATAGCGTCGCCAAACGTCATGTGTCCATTAAGTAGTGATGGATAATCTTCAGCAGCCAGACCTTCCCGCGCCCGCACGAAGCGGTAGGTGTGACGATGGATCTTACCGGTACCGTTTGCCTTGGAAGAAACATAGGAAGGATCGATAACCATGGAACCAAAGCATCTCCCTTTCTCTTCGCGTTCCTGTGCATTCATGGTCCACAGCTCTTTCTTGAAACGAACGGCATCTTGTTCTTCAAGGGTAATAAGAGCTTCCCATTGTTTGAAGAATTCCGCCTGGGACGGTGTTAAGTGTGATGTCTTGAGTTCATATATCCCTGCAATTGGGGACGATTCATCTTCCACGTTCTCTACCGCCTACCAAGTATACCAAGGTCAGATGCTTAGGGGAAATACATCCAAGGAACCAATGTTACCTTACGATACAGCATGCAGATATCCAAGGCATAACACTTCTTGCATATACGTTCATCATCGATCGTCGGAGGTAAGAATGCTTCCTGCACTTTGCTCTGTTTCGCTCGCCGCACCATGTACCCAGCCATCTCATTCCTTGCGATGATCAGCGCTCTGAGTTCGTTCCTTCCTCGGGGAACTCTCACAACCTCTTCACTCTGAGTGTAATATAAAAGTCCACTAGATACTTCCATGCCATAACGTTCTTCCGAGAGAAGAGTATAAAGCATTGTTTGGGCTCGATGTTCCATTCCCGCAATAGATCGACCGGTTTTAATCTCGAAAGGCATAGTATGAGATGAAAGCACGGGGGTTTTCTTGGCATGCTTCCCAGTAGTGGTTTCTGCGATGACAGCTTGCACGCTAGCATCAAGTTTACCTTTGAGACCGTATTTTGGAGACCAAATATCTTCTTCCACATCCAATATTTCGTTGATGGCCAAAAGTGAGCTCTGATTCCCAGTTTGTCGGGTATTTGTTAGGACCGCATCGGGCTGTCAGGCACCAAGTTAATGCAGAGTATGACACTACTGTGTGAACACGTACTTTCGGCTCTCCAGCAATGTACCGCTTGGAGAACATGCGTAGTCCCTTAGAACGTAGTGTGACCTCTCGTATTGCTTCCTCGATAGTAACACCAATCTTCACAAGTTCGGAGAGATTTCGAGAGATAGCATCTTCAATGAGGTCGTCGATATATGCTTTGTCCCATCGATTAGCTAGAAGGCACGTTTGCATGACTTCGTGTAAGATATTTCCCCAGACTAACGATGGAGTCACGTCCGAGGTCGAGTGAACAAGAGCAGATAGCAAGGGCTTGCGTTTACATTGGGGAGCATTAGACAACGCAGTTGCCGTCAGCAAGAAATCAGGATGGTGAATGAGGAGATTCTCCTTCGAAGAAATCACAATGGAACCACCGGAGTCGAAGTTACCGAGAACATTTACAGTATCCCCTGTGGAAGAGTTATATCACACTTGTCGACTGCAAACACTTCCCGTACCTTCTCTTATATCCAACTCCACCCAGTCATCACGCAGAAGGACGGAATAAGAGTCACCCTGCGGTTGACTCTTGACCGATAAAACCTGTTTCATTTGGGAGGTAAGTGGTATCGGTAGAGTACTTACTGAATACCAACCTTTTGCGAGTCAAATTTCGAACTGCCCTCGACTAATCGAACAACACACCGAGTGCATGTTGGACTAGTATACGCTTGAGATACGGGAACACGCGGCTTTGTTTTAAACAGTTCATTTTGAAGGTGGGCTCGTCACTGAAAAGAGGAACCAACCTTTGTGATCTTAGAGCGGCTGGAAGCCGAAAGAACCTCACTCTCCATGTCATCCCAATCCCAATTTTCCGCCCCATTCAAGAGAAACTCGATGTCTAAATGTTCGGTGCTCCTGACTGGGTGAGCGGACGAGCAAGCCCTCCGAACCAGTGGGGATTGCTTTACTGGTGACTGCTTCTGCTTGAGGGGTGAACGCTACGCTGAAATGAGCACCCAGTTAACGACACTAAACGTGACTAAAAAATTACCTTGTCTTTGGCTGGACTCGACTTGCGTTTCTTCGGCGTCATGAAATCGGCCTCCATGTCCGCCCAATCCCAGGTCTCGGCACCGTCCAATAGCATGAGCATGTCTGCATCCGAAACTCTTTTCGAGGAATCCATGTTTTGAGCATTGGAGTGTCTTTTCACTTTCGGCGGTGACCTTGTCGGGTGTGAATTAGCATTCTCGAGACCAGAGAGGAGGTTAGTCAAGAAGTCGGCTTCTTCATCCATAGAGTGTTTCTCCTGGTTCGCCATGCTTCTGGTTGACAGTGGGTACTGGCCAGCGTGCCCGGTATTACTTACCACAAGTGTTGTGCTCGGCAGACGCGTTTCGGTGTACGTCTCACGCGTGCGTGTTATTTGTCCATATTTACTACCATGACCAAATAAGGATCATCTACATCTTATCTTATCATCGTCTCGATCAAACAGCTGCATTTGCCTCCGCGGACGCTTTTACTTACATAATACGCGGCTTGCCCCTGATTAACTGATTTCCGAAGAACGACGAATGCAATTCTTGCCCTAGGGCGAAGTCGGTCTTATAAGCGACTGGGGAAGGGCGGGGAACTCATGTGGATTATATACCAGTCTGTCGGACAGCGATCAGCGCCGGACCACTTTGGAGCCGATGGGGTTAGTATAACATATCTGCTTTAATACCTAGAGCATCACCTGCTTAAGCCCTATCTGCATCAGGACTTGTCGTTATCCGTTGATCAAGCGATTGGGAAGTGGGCAGCATGCAGCCGTTGACTCCACACCAATTCTTGTGGCCAACGATAGGAGGATACGACAAACCGTGACTCCTCCGAAACACGGATAGCTCAAGTGCTCCTTGCTGTTGTTCACTGTATCCTGTTCCCCAGTGCAACACTGGCATTTGCTGTCCTCTCGCAGGCGTCAGCTGGATATAATTCAATGCAGTGAATCCTCCCTCACTGATGCTGTAAGTGACGCATTTTTCCGCACCCCCATGTGGCAGTGTGCAACGTGGCTTACATATTGGGGCCCCACTACCATACGGAGCACTTACCTTACGCACATCGACCAATACGGGCAGAATACTCACTGCGACGGCCCTCATCCTGCATTGTTAAGATCCCACCACAGTGGTAAGAAGTATGTAAAATTCATTAATACCTACCCTTATCAATATTTCTAGGCTGCTGTGGTGTGGATTCGTTGAACTTGATCAAAGCTCTCCACATCTCCTCAACGTCGAGAAACTGAACACAGATCTGGAGAGAGAACATTTCCTCTTTTGCATACAGCTATTCAGAGAAGAACTGCACCAGTGGAGTTACATATTACTCGCGCTACTCAACCAGCAAAAAAAAGTGGGCGGCAGGTTTTCATCGAAACGGTTCGGATCGGCTCTTCTAGACTCGCTTGCTACCACACTGATTGATCGGCAAGATAACAGGCTTAAATAAGCTCAACCCTCGACAACTGCATTATTACATGCTTTCACCGCATGCAGCGCCACAGGTTGGATAACCTGCTAAGAGTAGGCCGTAACCAATTCGGACTACTATTAATTACTAATAGAGCCCTGCACCAGCTAACAGCGTCGCGGGCAGGCAGTCTTCGACGAGGATGAGTGATATGAACGTGCCACGATCTATTCGAGCAACACATAGATGTTCAGGTGGTCGTCGGCTTTAGCATGCAGTACGCAGCCGCCCCATGGCAACTAGCCTTTCACTACAAGTACCGTGACAAGGAGAGAATTACACGATCGATCGACTGCGAGATGAAGCCCGTCCGATCGATCCGCCGCTGATTGTGGCACAGAACAGCTGACGGACATCAGATGCCCACAACCGCGACGCTAATGTACACTTTGCTCACATCAGACCGAATTTATACTAGCCTCGGATTACCCGCCGGGAATACTCTACGGAGAACTGACTTCGCACAAGATGACTTGAGAGTTACTTTGTGCCATGGTCATAACTTCGTATGAAACATGTTTGAGTGGCGGACAATTTAAAGGTGACAACCCTTGCAGTATTACGCACCCCAAGTGGGCAAGAGGGGACCAGCACAGTGGTTCATATAACTCCTTCTGAGCAGATAGGTCCCTTCAGTTGATAGCAATCATCAGCTGGCCATTTCGAAGTGTGCCGAAAGCAGTCTGCCACAGGAAATACAGATGGGGCTACGGTACGGTTTGTATTCAATGGCATTTTACGTTCCCGTCGATAATAGGGAGAACAAGTGTTTTTGTCCCTGAATGCCACGTGGCAATACTTAGGGGTCCTGCTGTTGCAAGCAGCTGAGAACGCACGTTCCTAATAGTTCAATACCTTTCTCACCAGTTTCGGCGAAGTTCTCAATTCCGGCCAGTCACTGTTGTTGGCATGTTCAATGCCTCTCATATCTACCCTCCACCTCGCTGATTTGGGACAGTACACACACATTGACTATAATTAACACGAAGTATCGATACAAATAGCCTGTGTAATCAATTGTGTTTTTCAGCCCAGAAAGTGAAAGTAAAGATGTGACAGGTTGCGACAAGGTTACGAGATTACAGTAAAAATTAGTCCCGAGGACGAAAATGCTTACTAACAGGGTGGCTCAAAACTAGTGATCACAATCATACCGAAGATTTACAAAATCCGGTCTGTACAACGCAGCTGAAGGCCATAGAGCACAGCTCCAATGGAACGGTCGACAACAAGCACTCTTTGATGGATGTATTTTTGTAACGAAAATGTCGGCCTCTCGTACCTCACATAAACTGACACACAGTCAAACGCCATCCGCGAATTCAATCAACGGAAAAGACTCACATATGAGTTCAGGTCCTTCGGAAAGAATGGTGCGGGAGATTGAGTGTTCGACCCACCAGTTGTCCCGCGCATGCTTCCAGTAGTCATACTAGAACTCCCTATCGAGCCGCTATCCCCACTTAAGTTCTGTGACATGTCTTCATCGAATCTGAAGAAGTCCTCCTCGTTGGCGAACATGGGTGTGTCCGCGGGTGTAGCATTCATCGCAGACGTGTACGATGCCGCGGCAGCGTGGGAAGCAGAAGAAGCAGGAGGATATGCACCGTACCGGGCATACCCTCCTTGAGCATGAGTATGCCCATGTAAAGATCCATATCCCTGTCCATGTTGGCCTGGATTGGCATACCCCGAATGTACCTGCTGTTGCAGACCATACTGCCCCATTCCCGAGGAAGAGGACGAGGTAGGGTGCATCGGCGACCCGTACCCAACACTCCCCAGGCCAGGTTTGAGGGACAGCATCGGGGACAGAGATGACGAGGATGACGTAGAAGCCGTATAGGCAATCGGACTCGGAGAGTGCGAGGAATACGATCCCGATGGCGAGTACCGTGATCCAGGCATAGAGAGTGTTGAGGGGGCCGCCGAATGCGACCCGCCAGGTTTAACGTTGGGGGGATACCGGAAATGGTATATCGCTGAGAAGATTTTGATTGGGCGCGGTCGAGAAGTTTGTAAGCCACCGGAAGGGTAAGGTGAAGGCGTGGATACATTGTCAGGTGGACGGTATACGTCTTGGATGATTGTGTACAGCGTCGGGTCTGTCATGCCAAGTGAAAATGAAGGGTGGACCGAGAGAAGCGCAAAATGAGAGGATAACGATGGCGCGGCACATGTACAGCCACGTGGGTTAAAGGCGGTAGTTAAAGGAAGTATTCCCATTAGTGTATTTCCCAGAGAATGAGTGAAAAACCGACCTGCAGCTTTGCACAATATGTTCCAGTACCTGGGTACTAGGGCTGTATTATACAGCACTGGCCTGTCGTTATTCGACTGCGGCAAGGGCACGGATGATGAAGAAGAGGTGGATGTAGACCCTGCAGAATAGTAGGGTCCCACATATTCCAACTTCGTGTCCTCTGAGTGCACAGGTGCTCCATCTAACAGGACGATATAGGTCGACTTTCCCACGACGGGCGTCGGTGATACAAAGGTGACAATTGGTTCGATGTCGCGCATACGGCGTGCCGGACCGGGTCCACCTGGTGGCCTTACGGAAGAAGAGGACGGAGGAGGGGCGGCTGAAAATGATGACGAAGAGTTGGAAGACGACCAGCGAGGGTTTGAAGCGTCTGGGAGGATGTCGATGTACACCGGCGTGCGTGAATCTGCAGCTTGAGATTGTTTTGGCATGGATGACGGCGGTGACATAATCGAGGCGCTGTCTAGTGATGTTGGTGGAGTGAGGGAGAGGCGTTCAGAGGATGGCGAGGAGGTGCAGGACGAATTGGAGGAGGAAACGTCGAATGATATTGTGTGTAGGAAAGGTTCGCCAGGCAGGAGTGGAGACAAAGGTTGGCACGCTGAAGTCCCGGTGTTCGAACATAAGTAGGCAGCGGCTGATTGAGGCCGAGTAGGAGCACGATAACAGCGCGTGAGGGAATCGATTACTGGCATGACAAATATAAACATAAACAACGTTTGATGAAAAGGGCGTGAAATTGAATAAGGTCAATGCGCAAACAGAGCGCAGTAAGGAATAAATCATCATCATGAAAGGAAGCAGGGGGTGATGGGGCCCACGATCATTACTCACATTGGCGACCCTCAGCGGTGTCTCTGAGTTGTTGCAGTCGACTGCCCACCTGCTTGGCGGATCTGACCTTTCCGGTTGAACGGTAAATGTAATCGGAGATGAAACGATTGCGCATTGGAAATCGGCCGAGAATACGTGTTTCCCTCGAGTCCTCGGGAACATATTCCTGCAGAGCTGAGTGGGATGATAAATGAGAAAGATGCATTGGAAAATCGATCAGAGAACACGATGTGTAAAGCGCACCTTTCAGCATGGTTGCCTCGAGAAGAGGAGGCCATACGGCCTCTGTCTGGCCCTTGAGCGTCTTCCAAGATTTTCGTGTCCTGAGGATGAGATGCAATATGTCCTCGGTGGTATTGGGGGCATGGTGATATGAACTATGGGGTGGAACGTGTTGGCTGGGAAGAGGGGTGTCTGGCAGTGCAGGGTCGTGCTCTGAATGGAGACCATTTGAGAACGTCATTAGCACGGGGAGGGGGAGCGGGTGAGGGTTCGGCAATCTTACACCAAGCAGGGAAATGACAAGCGGATCTATATACCATTCCCCGCACCGAAGAACGTAGTGGGAACAACGATACAGTCGAACAATTTAGAAAATAGGCATGTGGACCGAGGGAGAGGTAGTGAAACCAGTATAGACAAGTCCTTCCGATTCTCCCCCCCCGCGTAATAGGATGGAGCTTTCCTACAAACGTTTGCGATTGGCTACATTGACGTGAAGAGGCATGACACAAGCTTCAACTCGCTTTTGTCCGCGGCAGCCCGGGGGGATGGCGGTGCCGAGTCCCTGATCCCTGGGCTGAACCTGGGCCGTGTCGTGCCTCGGACGGCCACCTGTCTTTGTGTAACAACGGCGAGGAAGTCAATTTGACGTCTGGTGGAAAGAAAAAAGTTATAATCATGTTATCGTTGGCGAGTACATGCTGAACGCAGCAGGCGTTGGAAGCGGCGTGACGTGTTCCGTAGGTCCACAGCTGGTCATACTAGGTGGGGTGGGTGAGTGCTACTTACCATCTGAGATCCTCCGGCGATGCAAACACCCCGAGCGCGGAGAATGCCATTTCATTTTACGTCGCGTGGGATTTGGAAAGGGGTCCAAAGAATTATGTAAGCAGCCAGAAAACCTCCTGTGTCATGGGTTGGGCGCACATGGTCGAACAAAGCAAGGACAAGGACATACTCAGACTTTACTAGGGACCAGGGCCATCTCACACGTCACTCGGCATTACCTTACACTATTTCCGCACAGGTGACCCATCGGGTTCATGACCTTTACCGTACCGGATATCCAATTACATGTCATACTTCTCCCGAAGGTGTTCTCGAGACCCAAGTTGCAGGATACGCTCTCAAATAACCAGTGTCCGGCTTCAACACGTCCCCATACCCGAAGCGATTTACCCCTTGTCTCTGTGCTACATCTCTGACAGCTATTCTGATAAGTTCATGGCTGTAGCACCTTCCCTCCGTGTTCTCATCACCACTTTACTTCCCCCGCCATGGATCTTACATAGCGCTTAAATCTTGGTATATTACGCCGTTCCCTTCGCGGGTGTGAGCTGCCAAGGCAGTGGCATGGGATCATTTTCATTCCCCCACATCCAATCCCGTGACCTACGTACCGCTCAGCTCGAACTACCCTAACGATCTATCTGCGTTACTACGTAAAATAATGTCGTCATCCGCACCGCAGCGCTGTCGGCGGTACCTGAGCAGAACCCAGTGGTCGTTCCCCTTTAACCTTCTCTGAAAGTAAAAGTGTCATAGCATATATATTGGTACGAGGCGCTACGCCCTCCTTATCTTTCCAACGTTCAAAAGTAGAATATCTAAGATATGTGGGCTGGTCTCACCAACCGTGTCACAGCGTAGATTGGAGGGCTTTTGCCTTTCCTGGAAGTCTATGTCTCTTTCTGCCCGGGTCAGCAGTACTAAGCCGGAAGGTTTGTCCTGAGACCTTCCTTTCTGTTCTCTCCGTGTTGGCTATTGGACAATTCGAATTCGCCGCCACGTTCTTGGAGTTCACTACTTTTTTTGGACTGCCCGCTAAAACCACTCCCTCGCTGCGGACACCATCATCCCAGCCTACTTAAAATTAGAAGCTCATGCCATCAAAAGAAGAAATATTTTCAGGGAGTGCATATTTACCCACGTATTTGCTCCGGTACATGGTGTTGAGAACACGTGTAACATCTCATATAGAGTGCGGTTATTACTCGACTACAATGCAACGTTCTTGCCGACTCCTCATCGGTGGGTCGATATGTCGTGCGATCGGTCGAGTTGTTCGGTGAGAGGTCGAGGTCGAGCCATCGATTATTGCACTGGAAGTTGCGGTGATGAATGCAAATTAGTGGGTCAACTCCGGCGAAGACGAATGCAGCATGTCGTTGGCGTTGGTAAATGGACCCTATCATTCTTCACCTGTTTCATTCGTTCCGGCGTCGATTGGTGCATCAGGGTAGGCGTGATGGTGATATCCAAACGCAAGAAGGGTGGATAACCAAGATACAGGAACCTGTAGTCCGGCATAGGGATTAAACCTTGTTATTGCACAACTTACCATGAGAATTTAATATCCACGACTGTCGCAGGTGTTCCTCTGCATCCACCCAAGCGCAACAAACGGGCTGGCTGCTTCCTACGCATCTTTGCACCTGCAGCCAAGCATTGACCCGACCAGAAACATTCGTGAAGTTAGATGGAAAAGAGGTTGTACCTACAAAACATGTGTCGTGTAGCTGTAGGCGAGAACTTTGCATCCCACTTTGTCCGTCTCCTTCGCACCCTCACATTGTGGCTATATTAGTGAGTCCCAGGTATCTCACCTCTGGTGGCAAGCAGGGTCTTCTGTGCCGGCACCCAAGACACGGGCAAAAGAAGACCATGCTACTGATCTCGGGTGGCAAAACATCCGCCGAAGCCGGAGGTTGGCCAGGCGAACGTGACGACAACGACATTGAATTCCATGCGATTTTGGCAGAAACTTCGCGGCACTTCCATCGTGGGGAGTTACTTTCCTAACCTCAACAGGTAACGAAGGGAAGTAGGATATTGTAGGATGGGTTTGGGCATGAGCAGCGGTAAGAACATGGTATGGTGTTTCTCACATTCCAGGCCAAGCAACGCTTTCTTGCAAGACAAGCAAAACGCAGGTACGGGATGCAAGTTGGGGTCCACGAAGAAATCGCCTGACAGCCTTTTTTTCGCGGAATCTCTAAACATACGAACAAGGGTCGATGAGGTGCATCCAAACCTCTCTGCACGAAGAAGTATGGTGGGGAGAATTGCTGATTCTTTGATGTATGCGATGCTTCGATGTCACACCATGGTGCCTGTGTTGTCTTCTTATTCGGATGATCGGTTCATTACGATGGGCCGCTACGCTCGATGTTGTGGTATGATCGTGTCGAAAAAACATCTTTTGCAATCGATTACGATGTTTTTGGGTGCTGAGCTGATGGGACATGTCAGGATAGCGTATCATGTGACGTTGGCCGTTTTCGAAGCGGACTTGCATGCATACATATCCCACAGTTCGGTACGCATATGCGGATATTTCTCAGTCAGAAATCGTGTCCTCTTGGCCAGACCGATTTATTGACCTTCGTTATGGAGTGGAGAAATGTTCTGGTATGAAGGTCGTATTTTCGTGGCAGTTTTATGACCATTCTTTGGGCTTCGGACCTCTGCACCAAGGGATGCCGATCCAGCTAATGTGTAGGGAACGATTGCCCTTTGTCAGTCTTTGGGCTGCCTAGGGGGACCAGATAAATGTGCGCACCGGTGACCGCGGAGACTTGCAAAAGAGGTCCAAGGTCATTATCTCTGAAAGTGCAACGCAGGTAGAGCTTTTGCACCTACACCCTGTGTGATCAAGCACGATTGAAACGGTCGAGGTTGACTTTAGATTTTTCTCTTGTGGAACGTCGGCCGCGGTGCGACAAGTGAAACGTTTGGACCTTGCTGCGCCCGCACAATCTCTGGCTCCAGATTATGACCATATGTAAGGCCGTGTCATCCTCAGTTCAGATGACACGGAAAAGGCTCGAGCAATAGAATGCCCTAGTCTGAAATCTAGCCTTGCTTGAGCTGGTGCCATCGTATCATAGACATTTACTTTTTACAACGTTGCGGCAACGGTCGGCATGGCATTGAGCTGGATCATATATTTGCCACGTTGGAAGTTGATTAGGTGTTTGAGGGGCATCGCCGCCCCGAAGTTACAATATAAGCTTATTCGGCGGCGAGGGAGAAAATGTGTTGGTACGCAGGGTCAAGAAAGCGGGTCTACCCGTGCGTCATTCAGTGAACTAGTCCCAAGCTGAACTGTTGGAGGCTCAATGCCAGGACTCTCAAGGACCTCATAGTGTTCCCATCATACGGCGCAGCGTCACTAAACGCCAGGGCTGGGACGTGCTGGCCTGAACGTTCGGCAGCACGCCTTCGCACGTGGAGTGGAGTGTCAAAGCATGGCATGACTCCGATTACAGACCGAATTGCTAATTAGGCACGCAAGTACGGCGCCATTCCCCTCTTCGCCTCCCCGCCTCCTCCAGCCTGGTCACCTGGTGCTCCTCCCTCTCTTCGTCTCCATCTCGGAAGATGACGACGTCCAGGCCGCAAAGCCTTGCTGACCCTTTCAGCACGGCCCCAAACACGCCAGTGGCTGAAACTGGTTTGCTGCCCAGGACCCAACATCCCCCCAGCGTAGACAGGCCCGCCTCCTCACTTACCGCAGCAGAGACAGCCAGGTCAAGCTTTGCAACTAATGACAATGTCACACCTGCCAACGACTTGCACGAAAACGTTGATCCTCAAGGCGCCAATGTTGGTCAAGTACAATCACCAGCACCATCAGAGTCCCCTGATCCGGCTACTATTTCCCTCTCTGGTTCTAATGGAGTACTTGAGCTTCCTGCAGTATCCTTTCTCGACCAGGTCCAAACGCCAGAGATGATGGATACTCCGCAGGACTCTGTTGTGCGCTCCCAGTCTGCCGACGGACTGAACACTGCGCCTCTGGTTCCCATGGATGGAAGTCCTTCTGCGGCATCTCCGGAGGTGGAGGCGAAACTTGAGGAGGGTACCACTTCTGCAGACGAAGCACTTGCTCTGTCGCCATCTTCCGTCGGTTCTGAAAAGGAGCGGAAGCCATTCTTCCGAAGACGCTTCGCATGGATCATCCTCCTCCTATTGGCTTTGGTCATTGTCGCACTGGCAGTTGTACTTCCGGTTTATTTTACTGTTATTAAGCCACACAACTCGAGCGCCAGTGCGACTGAGGGTTCCGGTAGTCCAGGCACCATTCCCAATCCAGGGTCACCGTCTGGTGCGACGTCCGGCGGGAACGGGTCAACAGTTCTTTCATCTGATGGATCAACTTTTACATATATCAATCCATTTGGAGGCTATTGTGAGTATCTACTCCGAGGTTTATTTTGTTTTTCGATCCGTCTGCATTGCACTGCTGCGACATTCTGTGGCATGTGACCTTTTGTGGCGCCTCCACTTGGGGCATATTATTACTTTATGCCTACATTGTGCGCGTTTGTATGGGACCACTGCGCCGGATCCGGTGTCGTGCTTGTTACACGTTGGGCCTGGGCCTGTCGAATGCTATCCGCAGTTTACACTAACCCCTAATTAGAGGGGCGTTACTTGTCCCTGCGCTTAAGGGTCGTGTTGTTGTCCGTCGTTCCTTGTCTGCGTCCTGGTATGGCAGGTTAAAAGTACGTCCGGTGCACGTTATAACGTGCGTGGCGCTGCAGAACCACCGATTCTATGGCCTGTATCGGCTGGGCAACGGAAATAGCACTGGCATAAGTTGGGGGCACCGGTTATTGCAGTAGCCGTCCGAGAGGTTCGACACTTCGTGTGACTCTAGTTCATGTTCTATTATGAGACCATGTTTCATGTCGCCTTGGGCGGTACTATTCATGCTGATCTTGTTCCTTTAGGGGTATCCGATCCAAATAATCCCTTCAATAACGATGCCCGTCCGAACTCATGGACTCCTCCATTGAACACCTCCTGGACGTGGGGACAGGACAAGGTGTACGGGTAAGTGTCACGGATGGCTTGCTGTATGCTACCTGCTTATGTTTGTGGTGGCCGCCGTATGTCATATTGTTTGCTTATCGGAATGGGCACACATACACCGGTGTGGTAATGGATCGATGTGGTGATGCGCCCGATGCCCGCACATGCTAATGCTAACGTGGTGAAACACTTCATTTCGTATACTTTGTGACAGAGTCAATCTCGGCGGTCTTTTCGTCTTGGAACCCTTTATTACTCCGTCCCTATACCAGCAATATCCCGGATCGGTAGACGAATGGACTTTAAGCACACTTATGGCTGCGGACACTGCGAACGGTGGCCTAAACCAACTGGAGAATCATTACAACACTTTCATCGTGCGTTGCGGATCCTCTGTGATTCTTTATGCACTATCTCACGATTTGGGGCTGGTGACACGCGTGATTATAGACGGAACAAGACATCGCAGAAATCGCAGGGGCGGGACTTAACTGGATTAGGCTACCCATCCCTTTTTGGGCCGTTGAGAAATGGGACTTTGAACCTTTCCTTGAGAAGGTTTGCTGGCCGTGGGTATTCGAAATGATCAAAATCTCTGCGCGATGCGCTGATTAGTTGTGGTTCGTTCCGCTGATTTCAGGTACATCCTTCGCGTGCTTCAGTGGGCGAGGAAGTATGGATTGAGAGTTAACCTTGATCTGCACACGATTCCTGGTTCTCAGAACGGTAAGTGTGGACTCCCGCTGTGCCAAACTGATTTTTCCTGATGACACAATACTTGCTTGAAGGTTACAATCATTCTGGAAAGATGGGTACCGTCAATTTCTTGAACGGCGTGATGGGTGTAGCCAACGCCGAGCGCGCACTCAACTACATCCGAATCATCACGGAGTTCATTTCCCAACCTGAATGGCAGCCCGTTGTCCCGGTGTTTGGCATCGTAAATGAGGCTCTTGTTTCCACCATAGGAATGGATCAACTTACGTCATTGTTAGTGGCCTTTCCTTTCGCTATTGTAATTTGGATGGTCTTTTACTCGTTGCTGACCTCATTGTCGCGCCGATCTTGCGCCCTTGTCTGTATCTGAAACAGTTACCTTCGCGCCCACGATATGATTCGCAACATCACTGGCTACGGCGAGGGACATGGCGCGTACATATCGATTCATGATGGTTTCGAAGGACTCCCGACTTGGGCCGGGTTCTTAGAGGGGTCAGACCGGATCATTATTGACACTCATCCATACTTCGCTTTCAATGGAGAATCGAATAATGCGCCTATTGCTACAGGTACCGGGCTGCAGGCCGGAGGGACGTGGCCACAGATGGCGTGCTCGTGGGGTCCTTCCATCAACCAGAGGTGGGGATGGACATTACTTTGGCTGGACTAACTTACTGACAATCACCTCCCAGCCAAGTGAGTTTTGGGGTAACTATTGCGGGCGAGTTCAGCGTTGGATACAATGATTGTGGTTTATACTTGTTGGGAGTGGGGAACACCGACAGCTATGGGCAATCATGTGCACTGTTCTTGGATGCATCGCAGTGGAATGACACAATGAAGGCCGGGTTGCAGGAGTTTGCGCTGGCAAGTATGGATGCCCTTCAAAATTGGTTCTTCTGGACTTGGAAGGTGAGTGTAGGCTTTCGTTCTTTGGTCACGACGTTAACGCTGTATGTATCAGGTTGGCAATTCTTCCACGACGAACACAGTTCAAGCCCCTCTTTGGACTTACAAACTTGGTCTTGAACAAGGGTGGATACCGAAAGACCCACGTACTGCTCTGGGAACTTGTGCCGCACTTGGCGTCTCCGGTCCAATCTTTAGTGGCACGTTCCAGTCCTGGCAAACAGGTGGTGCTGGAGCTGGCACGATTGCTCCTGCCTCCGTTTCTTCGTACAGTCAATACCCCCCAACATCAATTAGCGGCCTTACGGCTGGGGCCATCCAAACCTACCTCCCAACTTATACCCCCACGGGCAGTCCTATTCCGACGCTTTCCCCACCTACCTTCTCACCAAAACCACCTTCAAGTGTAAGTATTGGCAACGGATGGTATGACGGGAGCGATCAGGGGCTGTCTCCAACAGAGGTGGCAGGATGCAGCTATCCAAACGCATGGGACGCTGTCTCCTCCCCAATGCCTACTGCGCTTTGTCCCTCCACAGCTACTTCGACGGGTGGAGGAGCGGGTATCACTGTCACCCCTGCGCCGGCAGCTGGTGCACGGCGGTAAGCTTCCAGCGATATCTTCTACCGACCCCCATGAGGCAGGGCGGGTGCCACAACCCATTCAGATATATGTATATCTAGTCGCGGAACTTTCGTTTTTCACTATGGATGGATGATAGATTATCGATTACCATCGATGGGACGTTTTGTTCATTCTATTGACGACTTCTACTATCCTGATGCAACCATTACACGTATACATATAAATGCTTGTAGACCATATCCTGTTTACTTAACGAACTGACTTACTATCTGTTTTTCCGTCTTTCTCGTTACTAGTTATACTTGCAGAAATTGGAGGCTTCGCTACTATACGCTTCGAGATGTCTGTGTGTACGGTCTGGCCAGTTCGTCCCTGTCCTAATGCCTCAATGCCACAGCAGTGCCAGCTTTCTCGTATCGGGGAGGTATTTACTAACTTGGTGTGAGAGTCGCTAATGCCTCGTGTCAGGTGAGCATTAACGGGCAGAAAGGTAAAAATAAGAATGAATGAAAGCCGGAGTTCCTTGATCAACATATACGGGCGATGACTCGGGGAGAGGGAAACGGTCGTCTTAGCAGGGCTCAGGTGATGATGATTGATGGTGTGGATCACGGCAACAAGTTCACTCGGCACAATATACGGGTCCTTATTGAAAGGTTGTCTGTCAACATACTCGGGTATTTGCTTCTCCTTATAAATCAGGAGGATGAAACAAGTACAAGGCAACAGGAGGAAATCAGGGATTGTAAAGGGCACTGCCACCTGCTGGCGGACGCGCGGCGTTAACATAGATGCTGAGCGCAGTACCCTAACCCGCGACACGTTAATACCTACGAATTGGAGTGTGTTGATGCGGCATCAGTAGGGGTGCAAGTTCAGGTGATGCATGAGGTGATGGGTGTATGTGCTAGCATCACTGCATTGATGTGACCCAACGTCCCATGCTGCCGATAGTCTGTGCCTTCCAATGAGTGGCCATGTGGGCTGACACGGCCTCAGCTAAACAATACGAGTACTCCTGAAATTTGACGAACAAGTACACGTGACGGTGGTTGGGCAACACTCATATTCTGTTTTCCCACAAGGTCTCACCTTCTGGCACCAGAGCCGGACACACCACACTTTGCGCGCACGTATGTGGCAAAACCAGGGAGAAGGAACGACTTGGTTTTGTGAGTGCATGGTGACGAACTGTAAATGTTTTACTTTTTGTTTTTGGCAGCTTCATTCTCGGACCTTTCTGGCCATTGCAAGTGCTATAGGGACTTTCAGGTTCTACACGTGGTGACGAGTCTCAGGCTGACGTGACAATCGCAGTAGGCGGGAGGAAAGATTCTGCCGCATAATTAGACTGAGTCGCTCACAGAAATGAAGACCCATGACAAAGTGGACGAAGAACGGAGATCTCGTTCGGTGGTGCGAAGAGAGGGTACTGGCTGGCAATGAAGAAGCCGCTGTCGATATTGAATTTATGTGAGTACGTTCTGTCTCTACATTTCCTGCTCTTTAGCTAACACTCGGCATTGTGCACTATACGGTCAGGAAGCGGATGGCAGGTGGTGCTTTATTACCCTACCAATTGCGTCTACCGCTTGTCGTCTCGATGATAGGAAGCAGCAAGAGAGAAATGTCCGTATCTTTCTGAGTTTCTCTCTACCTTGCCTTTCCAGTTGCAGCAGAAGCCGTGTCAAAGGAAGGCGTTTTGCGCGTACATAAATTCATGAGCAAGATATGCCCGCCTCGTTCCACATTCGTTCCGGATTTCGCGCCTCGTCTCCGGTCTCCAGCCCCTGGGGGGTTTACGGATGAGGATTTAGGGGGGGTGACCAGTTCAAGTCACGCAGATATTTTCCAGTTGTAAAACGAAGAATCATTCATCTTCAGTGGTAGTGCTGAAACCAACGGCGTACATGAGGAACTCAGCGACTACTCCAACCTCAATTCGGAACACTACCAAACACCAATATCGTTAATGAAATCAGATTTCCTGCTGACTTTCAAGACGTCAGGGAACAATACACGCGGAAAAATAGTAAGATTCCCAACACCAATGTCAATGTTTGTACTCAAATAGACGATATGATTGATCGTGCTACTCTCACGCTATCCGACACCGTGGCATCGGGAAGACTTGCCGCATAGCATAGAGGTTTTTGCGATGACGAGTCCTCACTGATCTTCCGGTTTCACCGAGGCCACTCGGAATTACTCCTTCCTGCATATGGCGCACATTCTCCAGATAACGAGTAGCCACTCCATTAGTCACCTGCGATCTGGTGAGTTGAATAATCAAAACGCGTGTATTTAGTCGACCAGTTCTTAACTTTGGTCCGTTCATTGACCATGGCGGATTATGCCAATCATCCAAGTTCGGAAAAGTAGGGCTGTCTTTCCACCACCTAGTCCAGCCACATTCCATCTATGGGATCAATCTGGTCTACTGGGTTCATATTGGACCGCAATGAAATTCTACACAAATGGTTCCAAGATCGTATAGGAAGGTCATAAAAAAGTAATGATATTATTTGCGATGCGTACTCGTTAATTGGACATGATATAGCACAAGGCAGCTGCCTTCAAGGTCCCCAAACTGGCTCATTGAGTTGTCTTGGCAAATCACAACAACTCCGGTGACATCATCAAGACCTCTGACGGGGAGCTGTCTTTTCATGCGGCCTTAGAGGATGTAAGTGTATTCCTTCCATCGTAGAAAACCCGCTGACGACCACCTTTAGTTTGTCAGAACAGAGTACATTTTTGTCCTCAGATTATGGGCCATGTTTAAAAAACATGCATTTGCGAAATCACGGCTTGCCTCTAACCTCACCGCCATTTTATCCGACATTACACATGAAATAGCCGTTGCAACTTTAGACTTTGCAGAAAATGGTTACAGATATATTATACCGGTCATTCCTTTCAGAGTGGACATGCTCTTGGCGCTGGAAACCGTCGAGAAGCTCATCTGCGGAGCAAGCAACAGAGCTTTTGACGGTTTACCCCTCTGTGTGTGATTTCCGTCTATTAATGTTTATGTCTTATATGGTTTTCACTGCGTCAGAATTCGGATCGGATGGAGCTATAGAGCTCGCTCAGTAATGCCATCATCAAAGAAGGACTTATTTTGTCCCTCTTTCCCAGGTTCATGACGCCGTAAGGTTATTGTCTTCTCCTGTGCAGCAGAGTTATAGATCTTTTACGGACCCAGACTAGCCGCAAGATTCGCGACGAAAACTGTCGGTGGAGTTAAGCGAAGGGCTAGGCATATTTCCATAATCACAGAACGTCTGAAGCACACGGAAGAATACGGAGAAAAATAGAACCAGTCGGGAACTATTATCCGGACACCTATTTCTCTCGTGTGTAGTGCTGGGATGGTGAATACTCTAAATATTTCTCCCAAAAAACGCTTGAAATGTGGAATCGATTGAGTGAAGCTGTCCCGAAGGTGAGTGTTCTCATCTCTTGTACTACTATTCCCGATGACAGGGCTTGTTCCTTCTCCCAGATCGCATCGTCTGTCGCTAGGATGCTGCACACCATCATTTTGGCTTAGATTCCACCCATAACAGTATATTTGCCAATTACTGTAAGTACATACTTCCTACTTATTGAACGGTAAAACAACTGCGATGGGCTTCTTCCCGGGTCTGCTAGGCTTCCCAGATTTTGGCCCATTCATTCCTGATGCCCGCATGCGCCCGATCCTCTTCAACAAAACGGACGGACTCCCGCGTTGCCTTTTCCAACGTCACAGCCATTTAATCAACCCAGTTAGTTTCCGCAACCTTCCCCGTCGGGCCCACCATGGCGAAGAGGAGTACCACCGGCCTCACAGAGAAACCCACCAAGTTGAAGGGTTTCCTTAAGAGGAAGAAGGACATCAGCAAGCAGGAAAAGGCTGATCCCGTGGAGATTGATACTAAGCCAGTAGAACAACCTGCACCATCCGTCAGATTCACTCAGCTTTTTCGGTAAGTGTCATACCATCTGACTGATATTCCTCTCATTTATGTACTAGTTATGCTACTCCGTTCGAACTATCACTGAATGTCATTGGCATCGTCAGTGCCATTGCCGGAGGTGCTGCTCAGGTATGGCACCCCGTTCGACTGCCACATTCACTGACGCACGGCCTCTATAGAGCCTTATGACTTTGGTTTTTGGGAGGTTGATTCAAGACCTCGTTGCGTTCACATCCGCATTGGACATTTATCGAGCAGCACTATCTAGCAACACTACTGATTCTGAATTATCCACTGCTCAGCAGAGTTTCGACTCCGCAGTGGGAAAGTTCCGCAGAGAGGCCGCTTTGGATGCTTCCTACCTGACCTACATCGGTATGTTGTTTGTTTTTCATAATCTGAGTTGCGCCTAAGGTTTATTTAAGGTGCCGGTATGGCTGTATGCACTTGGATTTACATGTACGTATGGACATGCACGGGTGAGGTCAATGCGAAGCGCATCCGTGAGAAATACCTTCGAGCCATCCTCCGACAAGACATCGCCTATTTTGATCACATCGGGGCTGGTGAAGTGACTACTCGCATCCAAATGGATACCCGTAGGTCCCAAGTGACCCTGCCTATCTCTGTGTCTGATGATTCAGCACAGATTTGGTCCAAGAAGGGATATCAGAGAAGGTTGCAATCGTGGTCAGCCTTCTCAGTGCCTTCTTCACTGGCTTTGCTCTTGCATATATTCAGTGTTGGCGTCTGGCTCTTGCCATATCATCCATCCTTCCATGCATAGGGATAACCGGTGCTGTAATGAACAAATTTGTTACCAAGTACGCGCAGTAAGTCATCGTTTGCATCGAGGTTGCTTGTTTTCCTGTTCTAAATGGTTGGGACAAAGGACGACGCTTCAGTACGTCGCTGAGAGTGGTACCATCGCTGAGGAGGTTATTTCTACCGTCCGAACTGCACAGGCTTTCGGTTCGCAAAAAGTGCTAGGTGCTCTCTTCAACAGGAAGATGGACGCGATTCGGACCACCAATTCGAAGTCTGCCATTTGGAGTGGATGTGGTTTGGGTGTTGGCTCTTTTGTCGTTTATTCTGCCTATGCACTTGGTAGGAGTCTGCACATGTCGTCCTTTGGTTGCATGACAAAAATTTATAGCTTTCGAGTTCGGTACCACTCTTATCAACGAAGGCCATGGTGAAACCCATTAGTGTCGTAGCAGACAATAAACTCACATTACTCTTTTAGCCACTGCTGGTCAAGTCATTAATGTCCTCACGGCCATCCTTATCGGTTCCCTCTCTCTGGCTTTAATGGCACCAGAAGCACGAGGCGAGTGTGTGCTACATGTTATACACCAAGTTTTCTGATGCATCAACAGCTTTAACTAACGCCCGCGGGGCAGCCGCAAAGTTATATGCCGCGATCGAACGTGTGCCAGACATTGACTCCGCCAGCCCTAACGGACTCATGCCGGAGAAGGTTGTCGGTAAAATAACTTTGGAAGACGTACGATTCAGCTATCCCACTCGATCCGATGTTCCGGTCCTCAAAGGCATTGACATCACTTTTGTGGCAGGTAAAGCAGCAGCACTTGTTGGGGCGTCTGGCTCTGGAAAGTCGACCATTATTTCCCTTGTTGAGCGTTTCTACGACCCTCTCAGCGGTACTGTTAAGCTCGACGACATTGATCTACGCAACTTGAACATAAAATGGCTACGGTCCCAGATCGGCCTGGTTTCTCAAGAACCTGTATTGTTTGCCACGACCATTAGAGTTAATGTTGCTTACGGTCTCGTCGGCACCCCCTTTGAGCACGCGTCAGAAGACGAGAAGTTCAAACTCATCAAGGAGGCCTGCGTGAAGTCTAATGCGGACGGCTTTATCAGTATGTTACCACAGGGATACGATACTGTAGTCGGCGAAGGTGGCTTCCTCCTTTCTGGCGGTCAAAAGCAGCGAGTTGCGATCGCGCGCGCAATCGTTTCTGATCCACGCATTCTTTTGCTTGACGAGGCAACCAGCGCTCTCGATACACAGTCGGAGGGTGTCGTGCAAGATGCTCTTGATAAAGCGTCTGCTGGCCGAACGACGATTTCCATTGCACACAGACTTTCGACGATCAAGGGTGCTGACCAGATCTTCGTCATGGGCGAAGGAGTTGTCTTGGAATGCGGAACTCACGAGGAACTCATTGCCAAAAACGGGGCATACGCGTGCCTCGTCTAAGCTCAGAAACTCCGGGAAACCAAGAAGGCCCAAGTCGACACGAAGATCACAGTAGTCGGTAACATGGCGGACACGGAAAAACTTGTTGCGTCGGAGGTTCCGCTCCGCCACTGCGAAACTCTCCACCCGAAGGACGAAGAGAGAGGAAAACTCAAAGTCGACGAGAACTCGTATAGCGCATTCCATCTTTTCAGGCGCATCGGAAGTCTTAACCCACAGAGTCATCGCATGTATGTTATCGGCACAATAGCTGCCATAAGTAGGTGCTCGGTGTGATTGATAACTGGACACTGACGCGATTTAGTGAGTGGCATGGCAAGCCCAATTTTTGTCATCTTTTATGGTGAGTCTGCCATCTGTCTTACCATCAAAATGGATGCAACCCATTGCAGGCAGGGCGATCTCCGGGTTCTCTCAACCTGATCCTTCTGCAAGGCGCCATGACGGCGACATGAACGCTCTGTGGTGAAAGTTCTGAGGCTAACCTGAACATCAGACGTGTTGAATGTCGATTTGGACAGGTTCTTCTGCGTCTCTTTCCTCGCAGGCGTAGTTATTATGGTCCAATACTCTGTTCTTACTGCAGCTGCGTCAGAGTTGACAACGAAGCTTCGAATACTCAGCTTCTATGCTATCCTTCGCCAAGATAGTGAGTTATTCCGGTCGGTGCTGAAATTCTCACGTTGAGCATTTATCAGTTCAGTTCTTCGACAGAGTTGAGAATAATGTGAACACTTTTACTTCTTTCCGCAGCGTGGTTATTCGTTAATTGCACATCAGACCGGTACCCTCACATCCAGAGTCAACAGTGACCCACAAAAGATCAATGGTTTAGCTGGAACTACCCTTGGGGTGTTCGTATCTAGCGTGCAACACAGTCGCGTTCTCGTGCTGATAGCCATGGACAGTATCATCCAAGTCGTTACAACTTTAATTGGTAGTTCGGTGATCAGTTTGGCCTACGCATGGAAGCCCGCTCTTGTCGGAATTGGTTGGCAACTTATACAGTCACCTTCTACATGCCACCCCTGACTCATCCTTCTTAGCTTGCGTGCCTCTTATCTTCCTTGCAGGTTTCATTCGACTCGTGAGTCAGAATGAAACCGACCAGCATGACCTGCTGACCTTGTCGTAGCGTGTGGTTGGCCTCAAAGATCAGCAGAACAAGGCTGCGCACGAAGACTCTGCCAAGCTGGCATGCGAGGCCGCTGCCGGCATCCGCACTGTTGCCTCGCTTACTCGGGAAGATGACTGCCTAAAATTGTACTCGAACAGTCTGGACGAGCCGCTCAGGAATTCAAACAGGAACGCGTTCTGGAGCACCTTGTACTACGCGTTTTCTCAGTCCTGCGCCCTCTGGGTGGTTGCCTTCGTTTTTTGGTACGGATCGAGGCTTGTCGCCGGTTTGGAAATATCCACTACCAATTTTTTCATTGCTCTCATGGTATGCATTTTGCGGATATTCGGTAGGATCCATCTGAGTAGAGAACACACTAGGGTGTCATCTTTGGAGCTATGCAAGTCAGCTTTGTCTTCACGCTCGTACCCGACGTGTCATCAGCTCGTGGTGCAGGTGCAGCCATAGTCAAGTTACTGGACTCCATCCCCGAGATCGACGCCGACACTACTGAAGGGAAGACCTTCGAAGGAATCAACGTCAAGGGTCGGATTCACTTGGAGAATGTCCACTTCTGCTACCCGACGAGGCCTACCGTTCCCGTGCTTCGTGGCCTGGACATGACGATCACACCAGGTACCCACGTTGCACTAGTCGGTGCTAGTGGTTGCGGGAAAAGCACTGTGTAAGTGTATTGCATATTGTATCCAGTTAGTGTTGACACCCTCCCAGCATTCAATTGATTGAGCGCTTCTACGACCCTTTAATGGGCCAGGTCCTTCTTGACAGTCAACCTATCAACGAATGTAATGTCCAGGAATACAGGAAACATATTGCACTGGTTTCGCAGGAACCTGTCAGTGTCAACGAGGTAATGGTGTGACACTATGATTAATGGCTTCTTTCAGACACTTTATGCTGGCACTATCCGTTTCAATATCTTGCTTGGTGCAACTAAGCCAATCCCTGAAGTCACTCAAGGGGACATCGAGGCCGTATGCCGAGACGCTAACATTCTAGACTTTATCCTGTCACTGCCAAAGCAAGGAATTACGTCGAGGCTTCCCATTCCATGCTAAACTTTTATTTCTTAGTGGCTTTGACACTGAAGTTGGTGGCAAGGGCTCACAGCTTTCGGGTGGTCAAAAGCGTAAGCGTCGTTTTGCGCCTGTATATTAGCTACAAGTGATTAACTTTCTCACAACAGAACGAATCGCAATAGCTCGGGCTCTTCTTCGCAATCCGAAGGTTCTCCTCTTGGATGAGGCAACGTCTGCTCTCGATTCCACCTCGGAGAAGGTCGTGCAGGAGGCACTCGATAAGGCTGCAAAGGGGCGGACTACGATTGTCATTGCCCACCGTCTATCTACCATCCAGAATGCAGATTGCATGTACGTGTCGCCTTTTTGATTGCGTTGCTGTGTTACAGGAATGTTCCCGCAGTTACTTCATCAAGGATGGCCGTGTCAGCGAAGCTGGCACCCATGACGAGCTTCTCTCATTGAGAGGAGACTACTATGAACACGTTAGGCTGCAGGTTCTCGAAAGATGAATATCAGCACGGAAGCCGAGTGTGTCGAGAGGGACTGAGGTGCTTAGTTACCACAGAAATTTTCTCGTATCCTCTAGAGTTGTGTACAACTCAGGCCCTGCATTAAGTTTCATATCAGCGAGTATGTTCGGCGAAATTTCTAAACCGACATCTGGGAGAACCCAATGCACGAAGCCAGTTGTTCCACGTTCTGCAGCAGTACCGACTCGCGATTGCATGTGAATATTCATCGCCTCCAAGGACTTCTGCAGAGTTGCTGGCTGTTCGTGTGCTCGTCATCAGCTTCGCTGCAACTAACTTGAGCGGTTTTGTCATTGGTCACCATGACGTTGATAGGCTTTCACAAAAGCACTCTATTGCCTGGCGGCATATCCCCAATAGTTTCAGCCTTTTCGTGAGGAAGTTCAAACGATGATCAGCAAGGATGGCCGGAGAAAGGAAGCGCTGGCTAAGTTGCAGAGAGTTGACGGCTTTCTCAAAGAATCACAGCATATTCTTGTGAGTGTCTTTAAAGTACTTGGACTTCCGTGGTACCTCTTTTGTGTTGTCCACAGGGGGATGTTCAGCAAAGAGCCCATTATCACTCTTTCTCATGGAACGTTCATTCCAAAGGGGACGTACCTCCCTCACCTCTGCAAGGGTGCCAACGTCTTCGATCCCTACGATATATGAAATCACAAGGAACGCAGGGCAACAGTTGTCGTTACCGAGCCTTGGTTACCGTTAGTAGCCCTGAATGGCTGGTCTTTGAGTCATCGGGAAGACGGCCTGGTATGTTCTCGGTCTACACCATGGTCGACTTGCATCCTGAGGCTTGACTCACTGGCTTTGTTGTGGACGTAATCAGTCCTGGCGGGTTCTTCGGAGTGACGATCCCCAAGTTCCTGGTTGTGCATATCATTCTATCGTATTATGTGAAGCTCGGAGATATTACATATGTGTCAGCAGGTCATTCAACCCTATTCCTGATCATGACCTTTGCATCTGGATTTGATGGATGTAGTAAGTATACCATCTACGCCTAGAGACGCTTAGCTCTATGTTAGAGGGAATGTGGGTAGTGGCGCTTTGGGCGAAGCCCGCAGGGCTTCCAGCTCAAAACGTTGCCCAATTGAGTGATAGCGGCTGAGTTGTGTGGGCTGGGTTGGGAGCCGAGCAGGTCAGCGAGAAGCCAATCTACTGGAGGAGCGGGCGAAGCGCGTCGAGCGGGAGAGGAGGGGGGGGGGGGGGGGGGCGAAGGTGGATCGGGCGCTCGGACCCGAGAGAGGGTGTGGTGTGGTGGGTGCGAGAAAGAAGAGCTCGGCGAGCTCAAAGGGAGAGAGTGCTGAGACAACTGCGTAAAAGTAGATACGAGAGGCTGGCCACCCTGCAACAGTACCAACGGAACCACTGATTGCATCTTCGCAACATGATCTGGGCTGGACTGCCAGTTTTTCCTATGCATAATCTCGCTGGAGAGGTATTTGGATTACATTGCAGTATACACTAACATAGGACGTCTATGGACCACCCCTAGCGGGGCAAGCATCTGCATAGCCTAGGCTTGCGACAAGCTTACCTTTGCTGAACAGTTCTGGAGAAGCTATACGGTCACCCGGCCAGACCTAGAACAGAAACTACCGCTCGCATCGAACATCGTGGCTGTGCCGCCCATGAAGGCCTTGCGAATCCACATGCGCTCAACGCTGGAAACGCAACACACCAGGTAAGATCAACAGATGATGCAGTCCCTCGACAGCTCTGATTTGGTAAGCCTCGCCTCCAGACGTGCTCGCAGTGTTCCGTCGGCGAACAGGTATGGTGATTTCCTATAAAAGGGATGGCCGACCAGAAACCGACGGAAGTACTACATCGGAACTCACTCGTACTGCAGCTGCGAACCGGCACCCTCTGCCAGCGGTGCAATAACAGCGCTAGTGTAACTCACGCCATTGTCGGACCAAGTCTCCACTCTTGTGTTTAATGCATCATAGGTATCTTTTAGGGTGTTCATCCATCCGTTAGACGTAAAAACAGAATTGGAAATACCTGGGGAGTCGAATGCTGGCCTTCCGTAACGAGCAAGTTTATGTGCATGGGATCGTAAACGGATGCTAATTGGGGGAATATCACATCGTGATGGCGATGAAGGAGATGGCAGTGCTGACGTCGGTGCTGATGCTGTCATCATCGGTGGGGTCTCTACTTGTAGGTTAGTGCCCCGCTGGTGAATAGGAGGTGGCAGCTGCGAGAAAGTACAGGAAGAGTGATGAGACAGTGGAAAAGCGAGACCCTTATCATGATGATAGGGCTTCTCCTGAGGCATGGAATTCCCTTGGAAAGATGAAAATCGTCGCTGAGCCATTCCATCATAATTGTAATCGTACGCGACTTGCGGATTTTGCCAGTTTTTGTCCGTTCTCGGCGAAATGGGTTGGCGTGGAAGTGTAGGTCGTATACCCTGCGCACGGTCTGAACGGGGTAGTCTGAGTGGTGGAGGTGGGGGTGGTGGAACATCAATGATGAGTCGGGCATCGAGGTAAGCAGGTGGGCTCGATTCCAGTAGTGTAACCATCACGTGCCAGGTATCTCGATTGAGCTTTCCTCGTCCCCCGTTCAAAGACGGAGCATCGGTGGAAAAGAAAGTGACACGCCACATTCGTCCTGTCAATTGAAATGAGTGGTCATCAAGGAAGGGGAGTTCATTTACCAGAGACGATGAACTCGACGCTAGTTCTGCCTACAGCGCGCATTCGTCGCTGCCAGAGTACGACGTCGAAACCTACAATGAACGCACCATCTTGACCAGACTCCTGCACCCGTACTTCGTCGGCAGGTCGCGAGCCGAGTAAGAGAGATTCATTCGCTGTGGAGCATGTCATACGTCATCTTGCACATGGTGGTGCACGTGCATACCTGCGTGTAACGATGGCACCCTGAGGCCGTGAGTGCGGTGAAATGGCAGTCGCTTGGCACGAAGAGCATGAAATAAGGGTTGGTTTGAACTGACGAGGCAAGCCCTTCGTATGTCCGATACTGCAACTGACCCGAGCTTCTCCGCAAACGTCAGCAACGCTACAAGCAACGCTTCACGATAGTTGACAATCGCCCAATACATTGGGGTGTGGTCTGCAATAGACAACTCCTGCACTATTTCGGAAAGGGAAAGCTTGTGTTCAATGCAAGTGTTAGAGCACGAGGCTAGAATTTCGTGTGCATCCGGTGGAGAACCGAGGTTAGAGTGGTTCGGCGGGACAACAAGATCATGGATAATTGTTAGGATTGACTGGCGGACTTGTTTAGCAGAGTGCGCAGAAGTGAATGGGAGAAAGGAGAGCCATGAACTGCTGTGACGTTGACGGGCTTTCTGTAGACGGGCTCGGCCACGGGCCGGTATGTTTGTGAGAAAGTCAGCAGAGCGACGAGGGGTCAAAGAATGCTCCCCGTCACTGTGTGATGGATGCAGAAATCGCCTTGAAGTTGGCACAATGCTTGGGCTATTGGAGGAGCCTGTAGGAGCCACATGAAGTGAAGATGACAATGTGTCGGATGTAGGGGACGGGTTCGTTGATTGCAGCTCCTCAATAGCATCGTACGCGGGGGGCTGTTCACCATCAACACCAGTGCGAGCAAGTTCGGATTTCTCTGGAATGATGACCATTGCGCAGAATCAGGACTACACAGGAAGATTGCGAATGCGGAGGACGTGGCCGACTACTTGTGGAGTGGCGAAAAGCAAGGAGCCGACCCAAAAAAAAACGGCAGGGCGCTCACTGGCAGTGGGGTTCTATGTCCGGCTTCCACTGTCCAGTCTCTGGCGCTTAACGCCCTGCTTCACTGTAAACGTCGTCGTATTTCAGGATCCAAAAGATGCCTCGGACGAGGTTGTCACCCTTGAATTTGCTGCGCTTCGTGCAGGTGGAATCGGAAATGTAACGAAGACTGTTGCCATCTTAATCTCAACCAGGAGTTCCCCTATAATCGCTGTTGAGTAATGCTTGGCTGCTGCCGCCATCATGTCTCCTGTCGGGAACATCTCGAATATTAAAAGCGAGGTGGGTGACTGTCAAGGACACCCAACGAAGACGAACGAGGCCACCGTCACCACTCGCCTGTAAGTAGAGGTATGCAGAACGTCGAAGTGCAATCAAGTCCAGGCCGCTGCTCAGATCCTAGACTCGTTTTGGCTCTTACTCGATTCTTTCATCACGAACAAGTCTCAAATGCAAATCGATGCGCTCAACAGTTGGAAAAAGGGCGATGGCTATATGAACCCAAGTTTGGTACCATAGCTATTCTTCCTCATAGGCTCTCGCTGTGCATGTGTTACCGACCTTGAAAGATAACGCACTCAGTCAGACGGTCTCGGCTAACGTGCGCTCGAGACATTTATTGCCTTCGCGAACGCCTTATTCACTGCCATTTGTCTCAATTTCTTAGTCTTCCTTTATCGATGATTCCATGTTGTGCTTGCTTGACCGACCCTTACGTAGTCTACAAACTCGTGATGTTCACTGCCCTGCTTTGCTTTCCGTGTTGCACGTTATCCTCCCTTGCTTAACCATTCACATTCCCTCGTTTGGTGAATTCCCTCTGTCAACTGGTGAGTTGCTACTGCGTATATGGCTTGCAGTTTGAAGCTTAAAACATAGCCTTGTGAACAGGCATCTTGTGTAATTTCAGAAAACACTTCGGACATGTGCTGACATTCTTGGCCACTGCATGCTACTGCCTTAATTGTACCGCTCTCCCTCATATACCTCTGGGTTGATGCTCAAACCAGGAAGGATTCGATGTGCCGTATTTACTGTGTCCACTTAGACAAAGCTAGTGTCCACCACACCTATCTGGACAACGTGCACAGCGATAAGAACCAGGGGAAAAATATGAGTATATTCTTATGATCTTCGCGCCATCCGACCCCGAACCCACAGCAATCATGTACGTTGTAGTAGTGGCGACGTGACTCCGGTGTTGGCCATTACTGGTCTGAATCCTCGCCCACTGGCAACAACCTTCGGCACTAGCGGAGACTATTCATCGCATCTCCTACGTAACATTATCTTGGCAGAAGGATTGGCAACAATAGCGGGCCCTATGCACACGCTCGCTGGATAGGAAATACTCCCGAGCTTCAAATCATACGATAGGATGATATGCGCGAACATGAGCTTGAGCATCATCGCTGCGAAGAATCTGCCAGGACTAATTATGTCCACAGCAACGCTGGTGAGTTAGGGCACAAGTCGACCATGATGCAGACCGAGGACACACCAGACTGCCTTCCCGATGCCGAACATAAGCGACTCGGGTCCCACGGCAACCAATTGGTAGCGAGAACTATCGCCCTGTTCATCCCGTAACTTTATATATCGGTAAGGATCGAAGACGTTGGGATCCTCATAGATGCGAGGATCATGGTGAACGGCATGAGATGCAACAGAAAGGTACGTTCCCTTCGGAATAAACGTTCCATCTGAAAGAGTGACATTCTTCAAGGCTCTTCGCTTCACACCCACTAGGGGCAATGTAAATGCGCCACCCAAGCACTTCAAAGCACACTCACGAGAAGCATTGCCTTCAAAGCGCTGTGTTTCTTTGAGAAAGCTTTCAACCTTCTGTAATTTAGCCAGCGCTTCTTTCGTCCAGCCATCGCTTCCAATTATCGTTTGAACTTCCTCACGGAGAGGCTGAATGTATTGGGGATATGCTGCTATGCAATAAAGCGCTTGTGCAAAAGTCTATCATGTTATGTTTGTAACAGACACATGCAACAGGGTGAATACGTACATTTGACGTTGTCTGTGTCAATGGCATGGATGGTACGGTCATCACCAAAAGACAAAACCACTCACGTGAGTTGCAGCAAAGTTGATGGCAAACATACGAGCAGCCAGTAAATCTGCAGAAGTCTCTTTTCCCTCATCTAGGCACCATTGCAGGAAGTCGTCCTGCCAATTGTCAGAACTGCGTCAACACTAAGTGTATACCTGCTCACAGGCTTATCGTTCCATTTCTCTCCGAACTCTCTCATGTGCCTCAGACGTTCCATGATGATGGGAGAAAGGTGTCTAGCTCCGCGTTTAACCCTGTCGGCAGTTTTCGTTGCAAATCTTGCCGCCAACCTGGACTCCAGAAAGTTGTATAACTTTGTTAGACAGAGGAAGCGGAAGAAACACACGGCATCATGAATTTGGGAAAGAGAGACAAAATAAGACCTTCTTTGATGACGGCATTGGTGAGCTGCATGTTCAAGTCGATCCAGTCCGAATCCCGACCTACGGAAACCATGTAAGACAGAAACATGATGCTAGTGGAAAATCACACACAAAGGGGATAACCGATAAAAGCTCTGTTGCCCGCTCTGCAAGCAACCTTCTCAACGATTTCCAGTACCAGCACACATTTCCACTCTGAAAATGAATAATCAGTGTGAACCAAATAGCGCAAGTATTATATCTATAACCATTGTCTGTTAGGTCCAAAGTTTCATCAATTGCAACAGCTATCTCATCTGCGACGTCGGGTAAAATCGCAGAGAGATTATGGGTAAGCTGTGATTTCATGATTGAATAGTGGTAGGCATCATGGATAATCTGGGGGCCAAAAGTGTACACTGGTCTGACGTACTAAGACACCTGTCAGTGATTTTCTAGGACAGAAAGACAGAAGGAATAACTTTACATCCTCTATGGCGGCATGAAAAGATAGCTCTTTGTCGGAGGCCCTGATAATGTCATCGACATGGTCGTAATTTAGAACCACTACCCAATGACCCAAGTTAGGGACCTTGAAGGCGCCTGCCCTGTACTACACCATGTCCAGTTAACGAGTACGCATCATGAAGGTCAGCTTTACTTTGTTGTAACCTTCCTGGACTATCTTTGAACTGTTCGTGAGGGATTTAAAGGCAGTCCAATATGAGCCTAGTAGACCAGATGATCCCACAGACGGGATGTGGTTGAGCTAAGTGAGCTATCTGAGTGAAGCTCAGTCGACTCGAAGAGATGTCCTTACTTTCCGAAGCCCAGAAGCTCGGTAAACACATGCAACGATAAGCGCGATACTCACCACCACAACAAGGTAGATATTCGCCATGGTCAGCTATGGTCAGTGAGTGGCGGACATTAAGAATGTCTGAATGTTTAATAAAACAAACATTTGACTTACCCAGATCGGCACAAATCTAGGAGTGACCACTCGTATCCGGAAACATGTCCACCACGTCAAATGTCCACGTACTACGTGGACATTTGATGTGATCACAAGCAATTCAAAAATTGAACTATTGCTTTTGAATGGTCGGAGCGCTTGGCGGTTTGCAGATAGGCTCCTAGGATGCGGATGCCTGTAATTCGCCCGTCATGTACATGTAGATTTGGTGGAATCTTGGCCAGTAACCTCAGTAATGAATAGCCCCGACTTACCGTGTGAAATTGGAAAGTCATCGACTCCGCGGCTCAAACGATCAGTGAGGACCCTGTAGCCTCCCTGAGAAACCTTCTTAGGCCACGTCACAAGTTTTTCCGTGTATGCTGGAGGCGTATGAGAGAGTAGCATGAAGTACTAATGTCCCGACCAGACCGTCTTCTATCGGCGACTTGCCACCAACCCTGACACCCCGTGTGATGTCCCCGTTTACGAAACGATGCTATATTTCACCGCGGCCTTTACTTACGTGAACGCTGTTTGCGACGGACAAATAAAACCTTTCTACCATACATCATGCCAACGATCCTGAGACTAATGACCTACAACACCTCTGGGACGCAACTGAACAATGATATTCTCAAGACGAGGGAAACCAAGATTTAGCTTCGGCGATCTTGGTGGCCACCACGGCTGGGGAGGCCCTCCTACCGGTGTAATGTCAAAGAGATAGAGAGACAGTATCGCTGAAACTTTTAGCTCGTACATAGCAAGGTACCTGCCCTTGCACTGTTTGTTGGAAATTGAATATGTCAAAACAAAGTTTACTGGTACTCAGGGAGGGAACATACCAGGTGTCTCCCAGCAGCGAAAGAAAACCATGGTTTGCCATCCATTCTAAATTTCCCTTCGCAGTAGGCAAACCGATCATACCGGAAGGTATGGCCATTAGGGTACACACTTTCATCCATATGAACGGCATCTATGTTCCCCAGAAGATACTCCCCCTTCCGTACCAAGACCATCCTGTCATTGTGCTTCAGGTCGAAATCAGAGTTAGCGACACGAAGGCCCATGAACGTGGCAGTAAGCCTCATCGCTTCCATTATTGCGGATGTGAGTAGTGTGAAGCACGGGTCATCCAGATTTTTGAGACTAGCGTCAACCAAAAACCTATCCAAGTCTCCAAATTTATGTTTGATAGCCCTGTCAATTTCATCTCGCACAGCAGCAAGTGCAACCGGATCGCTAAGCAAAAAGAGGAAAAGCCAAAATATTGCGCCTTGGGTATTGGCATGTAGACCCCACGTGAAAGTAAGAAGATGATAGGCTGCCTCTTCTGGGGACAAACCATTCCTTTGCAGAGTTTGGATGAAATCCGAGCCTAACGCACTGTTATTTTCTGGGGAGTTTATCTTCTTGGCGTAGTCGATACCCCTCGGGAGCAAGCGCCTGCGAGCTCGAGCAGAGGGCAAGAACCAATATGGCTTTCCAAAGAAACGTTCAGGCATGCTGTCGTCTATTACACGGAAATCCTCAAAGGAGTCAGAGGGGTACCCGTTCCCGAAGAGCATGACGTTGACCGCAAAGTACAGTGGCTCCGCAAGGAAAGTCATGAGTGATAGTTGGGCATCCTGTATTTGAGTATGGTGCTTGATTCTGGTGAGTACCATTGGAGCAAGTGGTTGGACCAGATCCTCAAGAGCACGCTTGGAGAAAACCTGGTCTAGCAACGGAAAAATCTCTTCCTCCACGTTGAACTCTGTGTGTTTTGGCCTGCATCCAATGAATGCACAGAAGATTTCGTCGTGCATGGCGTGTGGTGCAGCATCCTCTGACGCATAGATGGATGAAACCGCGGCTGCCGATGAAACAACAATAACTTCTCGACCGCCGAGTAGCAACCTGAAAACTGAGCCATAGTGCTTGCTGTCATAGGAAGATCTGTTTAGAGTCCTTGGCAATAAACAAGATACTCACTGGCAACGTGCCAAAAATTCTCGGGGATTAGACAGATAACTCAAACCAGACCCAATCCAAGGTAGGGCGCTAGGCACCGATGGGGGAAAAGACGAAGGCGCTTTCCGCCTAAGAATTAAGGTCAAAGCTGCATAAATGGTCACTGCTACTAGAGCGAGGGAGACCCCAATGCCTTTGAACGACCCCTCGTGTCCTAGAAGGGAAGACATCCCTAACGAACAGTAGTCAACGGAAAGGTCAAGGTCTTCAGCCGGGACAGACGAATGGACTCGCGATTACCCTATGGAAGGAGCATGAACCTATATAGAACAGACCGGAAACATCTGGCAGGAGCCCGCAAACACAGGAAACCGCGGGCAGAATCTGGCTACTTTTCACTGGACCACCTCACGAAGAAGGATCCGTTACATTTGGGTGATAACTACGAATGTGCCGGGTGTTGCTGATGGAGACAGCCCTGACCGAGCCCGCACCCGAAGGGTACCCTGGTTACAGGGTATATATAATCCAACTGGAATCAAATGATCAACAGCGATCAATTGAACTCTGCACTTGCCGGCAGCCTTTGTCGTAACAACGGTCTGTCGCTAACTGCCGGGTCAACGTACCTTCGAACACCCCACAGTGAAAGCCGACTGCGGCATCTTCAGGCTTCTGATTTGCCATATTACGTGAGCGAATTGAGATTCCCATTGCGCCCAAGTACCAGAAAATCTGGGCCACGTCTACCTGGGACGAGAGGGTGGCATTGTGTAAAGATCTGATACCATAGGGATGGACAAATCCTAACTCCTTATGAACATTCCACGCGAACGGCTGCTTTGGAAGAGATGTCAGAACTGTGCATAGAATCATGATGATAATGATAACCATCCACCTTTGAGAAGTAGTGCTGGGTGATTTTGACAACCAGATTCCGTACACACCAGCAAAGTTGCAAGTATGTAGCCTGCTTGTTTGACATATCTGATTCAGTTTGGAAAACTTTATGTAATTCAACTCAGCAGGACCCTTGGCATTCTATTTACCCGACCTCTAGAACAAATTCAACTACATAATATACGTGTCCAAGACAAATTGCAGTGGTGAGACTCCCCGGGGGCCCAATCCGGAGGGTTAAATCAGTTTATTCCAGAAAATGAGCAGGAAAATCCTGAACTACTCTGTATCTACACATATCGCATTTGCACCTGGTTCACGCCCACCCCGCCGTCGTGAACCTCAGTCCGTGAATTTTAACAAGGCCTGGATGAAAGGGATCGAGGTGGGATGGAGGCGAGCAGTCTCTGAGTTCGCCCGTGCTGCTTATGCAAACAGAGCAATGTGCATTCTTTTTGGCAAAAGCGTACTTGTACAGTAATTATGTACAATTTCAGGCCCGACCGGCACTTGCGCCAGCAAAGCACCGATGCTCTCACATCCCATAAGAATAGTGGACGAAACATCTGCCAGGGATATGTTGGAACATACGCTAGCTGTAGTCTGTTATTTTTGTGGGAGGGATGTCGTTTTAGCTTTGTTGTATCTTATCACTGCTCCAAGCATTTGCGCCAGTTGTAATCAGAACTTGCAGTGTTGTCGTAGAATTTGTGATTTGACAGTTATCTGATGGTTGGTGCAAGTGATGGTGCGTGGCACAAGTGCCGGTCCATAACTGTATCCCAAGGTACTATGAGCGTTGAGACTGAGAGGTTGATGCTGTAACCTTGCCCGTTCGAACCAAGTTTACACGTCAGTTAGTTAGTACCTTGATGAAGCATAGTAGGCATGCCCGATCTAATCCAACCACTTTACCATTGTCCAATGCATCGGAAATTTTTGAACCTCTTACATTCTTTCAATTACTACTACAATGCATTTACTTCCGTCAACGATTTTGTTGTCATGCGCCCCTCTTCCGGAACATAACCCTAACCGCAGGATCTGGACTGAGATGGGCCCCAAAACAAATTCCCATCTGACCGGAAGATCTTCCCTCGTTCAGTTTCACGTCATATTCCACCACCACATGTGCGAGCATACTCTTCATAACTACAACTGCGAAAGACTTGCCAGGACTATCATGTCAGAGTCAAGCGAGTTAACCAAGTGATTTGAACGAGAAAACACCGAGATCATATACACACCAGGTCATTTTCCCAAACCCAAATGTCAACGACTCACGGCTAACAGAAACAAGTTGGAATCGCGATTCTGGACCTTGCCTAGTATCCCTCAATCGAACGAACCGAAGCGGATCGAACACATCTGGATGCTCGTAGATGTCTTGATCGTGGTGAATCGCGTACATCGGGAAAGACAAGAAAGTTCCCTTCGGAATTACAGTCCCATCTGAAAGCCGCATATCTTGTAACGCTTTTCGGGGGAGTCCAACTACTCCCCCAACCGACCGTCCGGACATTCCGTCGTGATTGGTGTGCAAAGGGGGGAGTTGAACCCAAGTAAGAAATATATGAAGAAAAGGGAGAAAAACACGCACGAATAGCTGGACCTTGGAATCTCTGGACCTCCTTCAAAAAACTATCTATTTTACGCATGTGCGTCAGTGCTTCTTTCGTCCACCCGTGTTCCTTCACGACCGTTTCGACCTCCTCACGGAGCATCTCTGCGTACTGGGGGTCTGTCGCCAAAAGGAAAAGCGCTTGTGCAAACCCCTACCAAAGTCAGTAACGTAGTCAGGACAACCGTCAACCGTCATATTGAGAAACGTACATTTGAAGTGGTCTGTGCCAGATGTACACATCAGAGAACGCTCACATGGAAACAAGGTGATAAACGCGTACATGCATTGCAGCAGAGTTAATCCCCATTATACGCGCTGCCAACTGTTCCGCAGTGTTTTCCCTGCCTTCATCCATGCACCACTGCAACATGTCATTCTTACAGAAACTTGTCGGTTTCAGAGGGCCCGTCGGTACGAAGATACGCTCACGGGTTTGTCGCTCCACTCCTTACCATACTCGTTCATATGTCTCTGGCGGTCCCAGACTATGGTTTCGAGTAGTCGAGCTGCGCGGTTGGTTCTCTCGGTCCTCCGCGTGATCCATTTCGAGGCTAAACTGGACAGGAGACACGCTCTCTTACCACCAAGGTCAGTAGACCCAGAAACAGGACTCACGGCATGATAAACTTTGGGAGCCACATCAATAGGGCCCCTTCTTTGATGAGAGCAATGGTAAGCTGTATGTTCAAGTCGACCCAGCCCGGATCTCGACCTCCGCAAGTAACTCTTTGTCAAAACCCAAATCAATGCAATCCTCCCGAGAAAACGACTCACAAAGAGGAAGACCGACGAACGCCCGATTACTGATCCTACACATGAGCTCTTGGATCATTTCAACCGCAGCGATGCTTTTCCACTCTACCAATTCCGCAGTTTGATACAAACGTCAAAACTTCATATTAACACCTCACGGTTGAATTGTTGGTCAACAAATCTCACCGTTCCCTTTTAGATCTAGTGTCTCATCAAACGCAACAACCAATTCACTCCGAATATCTGGGTAGATCGCGCCCATATTCTTCGTCAACTGTGATCGGAGGATTGAATTATGGTACCGGTCATGAAGGACCGCTGGACTCAGCGTATACTCGACTTGGATATTCTTCCAACACCGATGCGTCGGCGCGAATCGAAAGCGAACAACGCAAACACGCATGAATCCAATTGCAACAACGAGAGGTGCTTGGAGGAAATCTCCCACCTCGTTTATCGCATGAATAAATGACAGCTCAGTGTCCAAAGCTTTTGCCATATCATCCAAATGGGATCGGTTTAGGACGACCGTCCAATGGTGGGTCAAATCGGCAACTTTGAATACACCGGTTTTGTGCTAGAAACCACGTTGAGCCTATCTTTGCTCGCGACATACGCATGACATTAAATGAAGGGGTGGAAAGAGGTCGAGGAGAGCAGGAAAGTGGATGAAGGACAAGGGACGAACAGCTTACTTCTTTGTATCCCTCTTGCACAATTTCCAAACTATGCGTGAGGAATCGAATAGCCCCCCATAGACCGGACTGCCCAACCGTAGGGATGTGATCCAGCTAAGTGTCCACAAAGTCAGCTATGTGTATTCACCTAGCCAGAAAACCGTGGCCCTACATTAGGCGAGGTGTAGTTTCTATATACGTATACAACTACGAACGCAATTCCTGCGCCAACGCCGACGAACGAGAAAGGGGTGGAAAACATGTCGATCTGCATGGCTTACCCACGTCACTGGTGGATGGTCAAAAGATCACAAGAGAAGAAGGACCACGAAGAAAAGGGCGTTTACCCGTAGTGGTCGACCCGTACAGTATGATATGGATTCAGACCCCAGTCTGAATACGGAGGTTGGGATGTGGTAGCAAATAGCTTAGATAGCAACGTGTCACATTCACAATGATTCAACTCACAGCTTCTTTGAAGGGTGAACTCCGCGGGATTATTCTAGCACTTGTTGTATGCCAGCAACTAAACATCTAGGCCCGCCATGGTTTGAAAGTTATCTTGACCTCTTCAAGGACCGAGGGAAGCACTGAAAAAGTGGAGATAAGGCATTTGCATAGCCGCCCACGCCATCGCCAAGCACCCACAAGGCCCAAATCCCTCTCACGACAGAAACTTATGTTTGAACTTACCGCATCAGCCACAGAACCTGTATTGATAGCACCTCACCACCTCGAAAGCAATGTTCCCTCCCTGTCCACTCCACACCGGACACTTACATGGAGGAACCTAAGTCTGCGTGATGTGCACAGCCTGTCTGATACTCCACGTTCTGCGTTTGGCCATTGGCATCTCCAACGGTAGCACCACCGCCAACATTCGTACATGCTGTTTATGACAGCCTTTTTGGCGAGAGTGTAGTCTCAAGGGATGAACGTTGAGATGTTGATGGGGAACCTTGCCAGTTTGAACCAAGTTTACACCCGAGCTACTAGAGGTTTACCCAATCTAATCCAAACACTAGCATCACACAACACATCGGAGATATTTGTAGCCTGTTATATTCCCTCAATTCTTGGAATACCTTTACTTCCGTCAACGACCTTTCAGCCACCCCTCTTCCTAAACATAATCCTAACCGCAGGATCTGGACCGATATGGATACCAAAACAAATTCCCAGCTGACCGGAAGATCTGCCCTCGTCCAATTTGACATCATACTCCATCACCACATGTGCGAGCATACTCTTCATAACTACAGCTGCGAGATACTTTCCGGGACTATCATGACCCACGGAGTGAGAGTCAAGCGAGTTAATCAAGTGATTTGAACAAGGAAAGTCATAGATCGTATACACACCAGGCCATTTTCCCCAATCCGAAGGTCAACGACTCGCGGCTAACAGAAACGAGTTGGAACCTCGAGTCCGGATCTTGCCTAGTATCCTCCAATCGAACGAACCTCAGCGGATCGAACACGTCTGGATCCTCGTAGATGTCTTGATCATGGTGGATCGCGTACATCGGAAAAGACACTACAGTTCCTTTCGGAATCATGGTCCCATCTGAAAGCCGCATATCCCGTAATGCTTTTCGGGGGAGACCAACTATTGCCAGGACCGACCGTCCAGATATTCAGTAGTCATCGACGCACAAAACGGGAGTTTGAGGACAAGTACGAAATATATGAAGAACAGGCAGAAAAACACACGCACGAACAGCTGGCCCTTGGAATCTCTGGACCTCCTTCAAAAAACTGTCTGTTTTACGCATGTGCGTTAGCGCTTCTTTCGTCCACCCATGTTCTTTCACGACCATTTCGACCTCCTCACGGAGCATCTCTGCGTACTGAGGGTCGGTCGCCAAAAGGAAAAGCGCTTGTGCAAACCCCTACCAAAGTCAGTAACATTCTCAGGACAACCATCGTATCGCAGTATGAGAAAACGTACATCTGAAGTCGTCTGTGCCAGGTGTACGCGTCGGAAAATGATCACATGGAAACAAGGTGATAAACGCATACCTGCATTGCAGCAGAGTTGACCCCCATTATACGCGCTGCCAACTGGTCCACGGTGTCTTCCTTGCCTTCATCCATGCACCACTGCAACATGTCATTCTAATAGAAGTCTGTTTCAGAAAGCCCGCCGGGACAATGGTATACTTACGGGTTTGTCGTTCCACTCCTTACCATACTCGTTCATGTGTCTCTGACGGTCCCAGACTATGGTTTCGAGTAGTCGAGCCGCGCGGTTGGTTCTCTCGGTCCTCCGCGTGATCCATCTCGCCGCCAAACTAGATAGGGGACACGGTCGTCTTACCAACAAGGTCAGTAGACCCAGGAACAGGGACGCACGGCTTGATAAACTTCGGGAGCCACCTTAACAAGGCCCCTTCTTTAATGAGAGCAACGATAAGCCGTATGTTCAAGGCGATCCAGTCCGGATCTCGACCTGCGTCCTCGTCAAAACCCATAGCAATGCAACGCACCCGAGAGAACGACTCACAAAGAGGAAGACCGACGAACACTCGATTACTGATCCTAAACATGACCTCCTGGATCATGTCAACCCCAGTGATGCTTTTCCACTCTGGCAATTCCGCAGTTTGGTCAACTTCATATTAACATCTCACTATCGAATTCTTGATCTAGAAATCTCACCGTTCCCTTTCAGATCCAGTGCCTCATCGAACGCAACGACCAGTTCATTCCGAATATCTGGGTATATTGCACCCATATTCCTCGCCAACTGTGATCGGAGGACTGGAGTATGATACCGATCATGAAAGACCGCTGGAGTCAGTGTATACTCGACTTGGAGATTCTTCCAACACCAATGCGTCGGCGCGAATCGAAGTATGACGGTGCGAACAACGTAGACATGCATAAATCCAATTTCAGCACTAAAAGGTGCTAGGACGAAATCTCTCACCTCGTTTATCGCATCGGTGAACGACAGTTCAGTCTCCAAGGCTTTGGCCACATCGTTCAAATGGAATCGGCTCAGAACGACCGTCCAACGGTGGGTCAAATCGGCAACTTTGAATACGCCAGGTTTGTGCTGGGAACCATGTTTAGCCTTCCTTTGCTCGTGATCCACTTATGACCTTGGAGTGAAGGGGTGGAAAGAGGACAAGGAGAGCAGGAAGGTGGACTAAGGACATGGGGCGAACAACTTACTTTATTGTACCCCTCCTGCACAATTTCCAAACTATGCGTGAGGAATCGAATAGATCCCCATAGACCAGACAACCCGACCGTAGGAATGTGATCCAGCTAAGTGTCCACAAAAGTAAGCTATGTGTATTGATCTAGTCAGCCTACCAGAAAATCCTGATCTTACATTAGACGAGGCTTGCGTTCTGTATAGGCATACCGCTACGAACGCAATTCCTGCACCAACACCGGCCAACGAGAAAGGGCTCAAATACATGTCAGTCTGCATGGCTTATCCACGTCACGGTTAGATGGTCAGAAAATCGAAAGATAGGAAGGCCCAAGAAGAAAAGGGCGCTGACCTGCAGTCATCGACCTTATGGTATGATATGGGTCCCCACCCCATTCTGAATACGGGCATTGGGACGTGGCGGCAAACAACTAAGATAGATGCAGTAACGTGTCACATCCACAATGATACAACTCACAGCATCTCTGACCAGATCATCTCGTCAAGTAAACTCCGAGGGGTTATACTAGACTCTTGTTGTGTGCTAGCAGGACATCTAGACTCGCCAGGGTACGAGAACTATATCTTGAGCTGTTCGTTATCAAACAATGGCCGAGGGACCTACGTCATCGCCAGTCGGACCGCCACTGCAGGCAGCTGAGGAGCACCGTCTCTCCATGACAGGATATTGAGTTTGGACAAGAACCTTGACATCTCCATGTCAACCATGCTATCAGAGCACTGACCATGCATTGAGAGCGTCGCACCACTTTTAAAGTAATATTCACTCCCATTCCATGCTACAACGGACACTTACATAGAGGGTAGAGGGACCTAAGTCTGCGCAGCCGTCCGATTCTCCATGTTCTGCGTTTGTCCACTGGCGCCTCCGACGGCAGAATCTTCGTGCGTGGTGTCTATGTAAATGGAGCACAAATCTTTCTGGCAAAAGCCTGTGTAGTCTCAAGGCACGAATATTGTGCCGTTAACCAAGTTTACGCGTGAGCTACTCTCGTAGCTTAGTCACAGGCTTATCCTCGGAGATATTTGAGCTTCTTTAGTAGATGCCTTCAATTACTATAATGTATTTACTCCCGTCAACGACGTTCACGCACTCCTCTTCCTAATCATAACCCTAACCGCGGGATCTGGACCGAGATGGATACCAAAACGAATTCCCTTGAGACTGGAAGAGCTGTCTCCATCCAATTTGACATCATACTCCATCACCACATGTGCAAGCATACTCTTCATAATGACAGCTGCAAAAGCCTTGCCGGGACTATCATGACCAACGGAGCGAGAGTCAAGCGAGTCAGCCAAGTGATTTGAACGAGGAAAGTCAGAGATCCTATACATACCAGGTCATTTTCCCAAACCCGAATGTTAACGACTCGCGGCTAACAGCGGCAAGTTGGAACCTCGAGTCCGCATTTTGGCTCGTATCCTTCAATCGAACGAACCGAAGCGGATCGAACACGTCTGGATTCTCGTAGATGTCTTGATCATGGTGGATCGCGTATGTCGGGACGGACAAGAAAGTTCCTTTCGGAATCACGGTCCCATCTGAAAGTCGTATGTCTTGTAACGCTTTTCGAGGGACACCAACTGCTCCCCCAATCGACCGCCCGCATCCCGTCAGGATCGGCGCGCAGAAAGGGAGTTTGAGGACAAGTATGAAACATGTGAAGAGCGGGACAAAAACACGCACGAATGACAGGTCCTTGGAACCTCTGGACCTCCTTCAAAAAACTATCTATTTTACGCATGCGCGTTAGTGCTGCTTTCGTCCAGCCGTGTTCCTTCACGACCATTTCGACCTCCCCACGGAGCATCTCTGCGTACTGGGGGTCTGTCGCCAAAAGGAAAAGCGCTTGTGCAAACCCCTACCCAAGTCAGCAGCATACTCGAGACAACCGTCACATGGTAAGTATACGAAACGTACATTTGAAGTCGTCTGTGCCAGATGTACACGTCAGAAAACGGTCACATGGAAAGGAAACAAACGCGAACCTGAATTGCAGCAAAGTTGATCGCCATCAGACGCACTGCCAATTGGTCTGCCGTGTTTTCCCTACCTTCATCTAAGCACCACTGTAACAGGTCGTTCTAATGGTTACTTGTCAGTTTCAAAAGGTTCGTCGTGTTGAAGGTATGCTTACGGGTTTGTCGCTCCACTCTTTACCATACTCTTTCATGTGTTTCTGGCGGTCCCTGATTACGGGTTCGAGTAGTCGAGCAGCGCGGCTGATTCTTTCGTTCCTCCGCGTGATCCATCTCGCTGCCAAACTAGATAGGGGACATGCTCGTCTTACTATCAAGGTCAGTAGACCCAGAAACAGGGACGCACGGCTTGATAAACTTCGGGACCAACATCAACAAGGCCCCCTCTTGGACGAGAGCAACGGTAAGCCGTACGAGCAAGTCGACCCAGTCTGGATCCCGACCTCCACAAGTAGACTCCTCGTCAAAACCCAAATCAATGCAACGAGCTGAAGAAAGTAGCGACTCACAAAGAGGAAGTCCGACGAACACCCGATTATGGACCCTACACACGACATTCCGGATCATCTCAATCGCGGTGACGCTTTTCCACTCTATCGCGGTTTGGTATGAGCGTTCGGCCTTTTATCAACACTTCACCATCAAACTGTTGGTCTGAAAATCTCACCATTCCCATCCAGATCCAGGGCCTCATCAAATGCAACAACTAACTCATTCCGAATATCTGGATAGATCGCACCCACATTCGTTGTCAACTGCGATCGGAGGATTGAATTATGGTACTGGTCATGAAGGATCGCTGGACTCAGTGTATACTCGACATGGATATTCTTCCAACACCAATGCGTCGGCGCCAATCGAAAGCGAATAAGGTAGATATGCGCCACTATCGGGCACTATGAGGAAGTCTCTCACCTCGTTCGCCACATCAATAAACGACAGCTCATTGTCCCCGGCTTTTGCCATATCATCCAAATGGGATCGGTTTAGGACGACCGTCCAACGGTGGGTCAAATCAGCAACTTTGAATATACCGGTTTTGTGCTGGGAACCACGATGAACCTTTCTTTGTACGCGATATGCTTATGGCGTTGGAATGAAGGGGTGGAAAGAGGACCAGGAAAGCAGGAAGGTGGATGGTGAGCAAGAGACAAATGACTCACTTTCTCGTACCCCTCCTGCACGATCTCTATACTGTGCGTGAGGAATCGAATAGCTCCGATTAGGCCAGACTGCCCGACCGTTGGAATGCGGTCTAGCTAAGTGTCCACAGAGTCAGTCATGTGCATTCAGAAAACCATGACCCTACATTAGGCGAGGTGTAGGTTCTGTATAGGTATACAGCTATGAACGTAATTCCCGTGCCAACACCAGCCCACGACAAAGGGCTCAAAAGCATGTCGATCTGCATGGCTTTCCCACGTCACTGATAGATGGTCGGAAAATCAGAAGACGGGAAGGCCCACGAAGAAAAGGGCGCTTGCCCGCAGTCGTCGACCCCATGGTATGATATAGCCTCGGACCTCCCAGAAACTGAATATGGATGTGGTGGCTGACAACTTAGATCAAGGCAGCAGCGTGTCATGTCTACAATAATTCAACTCACAGCTTCTTCGGCCAGACCGTCAAGCAAACTCCACGGGTTATACTAATCGGCTCTTGACGTGTGCCAGCAAAACATTTAAGCATGTCGCGAGTCGGGGATTACCTTGAGCCGTCCAAAGACCGAGGGAAGCACTAGAAAGTTGCGTGGGCGCCCACGTCATCGCCAACCAGCGACAAACATCCCTCCCCTCGTGACAGCACATTTGAGTCTGAACTTACCGTGCCAACCACAGAGCCTTCATGTCCATGTCGACCATACGATCAGAGCGCATTGAGAGCGTGGCACCACTTCCAATGTAATGTTCCCTCCCATTCCCATGCCACAGCGGACACTTACATAGGATAGAGAAACCTAAGTCTGCGCAGCCGTCCGACTCTCCGCATTCTGCGTTTGTCCACCGGCGCCTTCAACGGTAGCAGCACCGCCGACCGTGCTCTTGCCCTCCTGCTTCCTCCCAGCAATCATATTCCACAATGTCCCCGACATCTCCTTTGCTTCCTGCTGTTTTTGCTCCTCTATCATCTTGTCCAGGGTCGCCTTGTTCGCTTGGATATACGCCTGTTCTTGTCTGTAGAGATTTTGTGCCTCCATTCGTTTCTGTTCCAAATAGGTCGGTGGAATGGGAGAATGAGAGACCTGTATGCCGCAGATGCATTCATCGTTGGTATCGTACGTCGCAAGTATTTCGTAGGCAACGTACCTCGCTGGCTCCAAATAGGGAACTGAACGTAAACCCGCCAGTAGAAAGACCCTTGCGCTTCTTCTTCCACTCTGCAATATGCTGTTCACGAGCCTCGGCTTCATTCTTCGCATACTCGATCGGAATGTCCTTCCCACGGTACGCTTCGAGAATGGGACGAACGTCTGGGGGTTTGTATATACCGATTGCTATGCGGTGGGTGTACCCGTGAGGCTAAGGTCATGCAAGTATACGAGGACATACACTCTAAGAAGGGAATCATAGCTATAAGTCCTTTGTCCCCAGGGTTACCGGTCCACGGGGGCAAGATGATGGCATTCTCGGGGTGTGTGGATACGTGATCGGGATGGGTGTCGAGTACGATGACCTTGGAAAGGTCGCGATTCAAGTAGGAGAGGTCCTGTCCATAACAAATGAATGCGCGGATGACAAGGAACATCCAGCGAAATGCGCACTTTGACGGGGCTACCTGCTGTAGCCCGCATATGCTCGCGGAAGAGTCGATGGGAGATGAAGAAACCGTAGGGATCGAGTTTTTCGATTATGGGAAGAGCGGTCTATAAAGGTGAACAATTAGATGACCAACAGCGGAGGGGGTAAAAGCACGTACGTAGCTATACTGAGAGGTGAATATGACGACTTCGTAGAACTGAGATAGATATGCAAGAAAATAATCCATGCCGGGACGTTTTGCTATTCGCCAGCCATGTTGTCGCTGTCGAAGTCGATTAACGGCCCCGACAAGACGAATGAAAAGGAATGAACTCACGTCCCAGACGGAGTTTACCAATAGATCGTCCAGTGAAATGACGATGGTGTAAGGTTTCTGATACTGTGGTGGGAGGGGTGGAGGCAATAGTTCTGGCCAGACTGGTTCGCTGAATAGCTGTCGGGGAGGGGAGTGAGACAGACACGCTGGATAGTTCGAGCAACCATACGAACGCCGAATACATCTGCGATGCGGGTTTTCATTCTGCCCCAGCGCGTCGTCGGAGCATCCTGAGGTTTCTTTGAAGAGGCCAAATGAATGGTTGTTAGCGTGAGGGTGCGAAGACAGTGCGCACTATTTTTTTAGCTTTGAGTTCGTCCTCGTCCCATTGGCGTCCCAGATAGACGAGCTGCAGGCCGACTCCGACGGAAATGAGACCGAGCGACAACCGAGCGAGGAATCGTCGTTTCCGTTCTATGGAAGACAACGAGTCTTTGGACGACTTTGCACCCGTTCTCTCCGCGCGTGGTTGTTGCGGCTCCGAGGGCTGAAAATCGAGACTCGGGATATGCTGCAAGCCCTTGTCCGTTGTTGGTGGTGGTACCTGGGATGCCAGGTAGCGAAGCCTGGTGGGCTGTCGCTGGACGGCTGCTCTGCGCAGGGCAAGAGCCAACATCTCTCTCTGTTGTCGTTGGTCGGTTGCGAATCCCGCGGGTGCAAGCCCAGTGTAATGTCACGTGGTCTATATCTTTATATTCCCACGGTCCGTCTACATTGTTGCCATCTTTTTGGGACGAGGATGGGGTTATTATTGTTGTTGTCAGTTGCGCTGCCATGGATAAATAAATATGTTATGTATATTGGAGATCTGAGTTCCCTTCTCTCCCCCCAATCAAAAACTGTCAGATGCCACGTCCCTTCAGCCTCTTCGCACGCTGGTTTGCATTCCGACGCTCGGCACCCGCTGGCGAGGTGTCCTCCATGCAACCACCCACTCCGCCCCCAAAGGACCCAGTCAGTTGCTCGATATTCTCCTCCCAGACACACACTCTGACCCAACCCAGAACATCTCTCTCAGCACAGCTAGACATCGCTCGAAACCACTACCAGTACCTCTCGACGATGAGAAAGCAGCCCTCAGATTCGATACGTCCCGCGATCAGCGCTTCTCCAGCTCCACGGCGCCCTCTTCTCCCCCTCGAGACATGACTTTCCTCCCACTCAGACCTTACACACACGTCTCACCCCCAATCGCACTTACCCCGGAGGAGACAGCGAGACGAAGGTCGGTAGCACAGAGACGACGCGAACTCGAGGAAGAAGAGGCTCGTCGCGAGGAACGCGCCCGCCAAGAACTCAGGAGACTACAGCGGGAAGAACAAGAGCGGAGAGAGAGAGAAGAAGAGGAACGCAGGCGTGCTCTTCTTCAGGAACATCTCCGACAGGCTGCCGCGCGCAGGGAAGAGAAAGAGAGAGAAGAGAGGAGGATCGAGGAAGAACGGCGCGAACAGATACGCCAACAAAAGCTGTTGGCACATCAGCGACGTCTCGAATACACCCGGGAACTAGATCAATGGAGACAGGAGCAGATCAAACGCGCGGTATCCTCCTCAAGCGAGAAAGAGGAAGAGCGCAGACGATCCGCTGAGGAGAGACGCAACCGCATTGCTAAACTCGGCGAGTCGCTTCTCAACAACGCCAACACCGCCAAAGCCGCTCGCGGATGGGTCACCATACAAACTCCAGAATCATTGGCATGGAAACGAAGATACTACAAGTTCGACCTCGATCGCGGTCAAATGTTGTTATACCCAAACCACGTGGTGGGCTTACCTTGGCAACCTTGTCTGCCAGACCTAACTGATACCAGATACCAAAGGACACTGCACATCCGATCGACATCGTCGAGTTAGACAGCCGAACAGAGGGTCTACACGAGTGGTACGAAGGTTTCGAAGAGCTGGAAGCGATACCCCACTCCTTCGCGGTCCAATTCGTACACGACGAGAGCTGGTTTATGTACGCTGACAACGAGGAAGACAAGGTCCGTGTGGACGTGCGTATCTCTACCCGCTAAGGCATCTGACGCTCTCACAGGAAAGGTTACTGTTGTGGTTGAGCGAAGCGGCAGGTATCATCCTCTAACACCAGACGGGCATTCTCGACTCCGTAGCGATGACAGAACATTTGTACCCAGTATATGTATAGGTAACTATTGCTTAAGATATTTCCCATGTACACGCTGGTATCCTATCGTGAGCGCGGACCTCGGAGCAGATTACCTAAACTCATTGCCCAGCGGCAGTGCGCGACGAGCTATGCGATACACATCGTAGAACTGACAATCTCTCACAGATCCCAATCACCGTACATCCGAAACGAGGGGTATATGTTAGGTTATCTCACAATGCAACGCTGTTCCAGATCTGGTGAGCTCCCATCTGTCACGTACATATCCAACTATCAAATCATACGAAGGGTGTTGTCCAAGAATAACCAAACGAGAAACCATTACCATCGTGCGGCATGCATATGCATCATATGTCGTTGCTGGCATCCTCTTCAGAACGGAAGATCGACAGGTCTGACCGGCAGTCCAACCGTCAAGGGACTCAGCACCTACGCATCATCGATATGAGCACATCTACGCCACATCCTCATGCCGCGCATGGCAGTAGAACCCAGCTTACCTTACTGCACACGGGAGTGCGCTCATCTGCATCACCGCCGGCGTCCCCCTGTAACAAAACACAGCTCCATTCCACCCCCACTTCCTCTGCTGCCGCATCACCCTCCAACCGGAGTGGAGGAGGCGCCTTCTTTCTCAACCTCTCCAGCCCAATAACTACCTTCTCCAGTGCCACCTCTTGCTCAATACACAGTTCTGCATCCTCATCAACACATGGAGACGATACATCTTCGTGCAAAACCATGAACGGAACACGTTCGCCTCGTTGGCGAGGCGTAGGAATGTCAATGGACTCGTCTGAGTGAGAAACTCCCGATGTAGAAGAGGGGGACACCGTGCACGCTAGCGGCGTCTGTGGAGCTTCGTTCTCGATCTCGGCGATGACAGTGGCGTCGATATCGATGGAAATGACATCATGTGGGGATCCCCGATCACCAGCCTCGGCTGCAAATGGTTCCAACACACCATCCCCGTTCCCCTCGGCAGTCGCAGTCACCGTCGTGGAAGTGGGAGTAGCAGCGCCACGCGTGTCCGCATAAGCAGTCAAAGGCACGTGCTGAAGCAGACTCTCCGCAGCGACGCGTGCCATCAGTTCTTCGAACTCAGCGTCGTCCTGCTCGGTTAATGTGGCGAGTTTCCACGGTTTCCGGACACGACTTAGCTCTTCTCCGGAGATGGGAGAGGATGATGCTGTCGTTGGCAAAGAAGTGGACGTGAAAACGGAAGATATCGAAGACTTGGGAGTACTGCGAACGGCAGGCGTATACCACGGCTTGCTGAACGCGAGAGACGGTGTACCAATACATCCTGGACGACCTGCTGCTGGTGCTGCTGTCTTGGCGGTACCGGGCACTACTACCATCCCGTTCTCATCTAAGGTGAACACATGTGGACCATCCATCCAAGTCGGATTAAACATCGTATCGAGGTGAAAGTCATAGGTGAGTTTCGACTGGACGATTTGATGGATCAGCTCATAGAGTATATAGGTATACGGGGTCGAAGGGTGTAAACATCGAAACGTACCTCACGTTTGCACTGGTCCGAAAAATAGGAACTGCCCAGTGGCTTTGTGGACGCGCATGTACGTTGGTGGAGGTGAGTGGCGAGCATCATAATGTCAACCGGTCGGTTATGGGGTCGATGTACGTCTTTGCGGATACTCGGTGACAAAGAGAGAACGGATAGATGAACGCGTTGGATGGAGAGACGAAGCGGTGAAGATATCAAACACAACAGACCAGCTGGGAGGAGTTCCCTCGGCGATGGAACGCAGAGCACGGTTCAGCGCAGGGCGAGTGGCACGGAATGCAGTAGGGGGAAAACCCAGTGGACCGAGTCTCAGTGAATGGTCAACGTGAGGGGTTGGAGGTTCCCCGTCGTGTCACTCCTTTATACAGGCACGACTGTAGAAAACTCTTTTTTCCTTTCTGTCTTTGTGACATGAGCATGATCGGTTGTTCTTTGTTTTCCTCCCTCGACTTACTTTCTTTCAACAGCACCGTGCATTCCTTTGGAGGGAGTTCGCGCCGGCCTCCATGTTTTTTTTTCTATTTATGTCATGACAGGATGTCAGATCGCCTATGCACCTCCCTCTCCGTCACAATGATGGCGCTCCATTACTACCTACTTACCGCCATAACTGCATCACCCACATGTCATACTATCATATATCATATCCCGCTTTGGAAATACCTCCGGATCGGTGTGACAATGAAAAGGTGCAATTAGTGAAACGATGTGATGATGAGAAGTGCCTCACTTCATGATCACTTCGCATTGTCCCCTTACTGCGGGTGGAATCTCGATGTTGCTCAATAACTCGGGTAAGGGAGTAGCCATTGTACTCGAAAACATTTGATTAGGTTAGCGATCGCCCTCGGTCAACACATCTTCGTACGATTACGTCCATTGTGAAGCGCCCAATATGACGACCTGGCAAATCAAACGCAAGACAAAGGAATTCCACAACTTGCCGGCGGCAGTGTCATCACTGTAACTACAATCACAACGTCATGGGGTCCCATGGTCATTCTCAGGTGATTGCAAGTGAATCAAGTGAATGTGAAGTCCTAATGTCGTGCGGTAGAAAATGCGATCATGCCACAAGCACCCAAAAAAAACTCATGCCCACTGGCTGCATTGAACAACCGACCTCACCATTACGAGTGGCGCGCTCTACCACTGAGCTAAGCGGGCACCATTATTGTTCAGGCAAAACGGGATACTGATGATCGAATTGGGAGTCGTCAGAACAAGGCGACAGGGACACACTTAGGCTTCTACACGAAATAATGCGTCGAGCGCTGGAACACAGCTTATTAGGTCAGACGTTTGTGACAGGTGGTCATACGAGTGTTAGCAACATGATCACTATACAATACGGTGCTCTCATCCAGGAGAACATACGAATGTTAGTTATGTAACACAGAGAAGACTAGACGACAAAACTCTCGTCGAGAAAGCCGCTCGTCGTCATAGGAAAGGTTAACGTTGCAGAATTAATAAATCATGGCCGGATTGTGTATATGTAAAAGGGAAATTTGTGCTTGCGGAAGTCTTCTCAAAACTATATCTATCACAGATAGGCATCGTGATGTAGAAGGGCCGCTTCGCTTGACGTTCATCATCCTCTGATAGACGTACCCCTGTCAGTCGAGAACGACTTTACCCTTCCCAGCGCGGCAGGCGTAGTCCCCGCATTCGCATTCATACTCATATACAACGCATCCACGCCCGGACTTCTCATATACGAATACGGCGTTCCCGAGACAGAACTTGGAGGAAGAGTTATTCCAGCAGCTGTGTACCCAGATGACGGTAGCGGAACGCCGGCAGCCCCCCCACCATACGTAGTGGTAGAGGGTGTGTATCTCGCATTCGATGGTACGCGGTACCGCGTGGGCGTGGTAGAGTACGACTCGGCGTCGCTCGACGAATCATCTGAGTCTTCTCTCCGCGCGAAATTGTCCAATGGGGGTGGTATGACGGCAGGTGTATCGCTCTCTGTTTTAACACTGCCACCACGAGGAAGGGGTGCAGCGACGGTACTTCCAGAATAACTGACATGCGAGGGGAGACGATGATGGTACGATTCGACTGTCGACGCAGGGAGCGGGTCATCCGCAGCCGTATACCGCATGCCACTACTCGCGCGTGTCAATGGCGTAGGTGGTCCCGTGGGGACAAAACCTGGGGGAAGAACACCGTCAGGGAGAGGAATAGGAGCCATATCGTCAATCGGGGACAGAGGTCCAACAGTCGGTGGTTCTTCCGGGTGGGTAGGAAGGGGCATGGGCCGATCCGCATCTGCTGGGCTGAGAAGATGAGCGCGAGTTGCTGAAATCGTACTTTGAGAATTATTTGAGGCTGGACGGGACTGTGAATGAAATGAGCAATCCCACGAGAGATCTACTGGATATCTACACGCATGAACGTACCGGCGGTTGGATAGTGATGTGGAAAGTCCCTGACGATGACGTACTCGCCGGGCGCGAGCCACCTTTCTGATCAACGGAGAGAGTGTGGGGAGACCTCGATGCATTTGCGACTTCAACATGTGTACGAGGCTGGGGCATCGACACGTGCACGAAGCCATTCTATGAATGGGACATGAGGGTCGAGGGTATAGAGCACGCTTTGTCAGCGACCTGCTTACCTCGTCCACGAAATCTTCGCTACTCTGCTTGCCACTGCCGCTGGACGGTGTAAGAGACTCCTGGAAGCTCGCCTCAAGGATGGGACTGAGACCACCCGCAAAATTACCACGAACGACGTGGTCTGGTGCATGAAGTAGGTCAAGCTCGGACGTACGAGTTGAAGAGCTCAAGCTATCGCCAGAGGACCGTCGTCGGGTCTTTGGTCGTCGCCGGTCAGTTTGAACTTCAGTTGGTAGTTGCGTTGGCGGCCGCGGTTCTGGAACCATATGAAGAAACTGTTCAACGGGAACTGGCACGGGGACGCGGGGTGATACTGGGGAAGGCGATCTATTGGATAACGCAGGCGAGCCTGTAGTCGGAGTTAGAGGCTGCCGAGCCAGTTCGTGGGGAGCGGGAAGTCGAATGAGGTGAGATGAATCAGCTTCAGGAATCCACCCATCGGGAGGGATTTCCGCGTGCATTCCTGCCGGCGAATACATCGTCGTTCGAGCGGAAGACGCCGCACGGCTACGAGAACGAGACCGACTTCCCTTGCTTAAGTGAGGGAGACTGGAAACAGAACCACTGCCGTGGCTGGGAGGGAAGTGAGTGGTCGTTGGTGCGTAAGGAGGTTCAATTTCTTCCGCAACGTCCGAACTGCGAGACTTGCGAGTGTCGCTGGCGTAGGGGGCGGCAATATATTTCTCCGTCATCTGGTCGGCAGTCGCACGTCCGGTGGCATATCCCTTGCTCCTTCCGTTAAGGTAAACTACATCGTTGCCCACCTGGATGCCTTCCCGTAAACCTTGCTTCCTCCCCTCTTCCCTGGCTAGTTCAATAACCTTCTCTTCATTCATCTTTCTAACTTTCCTCCGCAACTTGGTCGCTTCCTCTTCCGTCTCTCTCCTCTGATCCTCCACTTGCTGCAAGACATTTTGAGCCTTGAATATCTCCTTCTGCGCCTCCTCCAATGCCACTTTGTATAGCCGCAGTTCCTCTGTCAACCTCGCGACGTCAGCTTGAGCGACCAACCGAGCATCGTTCGCATCTTTGAAGCGCGTGACGATGTCTCTGAGTTTGCGCTCGGCAGTATCCGCACGGTCTTGTTCAAAAGCGAGCTGAGAGGTGACAAGCGAGAGCTCCTGCTGTAAATCGCGCGCTGTGTCCTGCTCAATAGCAAGGAGACGCATGAGCTCCTTAACCGTTGGAAGCTGGCGTTTAGCATCCTTTACAGCAGACCTTGAAGAAGACCCGCTGGACAAATGACTATGTGAACGGGTGGCTGACGGCGGGGGAGATGGGGGAAGTGACTTGTCAGCATGGCAATGGATATCAGGTGCAGCCTTCATGAGCAGCGGGGAGCTCTGCGTGGCGTCCATCTCTGACGAGTCAAGCTGTAAAGCAGTTTGTTAGGAACGGAACAGCCGCTCGTGATCCGAATAATACGATTACATGATCGAGAATCCAAAAACAATTGGGGTGTTTACATATGTTTGTACCTGCTGTGGCGTAGAGTATGTAACTTAGTAGATAGGTAGACAATGATTACAGAATCAACTCAGTCAGTACTCGTCCCCACCCCGCATCTGACAAAATGTCGCCAACTGCAAGAGCAAGCAACGTACGCTTACTTATTCGGGTTTCACGTTGCTTAATTGGACGCTGACGTTCAGCCTTCTTAGTCCTGCGATGGAGTCCTACAACACCAGTTTGAGCTCAGGCCTAGGGGCTCTCACTTTCAAGGACTTCGGCCAGGAGATCCATGAAAGAAACTGACATATTCAGACATTCCGAGCGATACATATGCATGAAAATTGATTGTGGGAACATTTAGAATGACCTTGTGATCTCGGTGATTCCGACGACTCGCCGGGACTTTGGAAGGATGGCCATGAGGCACATCTGGCTAAACACTACCTTCTCTTTTCTAGGTATAGCGTGTGTCTGCAACAACTGCACACCTCCTGCTCCACTTCGGAGCGAACGAGAGGCGAAGATGGCCTATTGGCTTTGCGACAATGCTGTTGCGGCGGGTCCTGTCCTGCCGTCATCCTCGAAAAGAAAACTGACAAATATTAGTGTCCTTCCCTCCGAATCCATGAATTGTGGCGTTCCATATGATTCGGTAAGCGACGTTGATTACATAACTATACATGATCCTCGTTGAAGGCGAACGACTTGTCCTTACCTACCGGCCGACAGAGGGTGTTAGATCCCATTCACATTTCTTCACCTGTCCGTGTCTGGTGACGGGGCCCCCAACACATGAATGGCAACTCGGGATACCGTGCAAATAACATGTCGGGACCGGTACGAGGTTGAACATCCCATTCCAGTTTTTTCCCTTCGCATGAGAAACACGGGCAATCAAGGGAAGGCTTTGACGAGGTTCTGGGAATGATAGGCTACAGCTCTCTGAAACGACTGCGGTCGCCCCTGTCCATCTTGAGTCCTCGAGCTCACAGACCTCCTAAGGGAACCCTCCGATTTCCGGAAGAAAAAACCTGGAGCAATCAGTGCAATTGTGGACAATCCAAACAAGCTCAACGATATTTTTCCCGAAAACAAAAATGCTTCACCCTTGCCTGCAGCACTTGTTTCATCTTGTGTTGCGAAACATGCGCAGCGTACGTCGCGTTCAGTACTAGTGTATGTGGTGGTATGAGCAGCTTAGTAAGTATACCACTCCGTGACGCGACACGTGTCCCGCCTTGACTTGAAGGCAGCTCGCGTTTCTCGACACCTCAGGAGGAGAATGGACCCTCCGAACTGGGGCGCGTAGCGAAGATTTTTTGACGACACGCTAATACCGTCGCTTACCAGCAGTTGGTCACCGTGGGTGCTGGTCAGTGACGGAAAGCATGAGAGTAATACTCTGCCATCAAATGCCAGATGGTTGAAATCCTCGGCAGAGGCCAGGAAAATCAGAAAGCATGGTGAGATCCATTGTCTGCGTAGGTTGTCCTCTGCAAGATTGTTGCAGGCGTGATTTTGCCTTGTGTGATGTTGATAGGTCAGAAAGAATGCCGAGAGGAAGAGGTATCCTCTTCAAGGTGGCCAACCTCTGAGGGTGACCAACTTAGTGATAGACGATAGTAATAATTAATGAGGCCTTCAGGCCCATGGAAGGTACGTAACCTAGGGGATAGTCCGTTATAGTGGAGTGAGCCGACTCTGCAGCCAATTGCTGGTGATGGCGGCGACGGTGGATTCGTCATCTGTTGTAGACTAATGAAAGGGAGCTCTATGTTCCGCATGACTCAAACCAACGACAGATTTCGTGAACACAGTCATGTGATGACAATCTGGAACCGTGTATCTTGCCTCCATTGTGGTCCCCAGTCCCCGGATCCTCGCTGCCCTCAAAAAGTTCTAGGAGAGCTTTGAATGCGGTCTCGGCATACCAGAAACACTGGAAATCCAGGAGATGGTATGTTTCGCGATATTTTGAGATGACTGCGAACAGGGTAGATAGTTCATCTGCGGATGGTGCACGTTCGGGAAATGTGAGAGATGAAACAAGACTGCAATTGCGGTTGTTCATAAGTTCGTCACCTCTCTGAGTGCCTATAGTTGCAGCGACTATTTCATCTACAGCAACCTGAGCCAAGGACTCTGACGACCCACAATGCCCAGAAGAAGTTAGGGCTATGGTCGACCAGTCGGCAACAGATGATATTTCAACTGTTCTGCCGACGACAACAATTGCCCTATGAGGGCCATGGGGTGCCCTAATTTTGAAACGTAAGAATTCGTGCCGATCCATTGAGCGTGATTTGTGCCAGGTGACTTTCTCAACCAAACATCTGGAGGAATTTGGAAATTTGCGGTCTGTCATATGGGCCTCCCAACGATAGGTGTTCTGTCGTTCTGGATAGCGCGCATTGAGTGGTGTAAACAGACCAAAGATGGTTGGTGGTTCGGGTGGTGATGAGTTCATCCCAAGGATGTAGCGTAAGAATTTTGAGAGAAAGTTGTCCTTTTGCATGGACATGGTTTCCTGCAAGTTGTTAGCTTTATACCAGTTGTTGGCGAGTTGGCGAGTTTCTCCCCTAGCCCTATGAGTTGAAGGCGCGCTGTCATACTGCATACCCTCGAGGTTCGATGGTTGTAAACATGCACACACACACGTTCATAGGAACTGGTATACATTATTCTGTGAGCGCAGGGAGTGTGCGCATTCGAAAAGAATGCAGCTTGACCGGTTGACCTCCACTGCCCCCGGTATTGGCTTTTTTGGTGATTCTCACGGGCTGCACATTTCCCACTTTGTAGCTCTGGTCCATTTGCGTGTATTTGGTACGACACAGCTCAAACTTAACTTTGTCCAAGCGGTTATTAGCGCAACTTCGTCTCGGGCATGACCTGCACGGAATCACATACATGAACTATTCACACTCAGTGCACTGGAGATCAAAACTAAACCTAGCTTCATCCCAGCGGCGAGCTTGAGTACAAGCGATGTGGAACTACTTAAAATACACTCAGCGCATTTGAGATCAGGTCTTCACTCAGAAACCTCATGTTTACATACAACCAGGGAACAGAAGATGGGAGAATGTTGAAGCAATGCTGGAGAACAAAACGTTTATGAACACTTTCCTAAAGAATTCCCTAACAAGCTGGAACCACTTTCTCCCCCGGTGCATGCCTCAAGCCTTTAAAGTCGGCGCATGAAGGAGGTAAATACTGGGATCGGAATGATATTGGGGTGGTTTAAGAAGCGTGTCCAAGTAAAACACATTTAGTCTACACACACAGGCCACAGCCAGGTACATGGCAAGTACAACAAGGTACTACGGAAGTCGGCCATATATCCACCGCACGTGTCACTAATCTCGATAATTTCCCAGCCAAAAAGGAGTAGATGAACCTTCTTGCTGCTACAACGGACCGACTATAGATTTAATTCGACAACAGGATCCGATGGGTCGCACTCAGCTTCCACAGTTGCAGGTCGCTCACAGCAGGTTGTTATTTCAAGTGGAAGGGGACACATGTACTCCCACCTTGTCATTGGTAGCTGCTGCTTCGGTAGGAGATTGTAGTGATGGGCTGATAGCACAGGGCTTGATGTGCAAAGGAGGAAATGATTTGGCACAGGAGCATAGAAGCCTCGCGTTTCTGACACGTGTTGGCTGACACTAGTGCACTACTAAATATGAAGCAGATAGGTGAATTATGGCCAATCAATATCCGAGGGCAAGACGGCACGAAAACGGTCGTGAATGGAATTAAACCAAATGGCGCAAGTGTCTCAGGGGAACCATGCATCAAAAGATCCTGGCCATCAAACTTACTTGGCTTTCTGCTTAGCCAGATATATGGTTGGCGTCCATTGGCAGAGTGCTCCTTCATCTTCAACGCAATGCTGCGCAGGGAAAACCTTTGTCTCCACAGCGTCGATCAAGCGAACTGCACACAAGAGCGTAGTACACTGCATACTAGTGAAATGCAGTTTGATACATAGTTGTGTCGTTATGCCACATTCAGACTTGCTGACTCGTTTGTGGACTGATGCAGGGACATGTCGAAATGATTATAATAGATTGCTGGCCGTCAAGCGGGCATGGTAGTCCGCATTATAGATCAATCTATATTTTCCCTATCCCCTGGTTCCCAGGGAGTACGTTCACCGCTGTTATGCTGTGCATCCATGGTATGCTTGTTAATTGCTTGAGCTTGAGCCTGGGACCTCATGTTACATCGAGATCGTAGGGAAAACGTATGAAATATGCCGCATTTCTAACACCTTGTATTCAATTTTTCAACTTTCCGTAGAGCATATTGGACGTTAAGACTCAAATATCAAATGCTGTAGATTAACACGTAGTGTCAACACGGACCACGTGCTTCGGAGGGAAAAAAGATATGTGTGTGGGTCTAGAGTGACCTGCTGAGAACTCATGGTGCTCGGGACCCGCCACGCAGTGTCTGCATCTTTCCTTGCATCGTGCCAGTAAGATAGTTTGGTCACTATACCCCAAGTTTTAATTGGGTTAGTCCGCTCTCATGGAAACTTTGTACTATAGCCTTATATCTATTTCACCAACCACGAGCGGAGGTGACTAGAAAGACTCGCGCGCAGCGAATGTACTTGTATCATAGTGCATACTTGTGAATCCTCCCATTGCTGGCATATCGATAAGTACATGTGACATACGTGTATCCACAGTGCGCATTACACATTTCATGACTACGCAAAATGGCATCAGCAAACTGTTACATCTGGTCTAATCCGTCTGGCATGTCTGATTCTATCTAGAGGGTTTGTCTGACGGACTCCAGTTCAATTCCATTCAACTCTCAGCAGTGCTTTCATTTAGCCAATGTCAGACTATTTGGGGTGTCTGAGTTGTCTGACCTATCTGGTCCAGACAGACCCGGACATATTAGACTCCGAGTAACTTTCGTGATAGCCGGCCACCTGAAAAGTCACGGGGAGCGCCCAAAACCCCTAATATCATTCTTTTAGGAAATTGCAGTTTCCAAAGTGCAGAGCGGAAAGTCTGCCTTGGCCCGGGGCTCGACTAAAAGCTACTTATATTCATTTCGACTCCGACCTGAAGGAGCGGCAACCATGCCCCCTGAATGCCTGAGATGTGCACGTGGTTCACCAGCTGGATAAAAATATCATGATCGGGATTATCACCCCTAACTCTGCCTCAAAGACTGTATAATCGCAAAGTGACTGGTATACTATACAATGGTTTGGAGATACATACTATAGAAAAATCGGCACGGACCAAAAGTCAAGGGGATATGTCACCCCCACAGAGCAACACGCAGAAAAAAACATCGAAGTAGAAATAGCGCTGCTCTCACACTTCCTCAAACACATACAGTCCGTCCAACTCGCCTCCCGTTACCAGCCCAGTCTTCACGGCACCTGCACCGCCACCTCGTTGCATGCTCACGTCTACATACCCTCGTCTTCCTCTAGGTCTTCCTGCCGCCACAACCGGCACTAACACCCTCTTCCTCGGATGATGAAAGGCTGCCACTCACGGCAGTGACAGATGAAGGCGGAGTCGTCGATAACGAGCGCGGGATCGATGGGTTTCTGTCGCGTCCGCCTCCACCAGCAACAATAGCGGCACGGGCAGGCTCGACACGTAACCGTTTCTGCAACGAACCCATCTGCATTTGGTCAGCGTTTTTTGCCGACGAGATGGGATTCGTTTGGCCGTCGCCGTTACCGCTCACCTCCAACTCCTCAGACGACCGTTTCCGTTGTCGGGGGGTCGCAGTAGCAGCTGTGGCGGGGTCCGAAACCACTGCATCCTTTTTACCCTTTTGCGTCGGTAAGGGTGTGACAGAAGACACGTCCGGTACGGCAGGGATCATCACGGCGCCCATACGTGCGCGCTTCGGCGGCGTGCCTACTCTTGGTACGCCCGCTTCCTCTGTCTGACCCTCAGCCTCCAAATCTCCACAGGACCGCTTCCTAGGTGTCACGCCGGCGCGCACTCGATCGTGATCGTAGTGAGTAGCCAGCGATGGAGCATCAACATCAGTAGCATTCGTATCCCCATCTTGTTCGTCCTCATCTTCACTCTGTTCTTCTTCCTCTTCTTCCTCTTCCTCCTCCTCTTCTTCGTAGTATTCCTCTTCCTCCTCTTCCTCGTGGGCGACGACTTCAGGACGGGAATGAAGTTGCACCTCTTCTAACACAACTTGTGGCGGACATTGTTGACGATGATGATGCTGGCTTTGGTATGCCTCAGAGCGCACGTTCTGCACGGTAACTTGCTGCTGCTGGTGTTGCTGGTGCGGCGAGACGGTATTGGTATTGGTACTTCCAGCTCCCACGGTCGCATTCGCATTCGCCTTCATGATGGCTCGCTCACATATTGAACATCGGCAGTGGAAAAGAGGCGCACACGCTTCTCGCCAAACCTGCATATTTGAAACCCGATCAATAAACAACCCAACAAGAAAACAAAGCGCACAACGCACTCCTCTAAACGCTTCCAAGCTGTGTTGCGGCATATACGCGAGAGTGACGGGGATATATGGGATCGGGTGCAATAGTCTCGGACGCGCTAACGTCGGGGATATTGGTATCGGTGGTGGACAAGTAGGCTTTGGAGTTCTGGTCCCGGTCGCGGTAACGGTATTAGCGGTGGCATCGGTCCCGGTGGCAGATGTCACAGAGCTCGAAGCGGAAGTGCTCGTCGATATTGTAGGCCGTGGAACACGTGGCGGTGGGATGACTTTCCCTTCTCCTCGTTTCTCCACCTGCCCACGGGCAGGAGGGGGCGACGGCGTCGTCTGTAACGTCGTCGTCGACAATACAGGACTCGTCGTATGCGACATATCGCTCCTGTCTGACGTACTACTATTCGTGTCATCCTCTCGTTCATCAGGTTTTGCAGTCTCCCCTCCGGATTTCGTAATCGGGCCGGGTACAGAGGAAGAAGAGGGTGATAACGAGGATGACGTCGAGGATGGCAAGGCCAAACTTAGCCAATCATATCCCTCAAACCACACACCCGGTTGTTTTAACCCCTCAAGGACCTCCTCCGTGCTCATCTTTGCGACTCTCATACCCGGGTCGGTGATCCCTCTCTGCCCACGTCCTGTCCCACCGGGCGAGTCTCGCTCACCACCCCCAGTGTGGTCGAACCGCGGCCAACGCGCCAAATACATCGCCTCAACGACGATCTTCCGCACCAGGTTCACCATCGCAGGTAAAAGAATGTCTCTCAGCTGTTTCTGATACGCGTGGTAGGCTTGTTCGCAGAGCGAGTGTGAGGGTGGAGCATGTGATCGAATGGTCGATACGCGGGGATGGATGTCCTCTTCCTCTTGTCGTTCTTTTTCTTCGTGTCCTTCCTCGGTGGTTTCGTGGTTCGAATTTGGATTTGCATCACCGTTTGCATTCGGGTCTGTGCCCAGAGAACCCTCAGAGAAGAGCGAGGTATTGGAAGTCGAAGGTGCAACTGTCCAAGGACATGGATGCACAGCTCTCACTCTCCTTACCCTCTTCCCTCCGACCCTTGTCCCAATATCGACAGTAGCCCCACAACTCACCTCTAAATCCGGTTCGCTCTCTGTCTCCTCCCCCACATCCCTCACACCTCCCCCAGCGGGCCACGCATATCCACACCACTGATCTACTGGACTCACCCAATGCCCATCCAGGATCCTGGTGCGTGCCCAGTCGGAGATCGCGAGATCGCGGATACCGCCGGCATCTTCAGTCAGAGAGAGGAATTCTGGGTCTTCCTCCTCTTCCTCTTCGAGCTCTTCGATATCGACATCGGAGGATGGGTCTTGGTCACTGGTCGCATTCGGCGGCGCGGGGTGTTTGGTAGACATGAGAGTTGGGGGACGTGGCTTGAGATGCGGCTTCTTCATAAAGAGAAGACGCGTGTGATCGGAGAGAAGGCGAGTACGGACTGTTCACTGTGCCATTCTGTTCTTGCCCTGCCACTTCCCCAGCCGCAGTACCGCCACCAACTGCGATATCAGTGCCAATATCCGCTCCCATCTCTCCACCCGCCCACCTTGTCGCAGCGACAGCTTGTTCCATCAAAGCGACCATCTTGGTTTCCTTTCTCAACCAAAACTTTTCCCTCGCAACATTAATCACCTCAGATATTGAGCCTTCCCCGAGGTCGATGAAAGCGTCGACAGTTTGGCGCGTCTCCCAATCGGGAGACGCATATTTAAATGGAGGGGAACGGGCGCCTGTGTCTGTGTTATCATCGTGATCACTATCGAGGATATGATGGGACGAACGAGCACCATCAGGAACATCGTCCTGCTTTCGCAACATCCCAACGAGACCTAGCGGAAGGGGACCGTGACACGGGGACACCAAACCTAGGTACCGCCAACGGCTTCCCTGTCTCTGGCGCTCGACTGATATTCTCCGCCACAACCATTCATTCCGACAAGATCGACAGGTGGTATCGATACCTGGCCAGGTTTCTTCATCCTCGTTTTCAGCACAGCAGACCATGAGAGCGGGATTAAATGAGAGAGTAGGTGTTGGTGTGGATTGGATATGTGGGGGTAATTGGTGATGTTGTTGTTGTTGTACGAACCTCGTCGCACCAGGTCTGTACATCAAACGCGGTCTGGAAGGGCTGGATTGGTACCTGATACCTGCAAGGCCGATAGGAGTGGCTGCTGCTGCAGGGGAAGGGGGGGATCGCATTCGTTTGGGGGAGCGTCCTCTCAAACACAAGCCACAAAATGTGGATTTTCGATGTTCCCTACACAAAGGGATTGTGCCCAAATTGAATACTTGGAAGATGCGTTTGGCGCTTGGTGAGACCGGTAGAGGTACAGGGAGCGTTGATGCGACAGACGTAACAGCTTCGTGCGGTGATCTGGCGGAAGTGACGGTAGGGTGTTTGGTGGATGCAAAGGGAGGGGTGCACCTGGTAGAGGTGGTTTGGGACGCAAGATGGAGAATTGGGCGAGGACGGCGTGTGGGTCGATGACGGTGCACGCCTTGGCCCAGAAAAGGTGAGTCTCGACTGGGGAGGAGAGGGTAGGGCCATCAGCGGGATAAGGATGGATAAGATAGGAGAGAAAAGGGGAGACGCACGCGCAGCAGCCCAAGTAGGGGTGACATGCATGATACGCTCCAAATCGAGTGCATCGCGGAGAGTGGTGTAGACGATTCGGGGATGCCAGAGCTCCCTTGATTCCCAAGTAAGCGGCGTGTAGTTGGATGACTGGATGTCGAGGAGGAGGATGGGTGGCGATCGACCTGGGGTGTGGCGATGAGATGAGAAATGAGTCAGTGGCAAAACAGGCGTACCTGACAAGTTCGGGAGGAAGGTGTTGCCATGATCTGTTTGTGTATTTACCCTTGTAGTAGCAGATGCGATCTTCGCCACTCGTCGTCGCTGCCGCTGTCGCCTGTCGTCGATGAGGACGAGCGAGTCGGTGACATCCTTATTTACTTTTCAGTGATACAAGGTTCGCCTGTTTGCACGTTATTTTAGAGGTTGATTAGCGTACGACGAAGACAGCCCGCGGGAGGCGCAGCGGGTGACGATTGGATGACAACCCGTACACACATACAAACAAACATCCATATACACCAGACCATTCCATTCGCACGCACAGACCAACGTCCCTTCCAATCATGGACACGGAAAAGCGTTCCACATTCTATTTTATGGCACATTGCCATGGCGGTTAGAATGGTTGACCTTCGCTGGATTGCATCAAATATGCAATTTTTCATGTACAAGGAGTCCACGTGAATTTTGACCATAAAGTAATTAGTTAACCGATGTCTGCCCAGAACAGTGTTTTTGCTGATGTAGACTCCCACCCTTTTGCAAGCACCCAGCTCTCCGATATTAAAAACATCTGCTTGCTCTTCCAGCTAAGTGGGGCTCATAACCTGTTGAAAGTACAGGTTATGAGCCCCACTTGGCTGGCAGAGAACTTGGCTGAGGCCCATGTGTGCACAGCCACTGAAAACATATGGCACTCATTTGCATTCACAGCTGCTGACTCATCCAAAAAAGTTTTGGGTGTTGCTTGCGATCAGAGAGTGTGGAGGTTGCAGGGATGGACGATCTCGACATCGTTCAGAGAGTCAAGCGCTTCAAGGTGAGAGTCTTCCCTCGCCATCGTCGCCCGCGGAGCATCCGTGACCGTAGACTGCCAGCACCAATCCTACGCAGAGTCGCTCAGACAACTTCATCTTCCCTCTGCACTCGATCTCACTAGCAACTTTGACCATGACATAGCCGTGAGTCTCCTGTAATACTCATCCTCAGTCTGACTGGCTCAGACCCTCTCATCCCAGGACAATGAATCCCACTTTTACAATTCCTTCCAACAATGGCGGCAACTGAATCTGTCCCCCGCATTCGTCCAATTTGCCAACACAGGCAGAGCCCCTCTCTGCTTCCATGCCCCTGCTCCTTCATAACTGGAGACAGATCGTGCAATGCTGGAAAGACGCTCTCAACTCCGGAGATCAAGAAGCCCTTCCGGCTCTTCTCGAGTATGTACCGTTTCTGTCCCTTCCCTCCCCTCCTCACCCGCGACCAGTCTCCTCCAAAAACTAGCACACGACCTCCGCACAACACTTTCCCCTGTCTACGATTCCCTCCTCCACACGCTCCTCACACACCTCTCTCGCCCACTCCCCACGTCCGTACTCACATCCCTCCTGGCAACTCTCGCTTCTCTCTTCCGCTATCTCCTCATTCCATCCATCCACCTCGACCTCCTACAACAAACATGGACCTCCTTCCACGCTGCCCTTCCCGGGTGTAACGATCAGGTCCAACGCGCAGCTGCAGAAGTGTGGGCATCGGTGTTACGACGGTTGAAAACGAAGGCAAGAGAGAGAGCGCTAGGCGTTGATGGCGACGGAGTTGGATGACGTCGAGGACGCCAGTGCATGGATGTTGATTTTTGCTTGCAAGGTATGCGTATCCGGTCCCACTCGGTTCATTTGTTCGTAATTATAAGCATGGCCTTTTCAGTCTGTATCGCAAACGTTACACACGACATCTCCCTTCATTCATCGCCCCCGTCATCGGGCATTATCTCTCTGTCCCTCCGTCTACGTCCTCAAGCACCGAAAAACTGCTCTATACCCTCCTCAGACGAACGCTCACCGCTCTCATACATCACTGTGACTGGTCCGGATCAGTTCTCGCCAATCGCAGATGTAGTGGTCAAACGTATGGAAGAGGCGTTGGCCCAATCGCATGTGAGTAAGTCTGGATCTGCAGAATGCGTACCAGGGAGAACCGCAGGAACAAGATGGCCAACTTGAAGAAGACGAGGGTCAGGATGGGGCGCATCGCGAACGCATTTGGAGAGTACTCCGCATCGCTGCGATCGTGTGTAGCGTTCGCCAAGGGTCGAGACTATCTGGTAAGCATTTCTTCATTTCGATACTTCAACCCCCCCTTTCTTTTCTTTCTGACCCATTCTTTCATCCGTTGACAAAACTCCCCTTGCCGAAATCAGCATCCCACATCTCCCGTTTACTCGCGACGTTGTCTCACCTCCCCGTCCCGCTAACCTGTTCCACCTCTGTCCATGTGCACATACGCGCACATCCAAAGCCATCGGAATCTGTCTTGCTCGAATTCGTGTGCTCGTTGTTTGTTGCCGCTACCGCATCTACCTCGACAAATGCTGCATTCGACTCATCGATGCGTACATTCCTCCAACACATTCAACATACATCACCTCAATTCTTTGTTTCCCTTATCAGCGTTCTTTTCTCACTCGGCTGGCAGGGAGGAACAGGAGAGGGAATGTGGCTGCAGATTCGCGATACTCTGAGCGTGCTGCAGCACGATGAGAGAGGCGTTATGAGGCTGTTGGCAAGGTTTGCGAGAGAAAAGTCGAAGTAGGCGCGCTGGGGGGAAGGGAAGTGCTGGCGAAACGGATGTCGTATGGAAACGCTCCCTGGGTGCGTGGGTCGTTGGGAAGCTTGGGGACTGGACTTTGGGGCAGCTGGCTGTCGAGAGGTGCGAAGACGAGGGTGGGCACGAGGAAAGAGAGAGAAGAGTTGAAGAGCTTGTACAACATATTGGCGTTGGCGCCGTACGTGGAGGAAATGCCGATGTTGGTGATCGATATCGTGGATCGTATCTTTGGCGACGACAGCAGTGCAGATGCCGTGGAAGCGCAAGGAGGCCCGGAAAAAGAATGGCAAGAGTGGTGCAGGACTTATGCCAATAGCGCATACGTCCTAGGTACGTGTTTGCGCGTAGTTGGCAGAGTATCTCTCTCGATGTTCTCGCGATGAGAAACTGCGGGTGCCGGGACGGTTTCAACGGGAATGAGAAGAAGTGATCGAGGGAGAGAGAGATTGCAGGGAAACACAACAGGCAAAGAAATGCGGAGGGCCGAAGATATCAGAGGGGACACCTGAGGATCGGATATACGCCCGTTTGGGACGGTGGACGCGCGTGATCGTAGAGCGATACGTCTGGTCGGAGAGTGCGTTGAGTGGGCTAGCAATGCTATTACGCGCGAGGTACGTATCCACCCTACCATTCTAAACTTTATGCATCCAGCTAACAACCATCGTACAGTCCGTCGCCACCAACCAGTGCACACGTCCTCTACCATGTTCTCACACCCCTTCGCAAGTCTCTCCACTCCCATTCGCGTGCCATCCGTCTCTCGGGGCTCCAAATTCTGACTTCGCGCATTGTGGTGGGACTGTCAAGTGCAGAAGAGGATGTTCTGCGACGGTGTTTGCAGGGCGAGGAGGTATCGTTGGATTTGGGAGGCGTGAGAGAGAGGGTGTTGCGGATTGGGAGGGTTGGGATGGCTGTTAAGCATAGTGAAGCGGCTGACGAAAACGAGGACGGCGCAGAAGAGACACAAAGAGTAGGACGGGGAGGTGGGGAAGAGTGTGCGAGGTGGTTAATGGGTGAGTCCGGTTCATCATACGTGTAGTGAATTGTCTTATACTGACAGGATGTGGTTAGCCCAGCTCAAGGTGAACTTGCGTCCGTTGTGGTCGCCTGCTGCAGAAGCATTGTCTGGCCTCGCCAAACGTCTCGGCGAACCCATATGGAACGTCATATGGCAAGAGTTTGTCAACACCTCTTCCAACTCGTCGTCGCCGAACATGATTGGAGAGAACGTTAGCACCTTCATTCCGCCGTGGTTGACTGCCAAAGAAAATCAGATGCAAGATCATCGCGATGGTGATACGTGGGAAGAGGAACGGAGCTGGAGAGATGGTGCGGCGCACAATACGCGAGAGGCGGTTGCGGAGTGGTTAGATGAAGGACTGGAAAGGAAAGCTATTGTTCGGGTGAGTCGTCGTTCGTATAAACACTGAACATTTGTTGCTTCAGCGGCTGATGATGTCGATTGGGTTTGGCAGGAGCAACGTCCATCGGACAAATTTGATCGGTCGTCGTACGAGATTCAACTTTTGGGAGCCGTTGCACAATGCCCTTCCCTTGCGGAAAAACACAATCGCGAGCTAGTCTCTCTTTTTTTGAGTTTGGTCAACAACGGCGATCCGTCATCGTCTACGTCGGAATCCCTACTCTCCCGCGGCATGCCCTACACTATTGCTCTCTCCCGCCCCAAACTTGCCGCATGGCTCACACTCTTTTCTAAATTCTCAAATCCACGGTTCTCCTACGCATCCTCCACACTCCACTCTCTCTACCTCGGGCTCTTGGTGCACCCCGACCGATCTCTCCAATCTGTATCGATGCGATGTATTCTGACATTCAAATCTCCCTCGCTCATGCGGCACGAGGATAGCCTGTGGCGGTTACTTGATAGTGGGCTGTGGCGAGACGAGTTGGCAGCAGTAGCCGAAGAATTGGGGAGAATGGAGGACGAAGTGGTCAGTGTAGTGGTGAGAATACTATTTGGGATCGTAAGAGAGCGAAAGAGGCGAGGAAGTGGTGCTGGTGAGAGGCGCGCGGCTGTTTTGAGCGCATTAGGAGGATGTAACAATGAGGCGTTGGCCTTACTTGTGGATTTGATGCTTGCACCAATCGCGAAAGACTGTCGGGCATGGGCTGGTGATGCGGAGTTCAGCATCGAGATGGGTGGAGGCGTTATAGGTGCGAGACAGCAGATTGGTTACCTGCATATGCTTGGGGATGTGTCGAGAAGTTTGGGAGTGAGGATGGTAGAGTGGTGGCCTGCATTGTTCGGGACAGCGGTGTCGATGGTTGCTGCGGCGCAAACGCGATTGTCGTCTTCCAAGGTCGAACTGCCTTTGGAGGACCAGATCGAGGTCGACGAGCGTCAGGAAGGCGAGCACCTAACGGAGGACAATGAGTGGGAGGAAGGGAGCGATGTAGAAGAGCCAGCGAAAGACATGGACGACGTGATGGAGATATCGGCAAAGGACGCACGCACTATTCGACAACTTGGTTTAAGAAGATTGGCGGATTTCTTCCATACCCCAGTTGTGTATGATTTTTCGCCGTTCTTGCGGGCCATGTTCGACACCATCATCTCGCCTCGTCTTGCTGTTCTGCATCAAGAGAATACGCAGGCTCCCTCTGCGTTGTTGGAGATTTTTGCATCCTGGTCTGCGCGGCGCGAATACGTGCATTACCTGGTACATTTCGATGGTCGGGTTGTCCCCAAGGTATTGGATTGCCTTATATCCCCCGGCGTCAAACCCGCTGTGGTAAACTTCGTGCTAGATTTTGCGGAACGGCTTCTCGTACTTGGTGCCGAGGATGAGACGGTATCGAATACACTTGTTGCACCTCACCTTTCATTGTTGCTGCGCCACCTGACGACGTTCGTCGAGCGTACCAGAGGAGATCAAGATATTTCGACACCTCTCGCTCAAAGACAGATCGGACTCCTCGCTCAACTCGCCCATCACATCGTAGATGGCACTCAGGCAGAAATATTAATTGGGTTGTTGACTCCGCTGCTACGAAAGCCAGCACGGGTCGTGCAGGAGCGCATAAAGGTAGATATGTTGCGGATTTTGGAGTCTCTGATTCCCCTCGCGCCAAGTCTGGCAGGCCCCTCTTCCCCAAATTTTGCCGAAGTATACGAAGTGCTCTCTCGTCTGTTTGTTACATTTCGATCCAACGTTTCCCGCTCCGTGCTTGCCGCGGCATTCAGTCGCCTCTCTGCGGGTAATAGCGAATTAGAACTCATTGCGACTCTGCTGGATTCCCTAAATGCTTCTTCTACGAAACGCGTCAATGAACCCGATTTCGATCGTCGTCTCGCGGCGTTTGCAACTCTGAACGATCAACAATACGAAGCGCTGACGTGGCGCGGTTGGCTACCTGTGTTGTACAACTCTTTGCACTTCGTTCAGGATCCCGAGGAACTCGCCATCCGCAGCAATGCAGCTTTCACACTGCGTCGCTTCATTGGCGTCGTAGTGGACAATTCCACAGCAGACGTATCGCCATTGTTGCTCCGAGTTGTGCTTCCCGCTCTGAAAGGCGCTTTGCGCTCCAAGCATGAACTCGTTCGCGCAGAGGTGCTGGGCGTCCTTGCGCATGCGGTCTCTCAATGCACCGGCATCTCTTCATTACAGGAAATGCGTCCGCTTCTGGCGGGTGGGGATGAGGAAGCAAGCTTCTTCACGAATATATACCATATCCAAACACATCGTCGCACGCGTGCGCTCCGTCGACTCGGTGAACAGTGCGATGCGGACGTTCTGAGCAGTCGCATATTGGTGGACGTATTCGTACCGGTGGTCGAGTATTATGTCGCATCTACGACGACCTTTGATCACTTGCTCGTGGCGGAGGCAATCAACACGCTCGGTCGTATTGCGAGAAGACTCCGATGGCCCGCATACTATTCCCTCGTGCAGAAGTACTTGCGGGGCTCTAAAGACAAGGGTGACACCGTCAAAGTGCATGTTCGTGCCCTGGTCTCCATTCTAGAGAATTTCCACTTTTCTATGAAGGACGCTGTGCAAGAAGCTGAACCAGATGGGGACTTGGATACTGGAGATACTTCGGAACAGGAACTACCACTACCCACTGCTCAGCCCAAACATGAGCACGATGTTAAAAAGATCTCGGACGTTGTCAATCTGTATCTCCTCCCGGTACTCCTGGAATATCTTTCCAACCGTGATGAAAATGAAGATAGCCTCCGCATACCTGTCGCCCTTGGAGTCGTCAAGATCGCGATGCATTTGCCTGCTGAACCCAAAGAGTCCCAGATTACAAGACTACTCACAGTGCTGAGCCAGGCTTTGCGAAGTCGGTCCCAAGACACGAGGGATTTGGTGCGTGAGACGTTATGCCGGATCATGGCTATGCTGGGACCCTCTTACCTTGCGTATGCTATGCGCGAGTTACGTGCGGCCCTTGTACGTGGACCGCAATTGCACATACTTGCTTTTGTAACCCATGCCATCCTGAATTATGTGACGGCCGCTGAGCGAAAAGAGGAAGCATTCACAGATTTGGACGGCTGCGTAGACGACATTGCCCACGTCGCTTCCGAAGTCGTCTTTGGCGAATCTGGTAAAGACGTTCAGCATGAAGATTTCAAGACTAAAATACGTGAGGTTCGAGGTAGCGCTTCAAAAGGCCTGGACACGTTCGCGCTCGCGGCGAGATACGTGTCACCCTGGTCGTGTTAGCGCATTACTGCGCCCCCTCCGTTCTGTTATGGAGGTGACTACTTCGGCAAAGCCAATGCAGCAAGTCGATGAGGTCCTCCGTCGGGTCGCGGGCGGATTGAATTCCAATGCACGCCTGGATCCTCCGGACCTCTTGGTGTTGTGTCACACGTTGATCAGTCAAAACGCCAAGTTCTTGCAGGAGGCACCTCCGCAGCCTAAGCCAAGAAGTGCAGGCAAGAAAGACGATGCCATTGTGCAGATGAAGCGCAAGACCGTCACCCAAGAGAACTGTTATACGCATAATTCTTATCGGTACGTCCTGCAACCAATTTGATATGCAATATATAGGCTCACGTAACCCTAGTTTCGTAGTTTTCGGTCTTGAACTCTTCAACACTGCTTTTCGACGTTCCAAGTTCGACCTGCATGACCCCCACATACTGGCTCGACTGGAGCCGTTCGTAGTCTCGATAGGCAACACGCTTTACACAAAATCTGAGGATGTGCTCGTCGCTGCGTTGAAGGCAGCTCCTGCTATCCTCCAGTGCCCAGTGAAAGCTGCACAATCTTCAGCAGCCCTCATCTCGAAGCAAATTCTTATCATCATTCGTTCTATGGGTAGTACAGAATCCGAGGTGACGCAAACAGCATTCAAATCCCTAGCCACGATCCTTCGAGGGTGTCCGTCCTCAAACGTCAAGGAAACCGACCTGCTATTCCTACTCGAGGTTCTAACGCCGGACCTCGAGGAACCAAGTCGTCAAGCTAGCGCTTTTGCCCTCCTTCGAGCCATCGTGTCTCGCAAACTCGTCGTGCCAGAACTTTACGATCTCATGACCACGGTGTCATCGATCTCGGTGACTTCCCAGTCGCCACATACACGTGAATTAGCGCGTTCGGTTTTACTCCAATTCCTGCTTGATTACCCTCAAGGTTCGGGTAGGTTGCAGACCACTCTTACATTTTTTGCTCGCAACCTATCATTCGAACACGTGTCTGGGCGTCTGAGCGTACTGGAATTGTTATATGCCGTCATAACCAAGTTCGATGCCAATTTGCTGGCGAAGGATGCGAACATGCTTTTTGTTGCCCTCGTGCTTTGCATCGCCAACGATGATGAGAAATCGTGTCGCGAGTCCGCGGCAACCGTCGTGCAGGCACTCCTGAAGCGTCTAGCAGGATGAGCAGAAGAGAACCGTCGCTGGACACCTACACGCCTGGGCCACACAGTCAGAAAAGGCGAGATTGCGGGGCGTCGCTGCTCAGGTGTACGGCCTATTAGTCGATGCGCTGCAAGGTGACACTACTCTGCCCCTCGACACCATTCTAGCAGACATTCTTGCCATCACAGAGAACGCTTGCACAATGTTGACAGAACACGACGATACTGCAGACGATGCTCTAGACTGGCAAATGGCGTACCATGCACTGCAAACGCTCAGCAAACTACTGAACATGTACCCTAAACTGACAGTCGACTATTCCAAGGTAGAGTGGACACACATATTTGGGTGCTTGTCTTCCCCCATCCCTGGGTTCGCAACGTAGCTTGTCGATTGCTTGGGGTATATTCGCAGCCCAGTCAACTTCGTCTCCACAGAGCGCAGGTTGGTACGGAAGGGAGTCCGCTCACACATACGACCATGCGGGATATTCGCAAACAAACTTTGCATCCATGCTCAAAAGTCCGAGCCTAGAACAAGTGGTTGCCCTTCAGATCGTAAAGAACCTGCTTTTCGTGGGGAAATGGTTCTCTGCGCATCCGCAAGTATCACATAGAGTCCACGATGTATCCTCGGAAGAAGACGCGTCAGGAGGATGACTGACGAGAACGATTCAGGGGATAACAATTCTAATGGGGATCCTCTGCCATGGCTTTTCTCCAAACTTTCCTTCCAGGCCAGGTCCGCCCATATCGTGCGCAAGAACAGGGGTACAGAGTCTGTGGTGCTGTATCGCCAGTCGACTGTTGTACAAATGTGCTTACCTGACACCTCGAAGCAGCAGGCTAATTGGACACTCACTTCCCTTATCCGTATTCCGCTTTTTCGCGGCGATGACCTCACATATAGGATGGCCCCGAACTCGAGCGCTTTCTCCCGCATATCTTGACACCTGCTCACCGCATCATTGAAGAAGATAATATACGGGACGTTGCCATAGGTGCATAACTTGTTCTACGTGTCTGTATCTGACATCTGAATACCCGATTTCTACCTCTTTTCCCCGCGGCACCTTTTGGTCTCCCGATTTATGGTACCCGAAATAGATGAACTCAAAGCCACCGCAACGGAGTTGATGGACTTGGTTCAAACCAAAGTGGGAACGACAGCCTTCGCCAATGCATATAACCGCATCCGGCAAAACGTACTTCAGCGTTCGTCAAGAACGGCGCGTGGCGCGTGCAACGCAGGTGTGTTGACATTTTCCTTTACAAAATTGTTCTTCCTCACACGCCTTTACCTCACCCGCGCCCTCCTCAACGTGTCTGTGTCGGGTATGATATAGACCATCACGGACCCCCAGGCAGCCGCCAAGCGCAAGATCGCGCGCAATGCGATGAAGAAAGAGAGTAGGAAGAGGAAGAACCGTTCCTTTGCGTACGTACTTTCCCTTCCTTCCGCTGTCACCTCCCATTATATCTTCCTCTTTCGACTTGCCTCGAATAACCCCTCGATTTTATCTTGCAGCGACAACCGCGGGCGATTTAAACGGCGACGAGAAGAGTATGTCATCCTGGAAAAAGATTTACCATAGGGTGTGAACATTTTTGATCCCTACTCTCACGATAGAACGATCCGCTTACACTTGTCAGTAGCAGACTATTCCTTTTCCCAACTTGCTTTCCTTTCTTTCTCGTTTCTTCTTCAGCTTTTTTTTGCAACCTAACTTGTTCTCCACACGCATGTAACTATTCTACTCTCCCCGCAACCCACTGGCACGTCGATGACAGCGTTATTTTTATACGCAGCGATAAGCACAGATATGGCAGCTGATGGCGTGAATTTTGGCATGTAAGTAGTGTGAGATTGTCGTCACTGCAATGGCTGTTGGAACGATGATATTATATGGGGGCTATTTTGCACCCCAGATTGGTTCCAACGCGACATTGAAATGTTGATGGAGTGATGGAAGTGACGTTTTGCCGGCTTGGCAGGGTTGACGCATGCAATAGGGTCCGCTCCGACGACCCCAAGCAATGGGAGGAACATGACATGTGATAGAACTCTTCCACTATCACATCGAACAATACTGCAACAAGTGTCCACCGTTAATGAAGTAAGTACAACCTAGCTGTGAATTCCATTAATTGAAGGCGACCGACGGAAATGAGTGACAATTGTGATGTGCGATTCGACAAAGAAATATATAAATGATCTGGATACTGCATATGGAGCCGATCGAGCCTGTGTGGGCTGTACCTGCAACTCCAAGAACGGCTGGTGCATGTGCATCTGATGTTATTCAGCAACGCGTGTCGGTCCGCATATATCAAATGATTGCCGGCCGTCTGAGGTGAAAGAAGAAGTACACGCGCGCGCATATATACACGGCGTTTGAATGCAACGGCATGGTCAAGGATGACCCTTGGGATCATAAGCGGTCCATCCGGGACCGGAGCCGTCTCGTGTATACACAGGTGGTGGTGGTTCTATCTCGAAAGAACGTGGTGTGGAGGGCGAACACGGGTTCGACTCGTCCTTACTCGTACTAGAACGGTAGGAAGGCGAGGTTGGAGAAAGTAACGGTGGTGGAACGCGTTTGTGGGTGGCGGTTTCCGCCTTTGGAATGGGGTCAGGTTCCGTGCATGTAAAGTCCCAGTCTTCGTCATCACGATGCTTGGTCGACGAGACGCAAGTGATTTGCGTTCTGATGAGTCGGCATCAGATATATGTTTACGTATGTTTAGCGAGCTAGAAGAAGACAGAAGGCGACTTACTGAAGCCAAACTTAGACGATGCCTCGGATGCGAACGAGGGCCGGAATCTGTCGGTCACCGCCGACATTCGATGGGGGGAATGGTCTAGGAAGGGCTGTTGTGGTTGAGGTTGTCGCCTGAGACGAAGAACAAGCCAGGTGATGAGGGCGAACATGAGCACGGCCGACGATGCCCAACTGTCAAAGCGACGGCAACTGCACGACCATTGGTAGGGTCAAGGAAGTCGGGTGCTGCTGTGGGTGCTGTCGTCGGAGAGGGATCAACATAGTCTGAGAAGGAAGATATCGTGTCTGGCTGGAGGATGCTGGATCAGCCAGGGTCGGACTGAAACTAAGATTAGGAAACAGCCGAGGCAGAACAAGTAACGACGCACACAACGGACACGGGTCTTTCTTGCAAGCTCTTCGCTGTGTAGTGGGCAACCCGAAACAGGCGGGCTTCTCATTTCTCATCGCCAGTCAGTCAAATACTTACTTATTCTCGCTCCGAAAAAAACCTTCTTACTCCATTTTGGTTAGTGTGCTCGATTACACTAAGGAATCAAAGATCACGTGACCAGACTTGCTTTTTTTCCCATCGGTAAAAAAAAAAAGAGGCCTAGGATGTTGTGGCCAAAGTGATCAAACTGCAGGGCTAACGGTTTCAAGCAACTCAAACAGACAGAGTCAGGGGAGCCAGACATCCAGGCCTGGCTTTCCTCCATCGTCGCAATGGTTGAAGACGATCTCCCGTCTCAGACATGGCAGCGAGACCGCATCTGGAACGACTGGCGTCCTCGATGCACATCGCACAAACCATTCTCCTATCCAGCAGTACAAAATTACGTCTGCGATTTATTCAAGAAGAGTTGCAGTGGCTTGCCAATGAACAACGTCTGTATGTTTCGTGGCTTCGCAATACAATATTCACCCATTCATCATATTAGAACTGAGTCTGAGCCAGACGATGGACGTGTTCAAGTTGTTGACACAAACGTATCCTCGATACATCGACACGCCATCTCGAGAAGCAGTCGAAGCGTTAGGAATGCTGCTGATTAATAAGGATGAATCAAGAGCCCGATTGCAAGTTGGGCATCACAGAACAAATAGTGGACTGGCTAGTCCATGAAGTCTCATCGTTTGCAAAACCAGGCATCGTCAGGTTGGCTAGTTTACTGCATCACCTCTACTGGAATCCATCACTCATGGCCCCCGAGCTCGTACGCACCCGCAGATGCGTTTGTCTTGTTAAGTTGGGCATGTGGACTATACATCGTCTGCTCAAAACCACCCCTTCCGATTCATGGCGCAAGCTGGTCTGCATCATAGCCGTGTTGGTGGACTTCCAACTCAATCCATCCACTCATTCAAAATCAACTATGCAAAGCAGCGCGCTCGTGCGGACACGCAGGGCACTTCGCTCTGCACCTGACCGACTTACGCTGCTCATGTCCACACTCGTGGCGCAAGCCAGTCCAGTCAAACACCTCTCACGCACATCCCCTGCTCGGTACAGCCGTGGACGTGACCTTCCGCTGAAAAACGTCAAGGATGATTCTCTGAGACAGATAAATCCTGCCATCAAGGTACAGTCGTAGCGGCACCCGCCCTTCTTGTCTCACTGATCTTCTTTAGGGAGATATCGTAGCGTTATACACCAGTTTCGTTCTTATGTCTAAGGGTCCAGTTTCTCCCCATACATCAGTACGTCATTTTCTATCACCTCCGAGTTTGAAATAAGCGTCCCTTAGAATGCACTTCATGACTTCATCCAGTCGTGTGTCGATCCTACTGTGTTGTCAAGTTCAGTTCTTCCCACGATGGAGAAAGCATTGCTACGTTCACCGGAATATTCCCTTAGTGGTATGACAATTTTATCGTGTTGGACTATGCACTCACTCATACATCCTAGTCGCACGCGATTTCTTTCTTGCGTATTCGCACCTTCTTGACATTGCCACTTTCAAGAAGCTCCTCACGTCTTGTCTCAGTTCTGCCAAGTCTAGCAATGCCACAACCCGTGCCAACACCAGTGCACTCTTTAAGGTCATCGTGAGTAAAGTCCCTGCCGATGCCCTGGGTTCGGCAGTCCCCGAAATCCTAGCCCTGCCACAGGCGGGCAAGACCACTGGACCTGATCACCGTGCAACCCTTTATACGATGCTATCAGTTGTTCAACCCAGTCCAGGCGTATCCCCCTTCATCGTCAAAGCACTTCCCCCGCTAATACTGAAAGAGACAAGTGACATCTCCATCGCTATCCTTGCGTCAACCTCCCACCCCACCTCACGTATCTTTTACAATCCAACACCGACATACCCGTGGAAACGCGGACCTCCCTAGCTAAAGAAATGGCGAATGCAAAACCCGCACTACGCAAGTCCTTTGTCTCCATCGTCGGAGCGACGCTTTGGAATCTGCCCTCGCTCAACAGCGAACCCGCTATTACCTTTGTGAATTCTATCAAGGGTTCACTTGAGACGAATTTAAAGAGTGTATCTATGAATCCTCTGGGTGCAGCTGCCGGATTGCTCGAGGGGTACGTCGCTTTGGCCGTTCTTTTGGGACCAATGTCTAAGTCGGGTCAATTTGGTATGTACCCTTTTTTTGATTATTTGTACGATCACACTTCATGCCGAATCTGATTCTTATTCGGGCTTGTTGGGGGGACGCAACCTGTGGAATTGGATACCAATCAGCCGATCTCGTCGCGCGTAATACATCTGTAGAGATTATCGCTGGGACACCTACCAAACCTTCCTTCCTCGTCTGGGAAAAGCTCTATCAACGACTGGGGGATAGGGAGAAACGTGGTTGTTGCGTTGCGTAGATCTTGTCATTGAGCATCTCGAAACTGAGCTACTGAAAAATGAGAATTTGAGGTGGGTCTATTTGCCCTTTGAACGCCAATTCAGCTATCATACGGGCACTGGAATCTAACTCATACTTCTCTCCACTTGTAGGATTCAAGTTGGATCTATATTCCTTCACCTAGCGTGCATTCCCCTTCCTTCGAAACCCGCCGTATCGCCATACATACCCTCGAGTCAGCAGTATCTAGGCAACCCAATCTCGTTCCCATCCTCATAAAAGAATCACTCCTGGCAGCATTAACAAAAGATAAGTCCTTAACAACGTCCTCGAAATTAGGAGGCACAGCGCCGCCGCCGCCATCGACTGATGACTGGGAAAAGCCGGCGGCAGTGAATGAACAAAGACGATATGCTACTCTTCTCCTTGCCTGTGCGGCAGGTTTAATTCGGGCAACCGGACTACTCCGGATTATGACCAAGGCTTGGAAGTGATGGATAACACCGTTTCTCCGACTCCCTCCTCGCTGACTTTGTTGTACTTACCCACCATCATGCAATATGTACGTACCCCAAAAACTTACAGCTCCATTATTCCATCAGACTGGTTGATGTTTTCTTTGCAACACTGTGCAGCGCCGCCCTCGCATCGTTGTGGATCGAGATGTGCCAGAAGGCAGGATGTGATCCTCATGATCTAGTACAGAAACATATTAACTCGGTGATGACAACCGTGATTGAAGCATCGATGGTTGACCCCAAGGTGAGTGTCTTATCCCTTCCCACCGTCCTTGTGTCCGATACAGAGATGTCCACAGTTGGGATTCGCAGATGCCAGTTATGTACTGTCACCACACTGGTTTTGTATGTGCAGGTTGTTATGCCGCGCATCATGGGCCAGTTGCGCGCGGATATCGATGTTCAGAGTATTAACGATTTGACTGAAACCGATTTCGAGATTTATGAGACGCCAGAAGGGACTACGTATACCGATGGTGAGTATCACTTTCTTCACGTTGCTCGGGTCGGCATCGTTTTCCTAACCCAATGATCCGATGAACAGTGTTGTCTCTAACAAGAAAGAGGAAGGTCCGAAAAAAGGGAAAGATGCTGACATCGCCAAGTGGGAGGCAGAGTTGCGCCAATCTTAGCGAGTAAAAAGGTGCTAGTCAAGGAGCAAGAGCTACTGCTGCTCTGTCAAAGCAAGCTCAGGCGCTTTTGCAAGCACAGTTGGATAAAGAGGCTGCAGTGCGTCAGCGCGTGATATCGCTCAAGGCTGCTTGCAGCGTGCCCTGGCGTTTGTCAAGAGCGTGGTGTCAGCGAACGTTCCAGAACCCGCTCGTACGTCTCCTCAATCTCAGCGATGTTACTAGAAGGGCGTCTGGACAAGGATCAAGATGGTTGGCAGCGCCGTGATTGAGACGTTCATTGTCAGTGGTTTATTTACAATCTCGCTTACTTCCTTACGATCAACTTTTAGGACCTTGCTCGCTGCTGCTCAGAACGGCTCGATACGACTCGAAAATGGGTTGGCGTTGCTATATTTAGAGCCCTCCAGTTCCCGTGCATCCCGGAGAGTTGCTGGCAGAGCCGTTGCATGGTATACGTTGTTCTTTGTTTCACCGTACACCACTGATGACTTGTTTCGTTCAGCGCTTGTGCTGCGGGTCTTGTACCGCCTGAGGACAATTTCACAGCAAGCCCCGTTTGACGCTGCCACCTTCTCGTACGCGTTCCCTCTCCTAGCGCGGGTACTTCACCAAGGCGGGATCGACGTCTCAGAAGATGACGAAGTGCTGAACAAATCGCACTCGTCTTGGACATCATCCGGTTCCACACCAGCGAATGTATGATTCCTTCACTTCTTTGACATTGTTGCACCTACGAAACACCTGATGTTGCGGAGCAGTCTCGAATATCAATTTCCCTCGCAAAGCTGCAATGGAGCATCTCATCATGTCATCAAGCTCCAGCCAAGGCTAAGCAAAGAGGCGTCATCGGTTTGGTGATCTTGGCGAAGCCATCCAAGCGACCGCGACCTACGCCGAAATATCAGTATTGATTCAAGGGACGCTCAATCAGGAGACCCACGTGCGAAACTCATGCCTACAAGCCATTCAGGTAAAGTCCACATGGTGAATTAGAAACGGCGCTCATCACGCGTTCGACGACAGCCACTTGATCTTACCGACCTCGATTGGTCACCAGAGTTGTGGATTGCTTGCCACGATGAGGATGCGCGGAACGCTCATTTGGCGAATCACGTGTGGGAAGACAATGGCTTGGACGTCCCGAAGAATTCCTTGAACAACTTCTTCCATTCTTAGGTGTGCCATTAGTTTGGGTCGAGTGGGCGTTCTTCTGAACAAACAACAGGGCATGTGAATGCATATGCAAGAGCAAGCTCAGCATTTGCTATAGCCGATGCCGTTGGGCACCTTCCCCAGACAAGCGAGAAGACGATCGTCGCTTTGCAAGATCTTTACCGCGACAAGGTTTGGTCGTCATCAAGTGTTTGATGGCAAGGGTTGATCATATTATGTAGGCCAAAATTCTCGCGCCCGAGTATGACGGATATGTAAGTTACATGAATTGTCCATGACTCCTTCGTCTAAGCTGGGTTCCTTTTTTTTTCTTCTCCAAGGGAATGGTCATTCCGGAAACTCTGAATCGTCCCGACCCTTGGCCAACCCGTGTGGCCATTGCATCCGTCTTTGAGCAGTTGGCACCTGTTTTCCCAGATACGGAGGTAGAAGCTTTTATCCGTTTTCTGATTAAGGACGAAGCATTAGGCGATCGATCATCTGAGGTCCGTCGGGGCATTCTGCAAGCAGGCACCGCTGTAGTGGATCACCACGGTTCGGCACGACTCACTGGTTGTTGACGACCTTTGAGGATCATTTGGCTGCTCCAAGCCCTGCGTCAGAACAAGCGATCAGATTAAAGAAGCTGTCGTGATACTGTTTGGCCGAGCAGCTCGCCATCTGGAGGCCTCCGACCCCCGCATTCGAGGAATGTGGACCGCCTGGTGGAAGCCCTCAAGACGCCAGCCGAACAAGTCCAAGTAGCCGTTTCAGATTGTCTTGTGCCCTTAGTTCGTTTGATGGGAGGCACTTGGACACGTTTGTCGATCGCTTATTTGACGAACTTTTCAATGCACCCAAGTATGCAGCACGTCGGGGCGCAGCGTATGGTTTGGCAGGTGCAATCAAGGGGCTCGGCATTGGATCCATGAAACGCTTCGATGTAATCAATCGTTTACGGACCGCCGCGAGGACAAGAAACGATTTGAACTTCGTCAGGGAACAATGTTCGCCTTCGAAACCCTATCCACCACCCTCGGCCGACTGTTTGAACCTTACATTACCTTCATACTTCCTCTTCTCCTGTTTGCATTTGGGGATGGGACTGCTGATGTGCGTGAAGCAGCTCAGGATGCCGCACGTTATCATGGGCAATATGTCTGGGTACGGTGTAAAACTGATTTTGCCATCCTCCTCTCCGGTTTGGATGAAAAGCAATGGCGATCGAAAAAAGGTTCTATCGAGCTACTCGGGATGATGGCTTACTGCTCGCCGAGACAGTTGTCATTATCCCTGCCCATTGTTATTCCTCGACTCACGAGTGTTCTAACGGATACCCATGCACAAGTCAAAGCTGCCGCAAATAGAGCCTGAAACAGTTCGGCGAAGTCATCAACAATCCTGAAATCCAAGCTCTGGTGCCAACGCTCTTGAAGGCCTTGGTAGACCCCGCCAAGACGACGAACGCTTTGTCCTCGTTGTTGAAAACTTCTTTCGTGCATTACATCGATCACTCCTCTCTCGCTCTAGTAAGTTGGTAATTTAGAGTTGTGCAACATTAAAGTCCAGTAGGTTATTCCTGTCATTGAACGAGGCCTCCGTGAACGGGTGCGGACGGAAAGAAAAAGGCTGCTCAGATTGTAGGCAACTTGGCATCCCTCACGGATTCCAAGGACTTCGTCCCCTACCTATCTACTCTTCTCCCCATGGTACAGGTTGTTCTTGTCGACCCTGTTCCAGAGGCACGTGCTACCGCAGCGAAGACTCTAGGTGTTCTTGTCGAGCGACTCGGAGAGGCCCACTTCCCTGATCTCGTCCCGGGTCTCCTTAGGACATTGAAAGCGGAAACGTCTGGTGTTGACCGTCAAGGCGCTGCTCAGGGGTTGAGTGAAGTCTGTCTGCGCTTGGAATGGAAAGACTAGAAGGTCTTCTCCCAGACATCATCGCAAATGCTCAGTCGCCTCGCAGTACCATTCGTGAAGGGTTCATGTCATTATTGGTGTATCTCCCAGCAACGTTCGGAGCAAGATTCCAACCTCATTTACCCAGGATTATATCTCCGATCTCAGCGGGCTCGCTGATAGCGAAGAATATGTCCGTGAGGCAGCTATGCGTGCTGGCAGGATGATTGTAGTGAATTACTCGGCCAAGGCAATTGACTTGCTCCTACCAGAATTGGAACAAGGGATGTTTGACCCCGGGTGGCGTATTCGCGTAAGTTTTTGGTTCGCCAGTTTCCGCGGCATATGCGTGACATTGCACCGGTAGCAATCGTCGATCACCTTGGTCGGAGAGCTCCTCTTCAAGGTTTCGGGAATCAGTGGCAAAACGGAGATTGGGAACGAAGAAGAGGGCGGAACCAGTTGTCGCAGAATCTTCTCGTCGCGCACTCGTAGAAGTTCTCGGAGAAGAACGTCGCGATCGCATTCTCTCAGCACTTTATGTGGCAAGACAAGATGCTGTAAACGTGGTTCGCCAGTCATCAATACACATATGGAAGGCACTAGTACACAATACGCCTCGGACAGGTGGGCATAGCTCAGAACGTTATAAGATACCTGCTTCTAATCACCTTTTACAGTTCGCGGAATCCTACCTGAGCTGGTTAACCAACTCATCAAGCTATACTGGGGGAGAGAAGAACAGCAAGAGGTACGTACCCACGGAAGGCAGGGACACTAAATCTAATAGGTGCAAACAGACTGCCGCTCGCAAACCCTTGAGTTGTGTCGTAAATTTGGCGAGAAATTAGTGGGTGAAATCGTGACGATTCTGAAGAACATGTCAGGGTCACCA